>CM031574.1:1860979-1945172 GCA_018467065.1 Ephestia elutella | reverse complement strand
TTTCCGCTATAAGTTTAGTCTTATTTAAGAGCTAATATGCTTTTGTCGGTGTTATTAGATAGACTTTATGAGCGATTTTCTGACAGCTAAATTAAGAAAAAAAAATCAGTATAAAAAGTCTCAACAGATAGCGTTTTATGAAAGCCGAGTCGTAATAATGGCTGAACCTATATGGTGCGCTTTTTCTTGTCAACCAGAGGCAAAAAAAAAAAATCACATAACAGTTTGACAGTTGCACAAATCACAATATTGAGACTTTTTAGTTGTTTTTTTTACTAAGTTTTATTGTTATAAAATGCCAATCCCGTGAATTTTTTGCTTTTTGTTTGGAACTTTTTCTCTCGCCTTTTACTAAGCGCCATCTATGAAGTCATCTGGAACTTTTTTTTTTTTTATTTGTGTCTAGGAAAATCCCTCTATTGCCATTAACTTATCATAAACAAGACGCCCAGTCCCGCTCAAAAAGTGTCCGAGACAAAACTCTGATGGTCAAGTTCATTGCCAGTCTAGTTTCGCGCTAATGTGCATAAATTTAAGAAAACGTGCTTACGTGTCTTAAATTATTTATCTGTATTCTCATCCAACCAAACGACATTACTTCGGGTGTGTGTTGTATTATTTTGTAAAATTCCAATAATTTCAGAAAACGCCAAAACCTCCGCCAACAGGACCTGGACGACTTCAACATTGGCAAGAGCATCCTGGAGAACTTCCTGGAGATCGGGATGAGCACCGCGCGCGCGGCCATACACCTCGGACGGGCTTATAAGAACACCAAGTGGGTTATATTCATGTAGTTCAGGTACAAGTAACTAGTCGTATTTTTGTCCACGTATTTAGATAACATTTGGGTACACAAAGGATAGAATAATTGTAATGAACAAATAAAAATTTTATCTCATAATGTTCCGTACCATAAAGTTAGAAGAAGAACTTAAAACTTAGAATGAAACCTGGTATACTCCTTATCCTAAAATTCCTATGGGAAGCAGCAAGTAACTTACTTCCTTCGGTGGCGCTACAACCCTTTGTGGGACTTGCCTCCGCCACGATCTTCTTCCACTTCGCTCTGTCTGGCCTCCCGGCGCAAAGTTGTTTTTTTGTAAATTCTCTTCAGGCCTTTCTGGAGACATTCATACCAGCGCTTTATAGGTCTTCCTTGGGGCCTTTTCTGCTGTGATGTAAAAAAAGAGGTCCATTAAGAGATTATTTGCTCTGGTGCCATCCATTCTTTGTTATTTAAAATTTCATCTGAAAAGTGCATGTGAAAGGTCTAATTCGTGAATAAATAATTTACTTCATACTCTATCTCTCTCTGGTTCTCTAAAAGAAGTGAAAGTTAAACTCTTCTGTATCCAGGAACGCCCTCAGCCACTTACAGTCGCGCGAGGCCGCCAGCCTGTCCCGCAACGTCGACGGCAATGCGCACGCGCTGCAACATCTGCAGACTTCGCTCAAGGACTCGAGACGAGGTACCGTGTCCTCAAGACTTTGATATTCTACCTACTTTGACTGTTAACATTTTGAACTAGCCTGTGCCCGCGACTTCGTCAGAGCATATCTCAGGTTCTAAGCGGCGTATCAAGATGAAACTTACGCCAGATTTACGTTAGACGTTCTATAATACAACAGTAAAAACCGCATCGAATTTGGTCCAGTAGTTTTTGCGTGATGCGCGTACAAACATACAGACAGAAAGACAAAAATTAAAAAAAAAATTGTTTTGGCTTCTATTAGCCTTATAAAGACCCCTCGTAATGTTTTTTCTTAGATATCTCTTATGTACAGACACAGACCAGTTACAGTTTTATTATATGTATTGATTTTCCAACCAGCTCATAGACCCTTGGCCCATCCTTGTATTACCTACGTCATATGACAACACTATCGAATGCTTGACACAAGGTCAGAAAAAATGCTGTCCGAGAATCAAAAGAAAATAGCACCGAAATGCCGGAAGTTTAAGAAAAACCGACTGACATCCTCATTATTTCCAGGCTACACCGAGCTGGACTGCGTGTGGCTGCTGTACTGCCGGAATTTGATCGCGAGCAGCAAGTTACACCCACCCTACGCCACCATGGCTAGGATTAATGGGTACGTACGTAACCGCTTCCTACACTATCCCTAAAGGCTTACCAAGATCGAAGTTGATTAAGCGCGCTCGGATCTTCTAAGTATAGTTATTCTGCATGTTATAGATACCATTGTTATAGAAGAGTGGGACTCACCATACAGGCATAAGTTTTCTTAACTTAAGTGGTTGTAAAATCTTAATTTTTTTTTTTTTTAATGAAACCACTTCACTGCTTACACTGTCTTAGACCACCACTAGGTGATTAAGCAACTTACGATGGGTGACCAAAATATTAACCCAGATAGCATTTTTTGGTCGCAAAATATTTAAGTCAGTAACAAATTGACAAAGTTCCGTTATTGTTTCGAAACAATGCGACTGTGTGCGTTTCGGTTTATATGTGTGGTATCAGTGTTTACACAGTTTGACCGGAACGTGTTTCAGTAATTCTTTGTAGTCGTTGTGTCGACAAAATATGTATGCATTTGTAACGACTTCAGTTTGGTTTGTATGTGTTGTAACAGTGTTTACACATTTGACCGGAAAGTGTTTCAGTTACTCTTTGTAGTCGACGAGTCAACATAATGTGTACGGATTTGTGTCGACTTTATTTCATACACATTGCGTTGAGTTTTCAACAAGCGAACGATCAAAGATTAACTGTGTTGTAACGGTGCGGCAACTTTGTTACTAGAATAATATTCATGTACACAAAGTTTCGTAATGTTACGTCATAGTTCCAAAACAAAATTTTACCAAAATAAGCATAAAAATATCAACCAGCTGCACCTGGTTCTCAAATATTTCTAAATTGTATGCCAACTAAACATGACTACAGGAAAATCAACAATTTATTAGTAAGACAAAATGAAACTCCAAGTAAGTAATAACGAGTACTTTATTTATAATTAATAATATAATATAATATACGTAGATCATTATTCCTTCTTAAAACATAGTTAATTAAAATTGTCTTGTAGTTATTTAAAGTTTCTTTTAGTTTTATTCCTTCGGCAAAAGTCGCTATGCCTTGTACTTTAATGTTGCATTTCATTCTTCTCCAGTTCGCCAAACTCATATCTTCTCAACTACCTATTAAATGCAAAATAGATTTTTCGACGCATGTACTGCAATTGAGAAAGGCATTGTCAACAGTTTTAGGACCGCTGGAAAGAATAAAGTGATAGACACCATATTATAAATTTAGTAACTTTGTGTCTGCAAGTCGACGCAGTGTCGTAACTTTTTTACCAAATATGACTAGTATAATTTCACTAAAAAAATAAATGTTTTTGTAAGTTTATGGATTATTTTTGATTAAATATCATATTATTAGCATAAAACGTGTAGAGTTTGATTAAACTAAAAGGTCTGGAGTCCAAAAAATAACTAAACTTCTAATGAAAACCATATAAACATTTCAATAAACTGGTTAAATTGCAATTATATGATGGCCCATCGATGATTTTCAATGTATTTTGTTAAATAATACGACAAATTCCTTTTCCCACTAAAATCACAATATCACAACACATTTAAAACTAATTAATTTCAAAAATAATCTTACGCTGTCAAAATAATTATGGCGGACCTTTCAATTTGTCTTCAATCTTCATATTGCATGAGTTTTCTTTGACATTTTATTTGTCTCTCGTAGGTTGCAAAAGAATGAAGAGAATTGACGAATGAACGAATGATTTCTGAAATAGTCGACGCATTGTTACCATACAGCATCGTAACTTAAAAACCAAATGTTACCGTGTCGAGATTTGCCCCACTTTAGTCGCAGCGACCGAAACATAGTCGTAGCAGCGACCAAAAATGTTACTGGTGTCGACTTTTCAGTGTCGACTTGTTTCGTAACGGCTACCAAAAAATGCTATCTGGGAAATATTATCTCAAGCACTCAAGCCACGTTAACACGTGCGTGACTATAACACTTCGCTTTCTATAACACCCCGCAGCGATGCGGTGACTAAGGACGACCGTTCTTCATATCATAATTATAAAAAATTAAGAGCGAGGCTCTTGTCGGTGGAGTTCCTTCAATTTTTCTCTTTCCATTGCTCTTTCACTTCTTTATACGACACGACGCTTACTTTCTCCTATTTGCCTCATATAACTCTGTCTTGGTGTCCCTGGCCCTTGATTCTACAAATTACTAACGTAGATGTCGTGCCTCAGTTGTGTCTCAAACTCCAAAGAAATCTTAATAAAACATAGAAATCTTACTGAGATATTGTCACTTTATTTCAATTTCTTTGGCTCTTGAGACACAATTGAGACACGATATTGACGTTTGTAATTAGTGGAATCGGCCCCCTGGTTCTTCCTTCTTCTCTGGTGGTAAAATGCATCGTGTCGTATTAAGTGCCCTAACATTTTCCTTCTTCTATTTTCTTTTAATGATGGTTCTTTTTCGCCGATTCTATTTAAGACCTCTTCATTACTTATTCTTTCATTTCTATTCTTCATGATTCGGATATACATTCAAGCGTTGCGTTCGTAACAATATTAAGGTTATTCCAGGCTAGCGCTGAGGATGCTGAGTGGGGAGCTGGCAGCGGAGCGCGCGCTGGATGCGATGCTGTACGAGGCGGTCTCCGGCTGGAGCGAGCTCCAGTGCGACGACATGTTCCCCAGGTCACTATTATTTATTAACTGCTAGATTTTTCCCGCCAAAATCGGATCAGCCTTTTCAAAGATTACCCTGAACAAACAGACAGACAGACAAAAAAAAAATCGGTATTGGAAACGGATCAATAACACTATGCAATTTAAAGTTTGCAGTTATTTTGAAATTACAGACAGACACTCCAATTTATTTATTTGTGTTGATGTATTGATTGTGTTGATGTTGATACCACGCGACTTGTTCCACGTGAAATTCACTATTGTTGTATACAAAAATTGTTATTGCAAATAAAGATCTTTTCAATTTTTTTTAAATTTTAGATGCAGCAAAGTAAATGCCGCTGCCGTGGTTCTGGACAGCATAATGCAGCCGATGAGAAAGGCCCAATCTAACAGAGCGCGGTGATTCCACACAAAGTGTTGAGAAATAAACTTAACAAAAATAACGGAGTTCTTAGGCCTCATTTAGGTTTAGACGTTATGAGCTAATGAGAAAGACCTACTAAAAACTGCAGCGCAGAACTTTGAAAAAAAATTGAAGATTGTAAGGTTAGGTAGGTACCTACTTTTCAGTCTTACAATTTGGTTTCTTCATTTAGTTCGTAGAAGTGGATGGAAGATATACAATGTGTCCCGTTCCCGTCATCAGTGTCGGAGCCTTTAACGGTATGTTATATGGCATTTTTTATGGACAAATCACCACTCAAAACTTTTTTTAATTTTATTTTCTTAACTTTCGTTTTAAAATAAAGAACAAACATTTTAATGAGCTAGTTTATTCACAAGAAGCTAATAATTAAAAAAAATACAAAAAAAAAATTGTTTTTGCGTTTTTTCTTTTTTTTTTTGGCTTTCCAAATGAAACATGTTTCTCATTTTATTGTTGCATACGATTAGTTTTTAAATGAGACCTATTTTTATTTCGACAGCACTTTTACACGAATAGTTATGATTAAATTAGTACGAGTTCGAAAAAAAACGAAATGGCTGCCATTTTACTACAGTAAAAGAAAAAAAATATGGGTGATGCACCGAGATATTATGTACGGGTGATGATTTGTTTATAAAAATGCCATATAACATACCATTAAAGGCTCCGACACTGATGACGGGACACATTGTATATCTACGGTCACTCGCTTATATTAGGTACTTGTTGACTTAGATATGTACTTGTTTATGAAAATATTTTTTTTGTTAGGTATTTAATAATGTTTTGTTCCTTCTTCTGTTGTAAATTAAGAATTGGAGTTATCCATTGTACGCGTAAACGATTAAGTACAAAAATACTTTTTACTTTAAGTAACTTTAAAAAAAAACTTAACCTATATGTACAGATACGAACATAATTATCTAAGTATTTAATTTTAGACCACATTGTCTTGAGGACCGATGTTTATATGTTAATGTTCTTGACTGTACGCTTTTAAATGCTCAAATAATGCATTTATTAATGTATATTTAAATGTAATAACTTTATTTTGGTTAGAAAATGAAAGAATGGAGAGGGTTAATGGTTTTTGTGTTTTGTTTCGACATATAGCGCTTTAAACTTATAAGATTGCTAAGTTTACATTCAAAATCTTATGTAGGTAAATACTTAAAATATATTAATGTAATTTTTTTATTTTAAAAATTTGTCATACCCAAAAACAAAAGTATAATTGATTAATCATAGATTGTAGTGCGCTGTGCGTATATCTTCTAAATGTATGCTTAGTGATCAGGCTTAAACTTGGTCTAGAAACCTATTAAGTAGGTACCATAAACCATTAGATAACAAGTGCACTATCAATGATCAAATGATTAGCTATTCGGAAAGTGGGTATTTAATTTAACTTAAACTTACTTACCTATGTAAGTTTGCAATTTCCCGGACTTACGTTAATATATAAATAGCATATAACAATTCAAACAATGCATATAATACTCACATACATATATATTTTGTCACAATATTTATTAAACAAGGGGCGTTAATTGTCAACCTCGCTCTATTCTGAAATGCAGGTAGGGCCGGCGCAATTTTTTGCAAATAATGAAGTTTTTTTTTGTCTTCTTCAATGTGCAATGTTAAAAGGACAAAACAAGGAATAAAATTGCAAAAGTTTATCAATTGTTAAGTACCCTCTTTCTAACCCACAGAAGTAATTTTCAAACCATTGCAAACGCTATTTCGTGATCGTACGTTAGCGTTGTCGAATTAATTCACCAAGGTGAAAAGGCAGTAATAATTCCACTCTTTTCACCTAGGTGAACAATGTGGAATATACGTCCAAATACAGTGTATTATCATTAATTGTTGTACCTAGTTGTATGTAATTAATTATGTATCTAAGTATATCGAATCGTTACTGTTTTCATAGACTGAAAATAAAAAATAATATTTTTCCGTTTTCTTTATTTTTAAAGGAAATCCTCCATTTTTGGTCCAAAAATGTGAAAGAGTCGGTTTAGAAATATTAACTAAAGGTGAATAAATCAATAAATGCTAGAATAGTGTTTTAATCAAGAGAAACAAAACGCTTTTAAACAGTCACTTTCATTTTTTTGATCCATATCGTTCCTTCTCTTTTTCCAGATAATATTTTAAAGATCTAATTAACTTTGAAATCGTGTAATGGTGAACCTTGAGCGTGTCAAAAGTATCTATCATTGCATAATCATCCCACTTCTGTGCCTTTTCATCCACATATTTTTTGAAACGATAGATATTTTTCTCCAGTATATCCAAATTAGCCATCAAATAACCAATCTTAAACGCGTTCTCATGGTAATATTCCTCTTTAACTGACGGTAAACCAGACGTTTTCTTATTTAAATCTTCTAAAATTTCTTTGAAATAATTAGTTAATCTATATTTGAATTCTTTTGAACTTCTTCTACCATCTGTTACATTCTTATCTTTATATGTATCTACAATTTCATTATTGACATCTAAATCACGTTTAATACGGACATTTTTTAAACTGTCTTTTGGAACATTTAAAACTACATACGCTTTGTTGTTTTGTGTGTTGATATTATCATTAAGTTTGTTTATATTGTCATTCAATTGATTTGTAACTTGAGTCAATTTTTGAATAGACTCATAAATATTCGTATCATCGGTAGTTTTATTTGCAAATTTAGGAAAGACGAAATTATCGTAAAGATGCTGTGACCATCCATTATTTCTTCGAGGGCCATCTACTACTACTTTAACTGTATCATTACTTTTCTTATTTACATCATCAATTGTGGTTATAGTTGGTTTAGTACTAGTAACAGTTGTTTCTGTTCCTTTTACAGTATTTTTTGTATATTCTTGATTTCTCTGCATTGGTTCGTCTCTGTTAGCTCTGAAAATGTAACTAAACCATTTGTTAAAGTATTTTCTTGCGTCATTGTGTAAGTTAGAAGATTTTTCATTATCTTCATCACTTTCCTTCGAAGAGTCAGGACTTTTTTCCTCATTATTTGGTTTTTCTTGAGACTGGTCATCATGGAGTACTATAGTTGTGTCATTATCATATCTTCGTCCGTCGTGTTCGTGCGGTGTATTATGAATGTTCGAGAAAATGCAAGTTATAAGTGAACCTGAAAACAAGCACCTATTATACTACTATATATTTAAGGGCTCTCAGTAAGTGAAAACGGCAATATTGGCTGTTTTCTATAAGCTGCTGTTTAAAGAATTGAAGAGTTTTCGGCCTGAAATTTCTGATATGTATTGTAGAACGTATGTTTAAAGGGAGGACTGTTTCCATAACAAGATGGGAAAAATTTTGCTCGATAGAAAAAAATCCTGAAGTTACCTCTATAATTTCATATGAATACAGATAACATCCGTGTTTTATTATAAAAAATGTTTTAAAATCACCAACACAAAGGTATTTTACCTTCTCGATTTCGTGACTGAATGGCGCGCAACCGGGACGTCCCCCCCCCCGCCTCAGCCGCTTCATATGAATTTTCGCTGACCGCCTAACCCCACTTAAGTATAAATAAAAAAGACAGAAAATAAATTTGACAGACGGACAACAAAGTGACCTTTTAAGGGTTCCGTTTTGCTTTTTGAGGTGCGGAACCCTATGAATGAACCATAAGGAAGGCGAGTGCCCCAGCAGTGGGGTATTGAAATGGCTGATGACGATGATGATGACGATGATGATGCCTGATGAGTTATGGCCATTAATCGAGAGACTATCAATCAATCAATATATTTGTCAAACATACACCTTTTTTTAAAAGGGAGATATTAGGAGCACCCATAACCGGTAACCTGCGAGCATGTATGAAGAGCATGAAGAGAGTAATGAGTGTAGAGGAAGCGAGAGAGATCTGTAAGGATCGTAGCGAGTAGAAATCGTTAGTCTTTGCCTACACCCACGGGTAAAAGGCGTGATTATATGTATGTATCTAAACATACACACACATTTATTTTTTTGGATTTTTGAGCATCTCAGATGCAATATTAGTACTAAAGTACTTCACCATATCTTATTTCTATATGAGAGTACTTTAATACACACACATTCATTATATTTAGATATCTGCCACATCTCAACACACGCTGCAAATTGTGAGATGCAAAAGAAGGATCAATTAATGCTTCTTTCAAAACTATAAATATACTTACAGAATATAATGTAACTAATCATATTAAAGCCACTATACAGACATTTTCATGTATAGAATTGGATTTACATCGATATCAAGTCAAAAAGTAGGTAAAAACAGAAATTGCTCAAATAATTAAAGGTTTCTGACATGCGTTGACTGTTAATCAATTACTTTCCAATTTGAATTTAAGGCCATTTTACACAGCTACTATACGACAATACCAATATTATAAATGCGAAAGTCAGTGAGTTTGGTTTTATCTATTGAACATTAGTTCATCTTGTTTCGCATCCTAACTAATATTTTAAATGCGAAAGTGAGTTTGTTTGTTTATTTCTTTGTTTGTAACCTCGTCACGCTTTATCTACTGAACCAATCTTCCTGAAATTTCACATACACATAGTTAGAAGTACAGAGAAGGACATATGGTACCTTTCATCTCGGAAAAAGCACTGTTCCCATGGGAAATCCACGCGGGCGAAAGCTAGTAAGTATATAAGTTTACCAAAGCCAAAGTAGCGTAAAAATATCGATCCGTTTCTCCAATCGAATAAGAAATCGTATCGTACACATTTGATCTGACCCTTAATATTTGTTGAGTACAAAAATCGGAATAATAAATACATAGAAATGACATGTTCTGTATTTTACAAATAATGAAATGGTTTATTTTCAACCAAAATGGAGACAATACTATCGGGGGCCCAAAACTCACCTTGGGTCGCTGTGCCTTCTTACCGTCACCGCTGCATTTTCTCCAAGGACGTCAAATATTTAAAAAAACAATTAATGCCAGTTTTGATGTGTAATTTTGTAAATTCAAATTCGTAGGAAAATTTGTGAGTTAGGAGCTTTTATGAGCTTTATGTCAGGTGACGGTAAAATAGCGCATAGCTAACCCTTTCTATGTTCATTGTTATTCTAATTTCTATGGTCGAGTTAAATTATTATGAGAGACAAACTTACTCATCGATACTTGAATTCCATTCGCAATGATAATTAAAACGAACCGATAAGAAGTCATCTGTTGATAAGTTTAATGTCTTCATATCGACTGCTAAGATATGATACGCTGTATTCTGATATGTAAGCAAAGTGTTTATGTATTAAGTATACCTAAGTATATTTACTATTATGTATTATTTAGTAGGTACCCGTCGAACGAAAGTTCATAACGTAGTCTGCAGAGTCGCTACACTGAAATGGAACTGGGCGGGACACCTGGCTATTGCCTGGCTAGAAGAATCGATGGTAGGTTGAGTGAGGCTGTATCTGAGTGGTACCTTAGATATGGATGAAGCAGGGTTGGATATCCAGCAGCTAGATGGGTCGCCGATGTGACGAATCGTACAAATTAGAAGCATCTTGCTTGCATTTAGTCTTTATTTAGATAAAAAAGATCCTCTATAACTTATTTTTGATAATACTTCAGGTTTTCTCATTATTTATGCAAAAGCCGGAGTCACTACTACACAGTATGGCGAAAAAAGAGACAAAATAACGAATACCAATAAAGTTGCCACAAGAGCTGTACTTGAAAAAGAAAAGACCAATAGAGTGCGTGATACAAATCTTAATAACAATGATTCAAAAGAAACTAAAGGTAATAATCTAAAAGGAAAAGATAAATTAAATGAAGATGATAAAGATTACTTTCGTAGGAAACATTGGTATAAGTTAGGGGAAACTCCTAACAAACGAAGCCATCCAGATAAAAAACCTGCACAAAAAGAAACAGAGAAAGCTAATCGTGTCAGTTACGACATAAAAGATATTTTACAAAATATACATAAAATACAACAAGTGTATAGAAGTATTGATGGAATGGAACAAAAATTGAATTACAAGGACAGAAAAAATTTAGAAATAGATAAAACAGACGATTCGATTTATTTATAAACCGATGAATTGTGGGGCAGTCCTCAGATAACTTTTGGCTTAATGTTGTTAGGATATCAAAAAATAAAAATAAAATAAATAAAACATTGTTTGGGGTGGCTATTTTTAATCAAAAATGTGGAAAGTTCACATTAATTCTAAAACATATCCTATCAAGGGATCAAAATTATTTTTTGAATGAATTATTTACAAATGAATTGTATTTGAATTAATAGGTACTTAATTAAATAATTTAATTAAAATTAAATTAGATTAAATTATTTAGTACGTACTAAATTTGTCTTTCATTCATGTGGGAGCGAGAGAAAAATAGACAACACGCCATTTTAATCCAAATGGCCGAGTTAAAACCTTCAAATCAATTCGTCAGCCGTAACAAATTCACGGGTACTTGTTACCGTTAATTAGTTTATGTTTCAATTAATAACTGTTTTGCAGCATTAATGACTCAATGCTAGACTAAACCGAAAGCAGGTTTTGTTTTTAAACAGTCGTCAAAGGTTGGTAATATTCTTTTTATAGTTATTATATACGGGTTTTAAAATAAATAAATTATATAACGGTTTTATCCATAGACTTAGTAAAAAAGAATAGTATAACAATCTATATACAAACAGCAGTTATGCGGCCGGTCGCCATGTTGTGTCACTATTATTAGTATGGGCAGGCAGCCATCTTTGTGCCAAATCCTTTGACGGCGCCGGCTTTAGGTATGCACGATTTTTTGTAGGTTTGTCATGTCTATTCTTTTTTCCTTCGTCTGAGGTTTTATCGCTTACGGGGTAAACAGAGCCAAGGGTCGTAAGACTCGACGTGACTAAACTCCCACTTGAGGCGATTACAGACGATTACGGCCGCTCACGCAAAATTGCCTGATCGTACACTTGTGTACACAGGTATACGAGCGGCAAACGCCGGTGATCGGCCTCGTGTACAGTAGCGGACTTGGGGGGCACGGGGGCAAGTGCCCCCCCCCCCCAGACTGCTTTTTTGTGTACCTACTGTGGAGGGAGATTCCATGACAGTGCATATTAAATTGAGAAAGAACATAATTTTTACTGCCCATCTGGTATATTTCTTGTGATTTTTTGCAAATCTGGTCCTTCTGCAGTGGCGTAGTGAGTCGGATGTCGATTTTTTGCACCCCCCCAACATGCATAGTCCGCCACGATCCTTGTCCCCTCAGAAAAAAATCCTGGATCCGCCGTTGCTCGTGTACCCATGTACGTACAAGTGTACGATCACGCAAATTTGCGTGTTCGGCCGCAATCGGCGCAAGTGTACTGGAGCCCTTAGGTAGTAGAATCCGCGCCACCAAATCGGGGTGGGTTGGGCAAAAACAAACAACACAATTATCATTGTAGTCAACGGTCAACACCGTATATTTTAAATCTTTTTATCCGTCTGTCATTCGACCCGTCTGCCAAATTTCATGTAAATCCAGGGGCATTCTATGTACAACTAACCAGTTTTATTTTCAAGGTACGAAGAAGGCTAAAGACTTCTAAAACACAGTAAAAAGAAGAGATGATACGATGCTTTCTCTTAATCTGTGAGTATTCTACTTCTATAATAGTATAGTTCGCGTCATTTAAAAATAATGATGAAAGAGGAGGCTGGAAGTTTCATGGGTACGACTGACGAACCAGCCGCGTGCGCCGGACGAGACCAGCCCACCGCATAGACCAATAAATCGCCTACTGCGCAGCTCATTCATCTTACATATCGAGGCCGTTCAGGTCCATAATGTCCCTTTCTCAAAATGTCCCTTCCCCAAAATGTCCCGTTCCCAAAATGTCTCCTCTCCAAATATCCCTACACAACAATATTATTAATGTACTAATGACCATCTCAGACTTCGCACGGGTACCTAAACCAGCTACTAGATGGAGTAACATAATTTTTAAAACTAGCTTTCTGATAGGGGATGGATTTAAGAAAACCGGAGTGTAAAATTATTAGTATTTAGGAGCTATAGTTACAAATTTCATGGAAATTGGAACAGATTTTAAATATTTCCATACAAACTTTTAACCCCTATTTTGCTCCCTTAGGGGGTGAATTCTAATAAACCATGAAACAGTTATTCAATTAAATGTTTTTAAGAGCATGAATCTCAACATTTATCAAAGCAAGCAGATTTAAAGATTTTCCATACAAACTTTATTAGGGCTGTGTTTTATAAAATGTCGTGATTTAAAATAGTAGGGCGCTTATTTTAAAGTTTATTGACACATCACCTAGAAGCCGATTTAGCTACCGCTATCCTCGTCTCATAAAGCCTGAGCAGGGTAGTTATTTTTGAAAAGGGACATTATGGAGAAGGGACATTTTGGGAAAGGGACATTTTGGGGAAGGGACATTTTGAGGAAGGGACATTTAGGGAAAGGAACATTTTGAAACCAGGGGACATTTTGAGAAAGGGACATTATGGACCTGAACGGTCGAGGCTTATTCAAATTTTATCTTACTTACCTACTTCTCACTTCCTGCCACGCTTTGTGGGTCTTGGCCTCTTCCATGATCTTCCAATACTCGTCTCTGGTCTCCCGGCCCTAGTTGTTTTCTTGCCTTACTTCTATTCTATTCTTCACTTTTCTTTCCACCCAAGGTTGGCTGGAAGAAATTGCGATTGCAATAATTTGTATTTATTTTTGTTATAACATATGTATTTTTTCTGTAAATGGTGCAATAAAGAATTAATCTTTTTACCTTCTTGAGATCGTCCTGAAGATAATCATTCCAACGCTTTCTAGATCTTCCTCGGGGCATGTTCTTGTGGGGTCCCTTTTTAGAGATAAAGGCCCATTTAGACGGTGCAAGTTTCTTGTACATGCAAGAGCAATAATTGAATGCAATAATTGCAGTGCAACAATTGACTATGAAAAATTGCAAGCAACTGTTGTTTAGACCATGCACGTATTTACTTGCTTCAATTTAATTGTATGCAACAGGCAAGAAACTTGCACCATCTAAATGGCCCTTAAAACTATCTCAAAACTATGTCAAAACCGACAGCTCTGGTGTTGCCTATTATTTCCAAGTCTCTTGCCTATTTCAACCTCGTGACTTGCAAAACTTGACTATGGTATCTTTCTGAATCTGGCCCTTAATTCTACAAGTTACAAACGTACGATATCGTGCCTCAGTTGTGTCTCAAAAGCCAAAGAAATCGTAATAAAACATAGAAATCTTACAGAGATCTTGTCGCTTTAGTTTAATTTCTTTGGCTCTTGAGACACAATTGAAACACGACATTTACGTTTGTAATTAGTAGAATCGGCTCCCTGCTCCTCACAAATTTGTCTAAACCTTTCAAATAAGTATAGGACTGTTAACGAATCCCTTTTGCATTTAACGTGATTACTTTCTTCACAGGTATTTTAAACGTTTCACATTCCTCAACACATTCCATTTATTCAAAGGAAAAAGATGTTAATGATCAGAACACCGGTGGCACCAGTCTAGAAGCATTCATTAAAAGCATAAAGAAAGATGCAAATGTTACAAACCGACGCGAATGGAATTACTTTTTGGAAACATTGAAAACAAATGAAAATTTGCTGCGTCATGATAATCCGACGGTGCATAATTCGAAGCCTGTAAGACGATCATTTCTAAACTGGTTTGATGGTGTATTCACTAAAACTACTACTTCTAGCCCATCTACAACTACTGATCCACCTCCAAGAAGAGTTGTGAACAATGCTGAAAACCTTGAACCACTGCTAATCAAATTGATTCACGCTCTTGACAAATTCAATGACAATGTTGAAAAAATTTACAGTCCTAATAAAACTTATTACGTAATAGAAGCTGTTGGTAATGGAGATAAACAAGAGTTGAATAATGCTGTTGAACTTGCTAATGATAAACCAATTCTACGCACTGGCGGACAAAAAGCAACAATCGAGGACGGTGTAACAGATTACACGGATAAAAGCAAAACGGAGTGTCCTTTAGGAATTTATAACTATGATAAAGACGAAGACGGTCCTGTTATAAATATTAAAGGTAAGAGGAGAGAGAAACGAAACGTTAGTGTCACAGAAGACAATACAAATGGAGAAAATGTAACACAGAACACTAACGCAGAATTTCATTCCAATCAAAATAAAACAAATGATATTAACACAAGTGGTATGAATGAAACTGAAGACGTAAATTCTAATGCAACACATATTAATACGGTGAATTCGCGTAGAAGTAATAATGGACCTGATAATATTCGACATAAATTAGTGAAATACCTGCACGAAATCTTCCGAGAAATAAAAGAGGAATTAGTTCCAGTTGTAACGTTAAAAAAGCGATTCGACAACGACGTGGCTTTCAAAATAGGTTATATTACAGCGAATTTAAACAGCATAGAATCGAATTTAGCTCGATTGCAACTTGACGTGGAAAGCAAAGGCGATTCATGGGATGAGTACGAAATTTTGGAGACATTTGACGTTTTGAAAAATTATCGCAATATGGTCGTCAAACTGGTGGATACTATTAAATTCTACTTAAAAAGAATTACGCGCGTTTGAGGGTTTATAAAAAAAGAAAAAACATTAAATTGACTTCGAAAATCTCGATATTTCATTGATTCTACTTTTTAGCGCAAATACTATATACTCGCGCGCATCGCACACACAAAATGCTTGAGCGATTTGTATTAAATATTTCAAAATATGCCATCTTTACAAGTAGTCTAAAGTTCAGAGTAGATTGCAAACTTGCAAAATGATGAGAGCAATTACAGCATGCTTCGTATTCAGAACCTTATGTTTGTCGTTGACATGGTTCATTTTCAAATATTAAACACGACCTGCTCATGCATTTTGCAGCTAGGTGTGCGCTGAATTAAAAGTCGCATACAAAATCATAGCGAAAAAAGTCCGTATTGATTGGATATAATAGGTACTTTCGATCAAAAATGTACCTTAAGTCTAAGCAATAAATATCGTAATTCAATGGACCGTATTATTAGAAATAAGCACACGCTTATTGTGTATTTACTTCTTATCGAGTGTGTTATTACTAACACTGGTGTCAGATTTTATTCAAGTCGCCTAAAGGCATCTGACATGACTTTTACGACTACCGCCATCTAGTGGCAGTAGCCGTATACAGTCCGATTAGAATCTAAACTTGGGTTGGGCTGTAACAACTTCACTCTGGTCTCTTTGACAATTGACAAATGTATATAAATTTACATGTAGTGAAGTTAGTTTCGAATGGTTTGAAATGGTTTTGAATGACAAGCTGACAACTTGACAAAAATTATAAAACCCGATAGAATTTAAATCGCATAGTATACACTAGTAAACTAAATAGTCAACCAATGTGCAGGTTTGCTCATTTTCAGAGCTGTCACCTTTAATCTTTATAGATGTGTTGTTGATCGAAGGCGGACTGGGGAGTTTCACCAAAAAAGACATGATAAATAAAGAAAGTTTTATTTTAAACATACCACTAAATAAACTTATTATACATGCTTTTTAAGTTATATGAAACCCATTACTATTGAGATCGTTACCAAAATCGGACCAGCCTTTATACACCTCCTTTTTACACTTAGCATACGATGAGTGGCGAGTGAGATCTGTCAGATAGTATAATACTGTCATCAGTTGCCAAAAAATGACAATATTGTACCATTGACACATAGATTTAGTAATAAATAATAGACCCGGCATAACAATCTATATACAAACAACAGTTACGCGGCCGGTCGCCATGTTTTGTCACTATTATTAGTACGCGCAGGCCGCCATCTTTGTGCCAAATCCTTTGCCGGCGCCGGGTTTAGGTATGCACGATTGTTTGTAGGTATGTCATGTCTATTCTTTTTTCATTCGTCTGAGCATTGACATGACCATACTCGAGCCAACTAGTGATCGTAAATACGATATTATCGTAACATATTCATTAATCAGATTGCACTAAATCTAGACTTCAATCGAGTTAAGGGCCATTTAGACGGTACAAGTTTCTTGCCTGTTGAATACGAAAAAATTGAAGCAATAATTTACTTGCATAGTCTAAACAACACGTAACATTCTTGAACTGGTATGCAAGTTTTTATTCAAAACTTTTCTTGGTGTAAACAATACCTACATGCCAGAAAATGTCATTCAATTCTTGTATGAAAAATTAACGCAAATACGTGCAATTCTTGAAGCAAGTCGCTAATAAATGGCACGTGCCCATACAAATCTGTGTTTCAAAAACGGAATGCAATAATTTCCTAAACAATTGTATACGTGTAAACAGAACACATAGGCAATTATTATATGTCAAGATTTGCATTCAATAATTGTATTAAGTTTTTTATTTATATCACCATGTAAACAGTTGCTTTCAATTATTGAAAGTCAATTCTTGCACTGCAATTATTGCATTCTATTATTGCTCTTGTATGTTCAAGAAACTTACACCGTCTAAATGGCCCTTTAATTTCAAACTTGAAGGAGGTTGAATACATGCTATTAATGTGTCAATAATCTAATACGGTATACAATAAATTATATCGAAAAAAAACTTATATAATTACAATTATTATCCTTATAATATAGAAAAAGGTGGTAAAACATCTATTTCAGGAGGCAGTAAATCAACTAGAATGCCGTGACGGAAACGGCATGGTGCGTCGTGCCACGATGCTCATTATTCTTAAATCAGCCTTTTTGATTTAGCTTCTTAGATAATCAGTGAAATCCCATGTATCCGGGCTGATTTTTTTTTTATCTCGGTTTTTTTTTATCCATTTCAACAGAACAAGTTTTATTATGTATTTTTTATATTTTATTTTTGACTGTACATAATATATGTATGTACTTATTGTTAGTAAAAAAATATGAGAATATAAAAAGCCCGTCTGGCAAGTTAGGCAGACCTTGAGAGGTTGATCACAAACATAACATGTTTTATTATATATTTTTTTTTTGACTGTACACAATCTTGTGTATGTATAAAGTTAACAAATAGCCCCTCTGGCATGTTAGGTGACCAAGACTGTTTCACGAGTTTCTTTCGGCATTTCTTCTCAGCAGTGGTCGTTCCCAAATGCTAGTAGTTTGTAGCTTTGAGACAATATATTATGATTAAATTATTAGTTATCGACGTGAAAAAGAGCCTTCTTTGAAGGCCAAGTTTCAATAAAAAATTTTGACTTTGACTTTAGGCGACCAAGGCTGTTTCATGAGTTTCTTTCGGCATTTCTTCTCAGCAGTGGTCGTTCCGAAATGCTAGTAGTTTGCAGCTTTGAGATATAACAATATAATGATATAATTCATTTTTGGGGTGAAAAGCCTGTGAAGCCCAAGTTTCATTTCAATAAAGTATTTTTGATTTTGGATTTAATGTATTTTCGCTTTTTAGATAATCAGAGAAATCAATCCAACTGTATTATAAATATGAAAGTTTTCGAATATGGATACAGGTATAGTGTCACGTCTTTTTCCCTTACGGGGTAGACAGAGCCGAACGTAGTGAGACTCGAAGGCCACGCTTAGCTGAATATTGCCCTAGATATTGCCTAGAAGGAAAGTAACAAAACCGAAAAATAAATCATTTATTTCCTAAATAATCTATAAATTAATTGAAAATAAGACTTTATTAACTTTACGTATCTCGTCAGATCCTTCTAGAACTCTATGGATGACGTCCGAAAATTTAAAAAAAAAAACTATTTTTTTATTCTTACGAATATTTAGTTTTTTTAAAACTAGTGAAAAATTATAAGATCTAACATTAATCACTGTAACAGAAGACAGAAACTAAGATTTAGATGAAATAAATAATAACCGCACAGAACTTTTTTTGGTCTCCGATGTCATTAATTTTTTAGTTATCCTAAATAATGAATACTCTAAATGAAAATTTAAGGGGAAGAGTGTTTTTACATTGGGTCCTGTTTTGTTATTTAAATTGTTGTTATTAGATACGGTGAAAAAATTCCATGCGAGCAGGACTTGAACCCGCGACCAGGTCTTTATACGACCTTGCTCTTCCAACTGAGCTATCGCATTTCAATCCTGCACATCGGAAATCTTCACCATATCCAATTTCTATTGAAACGCATTAGGCACCAATACCCACTATACGAGTAAGGTATTTGATTTAACCCATATTCGATGAAGTTGAAAATCAATTTAAGTGTACGAACCATCAATATTTATTTTTGGACAGTACTTTAGTGCTAATATTGCATCTGAGATGCTCAAAAATCCAAAAATAAATAGCAATAGTTTTATTTTTTACCCAGGCATCATTATAAGATACAGTTTGGAACACAATATTTTTATCCAAGCGAAGCGCGGGCGAAGTTGCGGGCAAAAACTATACTAATCACTGTCATGACCATCACTATTAGAATTCGAACTGTCCAGTTTCACAAACGGACTAAATGTAATTTCCACCTCAGGCCTACTTATCTTAAACATATCTACACCGTTTTCTGTAACACTAGTTCGACTAAAATCTATTTTTTCCAGCTTAGGAGCAGAAGTCCTCAAATGTTCCAAGCTCTTATCTGTTATATTTTTATAACCAATCATTGATAGTATCCTTAGATTAGATTTATTCGGTCTGGAGTAATTCTGATGTTGTGGCATTCCTCCGATGTGAAAATAATTTATATTTTCATCGTCTGAATGACCAAAGCTTCTGATAGCTGTATCCGTTACCAATTCTGAAGGATCTATCATTTGGTGGTTCACTGGTATTCTTTGGTTATTCGGTTCGTTTAGATTCACTAATCTATGCACCACTGGATTGTTTAGTTGTTGGCCAATGTTTACATAGAGAACATGTGCCATTGGCCTCAATTCTACTATGTGGTAATTGCCAATCGCTTCTTCATTTTCTTCTCCACTTGCTTCATTATTAACTGCTTGTCTATTTTCATTAATTTCATTTCGTACTTCATTATCACCATTTTCTTCATTTGATTCGCTATTATTACTAGTATCAAGATCTTCCTCATTCGTATCATCATCGCTGTTGCTTTCATCATCATTATGTGATGATTTTTTACGTTTAGATGGACCTGGTTCTTCGGAGCTTTTACGCGCTGATCGTTTTAGATCGCGTGCACTTTTGGTTGAGTGAAAACCACTGTTGAAATAAATGATAAATACAATAAAAGTGTTGATTGATGACTATGAAGAAAATATCAATCAATCAATCAATCAAAATATGTTTATTTGTAAATACAGGTTATACAGGTGTGAAAAATTACATATATGTGCTCTGTATTCTGCCAAAGTGGCGTACAAATATAATGAAGAAAAGAAATTTATAACAATGAAATTAGTACTACAAAATGCACTGTCAATGAAGCTAAAAATTGTCCTCCAAAAAATCGTCAAGTTTGTAATAACATTTATCTACAAGTAGCTCGTGAATATTAAACTTATTTTGAAAAATCGGTGTCATAAAAAATTATAAAATAACATTTTATAGATATAGGCCAGCGGCTTCACCCGCGTGAATGTCGATTTTTACTCCATTCACCCTCTTAAGGGTGGGATCAAAAAATCCTTTCTCAGTGTTCACATCCTAACTAATATTATAAATGCGAAAGTGAATTTGTTTGTTGCCTCTTCACGCTTTATCTACTGAACCAATCTTCCTGAAATTTTGCATACACATAGTTATAAGTACTGAGAAGGACATAGGGTACCGAGACAAAACACTGCCTAAAGGAAATTCACGCGAACGAAGCCGCAGGCAAGTAAATCATACTAATGTTAACAAGCTAATTACTAAAAAAAAAACACGACTAACAACTCACATAGCCTATGTCATTCGGAGGAATGCAAGGAATCTAAAATTACCTCTCACATCAAAATCTGTTCAGCCGTTCAGGAGGATGGTGGAATAAAGAAACTTACATACATACATGAACCCTGAAAACATAACACTCCTTTTTTGGTCAGTCGTGTAATAAATAAGAGTTTACATATTTCCCAACCCAATTTTATCCTATACATCAACAAAATTTACGTTGATACACTAACATTGAAATATTTTCTACGTTCAGCGAACTAAAAAAACTTAGGTTTAAGTTTCTAATTTCAGCGAACTAAAAAAACTTACCGTAACCCATCCATGCACTGGTTGAAAGGCAGTCCGTGACAACATCGGTCCTTCTCATCTGTTTTCTGCTTGCTTCGCTTGCTTTTCAGTTTTAGCAACGACTTGAAGTACTCTGGCTCCTGTAAAAAATAATAAATATACACGGACAAATCACACAGATTGAGTTAGCCCCAAAGTAAGTTCGAGACTTGTGTTATGGGATACTAACTCAACGATACTATATTTTATAACAAATACATATATGTGGTTCGCCGCGAACTAAGACCTTGCGATTATTATTTTTAATATATGCGTATATCTCAAAAACGGCTGAACCGATTTTGTTGCGCAACGAACTTAAAAATTCTATGGATAGTTGCTACACGTATTCTTAATATCATCGAAATTAATTTAACGGTTCGAGAGTTATTGCGGAAGAAACATACATACAAACAATGTGTTTTCGCCCCAACTTGAAATATCCTAACTAATATTATAAATGCGAAAGTGAGTTTGTTTGTTTGTTACCTCTTCACGCTTTATCTACTGAACCAATCTTTCTGAAATTTCGCATACACATAGCTGGAAGTACGGAGAAGGACATAGGGTACCTTTCATCCCGGGAAAAAGCACTGTTCCCGTGGGAAATTCACGCGGGCGAAGCCGCAGGCAAAAGCTAGTAGTCTATAAATATAAAACTAACTGCTCTGCGTCTGTTCATAGAAGATTTTTAAGAAAGAAAACTATGAGGGGTCTTCATAGGGCCAATAGAAGCCAAAACCATTTTTTGTAGAATTTTTGTCTGTCTATATGTTTGTACGGGCATCACGCAAAAACTATTGAACCAAAGGGTATGTTGCATAGCAGGCTATATCATGAGCAGTTCCCCAAAAATCAGAAATAACATCAAAGACCGATTAAGACCATCATATATTTGTTTTTTCGTGATCTTGTTATGGTACAAAAATACATTTAATATCGCTTAATATCGTATAATGGCGATACTGACATGGCGCCCGTACGTATGTTTAGAAATTATGATACAGAAAATCAGATACAATGCTCGATATTTTCATTATATTTTAGAAAATTAATTAATGTAAATGTTCCAAACACATGTTACATGCAATATCACAAAAACATAGGTACGTGTATTTCACATAAATAGATGAATAATAAATAAAATAATTCTGTCCCGCGGGCACGTATGTCATAAAAGTACATTTTTGAACGTACCGGAAATCGGAACTGTCAATTGAAGCGCGTCAACGTCAAATCATAATGGGTGTCGGCCATTTTGGCGGAACTCGCCTAACCTTCATTACGATTTTGTTGACTAAATGTACCATAGAAAGGCTACGAATTTAAGGGATTTACTTATAAGGCATTGATACTGACCCAAAAATTAAAAGTTAAGATAGGTGCTCATGATATAGCCGGCTGCCCATACATTTGTGCAACAACCCCTTTGATATAGCTTACATCTACTACCACACTCACCCTCAGCTCCCAATCTGTCAGCTCCTCCACTACTGCCTTGCACATCCGCACGTTACCTAGAGCTCTTCCAGTCATCATATACCTCACATCTCCTGCCACTCACCCTCGGCTTCCAAACTGCCAGCTCCTCCACTACTGCCTCAGCTCCTCTAGTCATCATTGGACGGTCGCGTCGGTTCAAGATTTTAATCAATAAAAAACACTTATTTGTCTTAGTAGTCTTCGTCCGTCGATCGTCCTTTTCTACCTGTCTCGTCCGTCGATAGTCTTTTTTTCTTTGTCCGTCAGAGGTCATAGAGTCCGTCCATAGTCAAGTCAGTAAGGAGGCTGAACGCCACTACAATCATTTACCTCACATCTCCTGCCACTCACCCTCAGCTCCCAATCTGCTAGCTCCTCCACTTCTGCCACAGCTCCTCCAGTCATCATATACCTCACATCTACTGCCACTCACCCTCAGCTCCCAATCAGCCAGCTCCTCCACTACTGCCTCAGCTCCTCCAGTCATCATATACCTTACATCTACTACCACACTCACCCTCAGCTCCCAATCAGCCAGCTTCTCCACTACTGCCTCAGCTCCTCTAGTCATCATATACCTTACATCTACTACCACACTCACCCTCAGCTCCCAATCTGCCAGCTCCTCCACTACTGCCTCAGCTCCTCCAGTCATCATATACCTCACATCTGCCACTCACCCTCAGCTCCCAATCCGCCAGCTCCTCCACTTCTGCCACAGCTCCTCCAGTCATCATATACCTCACATCTCCTGCCACTCACCCTCAGCTCCCAATCCGCCAGCTCCTCCACTTCTGCCACAGCTCCTCCAGTCATCATATACCTCACATCTCCTGCCACTCACCCTCAGCTCCCAATCTGCCAGCTCCTCCACTACTGCCTCAGCTCCTCCAGTCATCATATACCTCACATCTCCTGCCACTCACCCTCAGCTCCCAATCTGCCAGCTCCTCCACTACTGCCTCAGCTCCTCCAGTCATCATATACCTCACATCTCCTGCCACTCACCCTCAGCTCCCAATCTGCCAGCTCCTCCACTACTGCCTCAGCTCCTACAGTCATCATATACCTTACATCTACTACCACACTCACCCTCAGATCCCAATCTGCCAGCTCCTCCACTACTGCCTCAGCGGGTGCCCTTTGTTTCGCTTAAAATTTTTGTCTCTAATTTCACTTCGCCGAACCTTATTGGCCTAAACTTGTTATGCACAATTATTGTCTCGCCTAATTGATGTTTTTGCACAATAATAATTTAGCCTAATAATTATTAGATGCAATTTTTGAGTCTCTATTATTAGATGTTCTAAAATCGTTTGGCTTTTAAATTTTTACACGTAACGATATCCTCGTATAAATTTGTTTGAGACAATTATTACTTACTATTATAATCACTTCTTATAATTATAACTAATTGAATCATTATATTAGTAAATTTAATTATTACTATTAGTATCTTCTCACCGGCATGGGTACTGTGACATGTCTATCACAGCAGTGCCGGAGATAAGGACAGTCCAGTCTGTCGTCAATCATTTTCAGAATGATGTTAGTAATGCACTACTAATAATAATTCCAAAAATTCTTCATAAGTGACAGATCCGACTTAGAGCACCCCGACTCCACGTGGCTCAAGTTTGCCCTATACTAGAGTGTTATTCCTTCGCGCGGAACCAGAAGCTCGCGGAGGAGGTCCTGAGAAAATGAGGGCACGAGGCCGAACCGCAGCGAGGGGGGGAGGTGGCGAGCGAAGCGAGCCGGCGACCTCTCGAGCGTAGCGAGGTCGAGTGCACGAAAGAATCGAAGGGCCGACGGAGCGAGTCTTCTGGTGGAGCCACCCAGAAATACTTGCATGCTGCATGCTTGCTTGCTTGCTGCATGCTTGCTGCATGCTTGCTTGCGTGCTGCTTGCTTGCTTGCATGCTGCTTGCTTGCTTGCATGCTGCACGTTTTAGTTCACATGCCTAATATAACTTTCTTTTACTTCTCGACATTTTTCAAACACAAATCCATCAATGTTTAATTTAAGTCCCCCCTATTAGATTTAAATACTTTGTAATAATTATCAGAAATTATTATAACAGAAATAATTAGGTGTTACACTTTTGTGCTTAATTACTTTGTACGAAATATTAATTAGTATTTGTGAATATTAGAAATAATCAATTATTAGGCCTAATGACTTATTTGGGAAGTAAACATACGGCGATAAAAACTTAGGGCAATCAAAAATAGGCTAAACTAAATTAGAATTCATAAAAATGTACGAAAAAATGTTGTACTAAAAGTTTGTGCACCAAACTACATTAGGAGTACAAAAAATTAGGGGAAACAATGGAGACCCGCCTCAGCTCCTCCAGTCATCATATACCTCACATCTCCTGCCACTCACCCTCAGCTCCCAATCCGCCAGCTCCTCCACTTCTGCCACAGCTCCTCCAGTCATCATATACCTCACATCTCCTGCCACTCACCCTCAGCTCCCAATCCGCCAGCTCCTCCACTTCTGCCACAGCTCCTCCAGTCATCATATACCTCACATCTCCTGCCACTCACCCTCAGCTCCCAATCTGCCAGCTCCTCCACTACTGCCTCAGCTCCTCCAGTCATCATATACCTTACATCTACTACCACACTCACCCTCAGATCCCAATCTGCCAGCTCCTCCACTACTGCCTCAGCTCCTCCAGTCATCATATACCTTACATCTACTACCACACTCACCTTCAGATCCCAATCTGCCAGCTCCTCCACTACTGCCTCAGCTCCTCCAGTCATCATATACCTCACATCTCCTGCCACTCACCCTCAGCTCCCAATCCGCCAGCTCCTCCACATAGGGTAGCACGTCGTCCGCGAAGTGGTTGTGTTTGACTTTCTGGCGCGGCTCCCGAGAGGCACACAGGTACAGCTCCTCCAGTTCTGGAAGCCAGCCTAGTGCGGCCACTTCTGAGTCGCAGAGAGGGGAGCCGCGGAGGTCGAACACCTAGGACGATTTTACAAAAAAAAATATGTTTATTTAATCTCCACAACATAGTTTACAGTGATATATATGTTTGGTGAAATCGACCCTTATTAGGATAGTAGGATATCTACTTTCTATTGTCCTACTAATATTAGAAACTAGCCGCGCCCCGGGGCTTCGCTACCTTAGGAATTTTGGGATATAAAAGTATCCTACGCACTATTCTCAGTATTTTTCTACTCGTGTACTAAATTTCATCGAAATCCGTCCAGTAGATTTTGCGTGATTGAGTAACAAACATCCTCACAAATTCACAAACTCACATCCAAACTTTTAAAAAAATATAAAATAACACAGAAGAGGAATAAAAGGAAATTTGGATTATTTTCCTGCGTTAGTCCTACGATCTTTATTTATATTTAATACATATAAATAATTAATTTTTTTTTATTTATTTATTTGATCTAGTCTTGGGATCGGCACACAGCATACTACTGAGCACAGGAAACAAGCTCCCCTTACAGGTGTGCCTCAGGGGACCATACTAGGCCCAGTATTATTATTTTTTATTTACCCAATTGCGAAAAAAAGGTAATGTTTTCCGCACGTTACCTTGAGCTTCCGGAAGCCGTATCTAGCGGATATGGAGGCGTACACCACGAACTGAATCTAGTTTAATATGCATACCTTTAGCTTCCCATATTATTATCAGGTGTGCCTCAGGGGACCATACTAGGCCCAGTCTCATTTATTTACCCAACAAGGATTGTTTTTGGATTAATGTTTTTTGCTTACCTTGAGTTTCCGAAAGCCGTATCTAGCCGATATGGAGGCGTACGCTACGACCTAAATCTAGTTTAATATACATACATTTAGCTTCCCGCAGCCATGTTATTATCAGGTGTGCCTCAGGGGACAATACTAGGCGCACTGCAAGGATTGTTTTTGGATAAATTTTTTTCGCTTACCTTGAGCTTCCGGAAGCCGAATCTAGCGGATATGGATGAACTGAATCTAGTTTAATATACATAAATTTAGCTTCCCGCAGCCATGTTATTATCAGGTGTGCCTCAGGGGACAATACTAGGCCCAGTCTCGTTTATTTACCCAAAATTGTTTTAACATCTTTCTTTTACGTTACCTTGAGCTTCCGGAAGCCGTATCTAGCGGATATGGAAGCGTAGGCCACAAACTCCCTCATTCGGTAACATTTCATCATGATCAGCGTCCGCAGCCGCTCCAGCTTGCTGAGCGGCAGCAGGCAGGACGCGTCCAGCCAGGTACATTCTGACAGGTCTAGGTACTGGCAACACATGAAACACATATTTCGTCTACAGCAATTTCTCAATGAGGGATTTTCCGAGACCCAAAATAAAAAAATATATAGTTCCAGATGACTTCATAGATGGCGCTTAAGTAAAAGGCGAGAGAAAAAGTTCCATACAAAAAACAAAAATTCACGGGATTGGCATTTAATAAAAATAAAACTTAGTAAAAAAAACATCTAAAAAGTATCAATATTGTGATTTGTGCCACTGTCAAACTGGTGATATTTTTATCTGCCTCTGGTTGACAAGAAAAAGCGCACCATATAGGTTCAGCCATTATTACGACTCGGCTTTCATAAAACGCTATCTGTTGAGACTTTTTTATACTGTTTTTTTTCTTAATTTAGCTGTCAGAAAATAGCTCATTGAATTGAATACGTTTATTTGAATTGCCACAGACACTAAAACATTTAAAAAAATATAGGCTAATATAATTGGTTGCCTGGAAGAAATAGGGGACCGGACAAGGCATGAGAATTGTTAAAAATATGTACATATAATTTTATGATAGAATACATATAATTAAACACATTTGCAACTTTTCAACACGAGTTTATTCTCCAGAGCTAATTTGTTAGAGTTCAATCTTTTTGGGAAAGTCCATTTTCTGCACGTGACGTCATATGAATGTACGTTTAGTTAGGGGCGTTTTGGTATCGTTCAAAGATCGCTTAAAAATGTGAATTGTTTTTTGCTATATCTTGGGAAATACTTTGGTTATTGATGTGATTCTTTTACGGATGATTCTATTATTTTGAGATATTTCAAAGAAGCATAAAAAAGGTGTCCGGTCCCTAATGCTTACAGCGATAAGGCCGCTTTTTACGCATCTTCCTCTCTTTTCTTAGTTTTAAGTTACTTAATGTATCTCTAACATGTAATTTCTTGTGTGCAAATAAAGTATTGTTGTTGAAATCTTTTACCGGTGAAGGAAAACATCGTGAGGAAAAAAGAGGGAACCGGACAATTTTTTTTCGATGCTTCTTTAAAATATCTCACAATAATAGAATTATCAGTGAAAGGATTACATCAGTAACCAAAGTATTTATCAAGATACAACAAAAATCAATTCAATTTTTCAAGCGAAGTTTGGACGATACCGAATTGATTCTAGGCTACAAACTATTAGCAAGTTAAGTACTGTTTGCTTTTTGTTTTGAAAAAAAAAAAAAAATTTACTCACTGAAAGCTACAAACTACTAGCGAATAAAGCCTCTAATACACTAGGCAACCATTGACGCGCAACATGTAGCTCTTTATCGCTCCGTAAGATTCGAGCGAGAAACACGATGTGCTATTTCACTTTAGTCAGTAAGAGTGAGTGAGATAACATAATGTTGCACATCGATTGTTGCGTAGTGTACTGGAAGCTTAGTGCTACGCTCTTACCTCTAGATTAGGCAAGTGTTCTTGTATCTGGAACAGCAGCGACTTGTTCAAGGACATGTTGTAACACATGCTGCCGCGGAGCGACAGCCAGCTCAGCTGCCGCGGGAACTGCGACAGCGACAGCTGCGGGAGGACACATGTATACAATCATAGCGACTGTTCAGAGACATGTAGCACCACATGTATACAATCATAGCGACTGTTCAGAGACATGTAGCACATGCTGCCGGAGCGACAGCCAGCTCAGCTGCCGCGGGAACTGCGACAGCGACAGCTGCGGGAGGACACATGTATACAATCATAGCGACTGTTCAGAGACATGTAGCACCACATGTATACAATCATAGCGACTGTTCAGAGACATGTAGCACATGCTGCCGGAGCGACAGCCAGCTCAGCTGCCGCGGGAACTGCGACAGCGACAGCTGCGGGAGGACACATGTATACAATCATAGCGACTGTTCAGAGACATGTAGCACCACATGTATACAATCATAGCGACTGTTCAGAGACATGTAGCACATGCTGCCGGAGCGACAGCCAGCTCAGCTGCCGCGGGAACTGCGACAGCGACAGCTGCGGGAGGACACATGTATACAATCATAGCGACTGTTCAGAGACATGTAGCACCACATGTATACAATCATAGCGACTGTTCAGAGACATGTAGCACATGCTGCCGGAGCGACAGCCAGCTCAGCTGCCGCGGGAACTGCGACAGCGACAGCTGCGGGAGGACACATGTATACAATCATAGCGACTGTTCAGAGACATGTAGCACCACATGTATACAATCATAGCGACTGTTCAGAGACATGTAGCACATGCTGCCGGAGCGACAGCCAGCTCAGCTGCCGCGGGAACTGCGACAGCGACAGCTGCGGGAGGACACATGTATACAATCATAGCGACTGTTCAGAGACATGTAGCACCACATGTATACAATCATAGCGACTGTTCAGAGACATGTAGCACATGCTGCCGGAGCGACAGCCAGCTCAGCTGCCGCGGGAACTGCGACAGCGACAGCTGCGGGAGGACACATGTATACAATCATAGCGACTGTTCAGAGACATGTAGCACCACATGTATACAATCATAGCGACTGTTCAGAGACATGTAGCACATGCTGCCGGAGCGACAGCCAGCTCAGCTGCCGCGGGAACTGCGACAGCGACAGCTGCGGGAGGACACATGTATACAATCATAGCGACTGTTCAGAGACATGTAGCACCACATGTATACAATCATAGCGACTGTTCAGAGACATGTAGCACATGCTGCCGGAGCGACAGCCAGCTCAGCTGCCGCGGGAACTGCGACAGCGACAGCTGCGGGAGGACACATGTATACAATCATAGCGACTGTTCAGAGACATGTAGCACCACATGTATACAATCATAGCGACTGTTCAGAGACATGTAGCACATGCTGCCGGAGCGACAGCCAGCTCAGCTGCCGCGGGAACTGCGACAGCGACAGCTGCGGGAGGACACATGTATACAATCATAGCGACTGTTCAGAGACATGTAGCACCACATGTATACAATCATAGCGACTGTTCAGAGACATGTAGCACATGCTGCCGGAGCGACAGCCAGCTCAGCTGCCGCGGGAACTGCGACAGCGACAGCTGCGGGAGGACACATGTATACAATCATAGCGACTGTTCAGAGACATGTAGCACCACATGTATACAATCATAGCGACTGTTCAGAGACATGTAGCACATGCTGCCGGAGCGACAGCCAGCTCAGCTGCCGCGGGAACTGCGACAGCGACAGCTGCGGGAGGACACATGTATACAATCATAGCGACTGTTCAGAGACATGTAGCACCACATGTATACAATCATAGCGACTGTTCAGAGACATGTAGCACATGCTGCCGGAGCGACAGCCAGCTCAGCTGCCGCGGGAACTGCGACAGCGACAGCTGCGGGAGGACACATGTATACAATCATAGCGACTGTTCAGAGACATGTAGCACCACATGTATACAATCATAGCGACTGTTCAGAGACATGTAGCACATGCTGCCGGAGCGACAGCCAGCTCAGCTGCCGCGGGAACTGCGACAGCGACAGCTGCGGGAGGACACATGTATACAATCATAGCGACTGTTCAGAGACATGTAGCACCACATGTATACAATCATAGCGACTGTTCAGAGACATGTAGCACATGCTGCCGGAGCGACAGCCAGCTCAGCTGCCGCGGGAACTGCGACAGCGACAGCTGCGGGAGGACACATGTATACAATCATAGCGACTGTTCAGAGACATGTAGCACCACATGTATACAATCATAGCGACTGTTCAGAGACATGTAGCACATGCTGCCGGAGCGACAGCCAGCTCAGCTGCCGCGGGAACTGCGACAGCGACAGCTGCGGGAGGACACATGTATACAATCATAGCGACTGTTCAGAGACATGTAGCACCACATGTATACAATCATAGCGACTGTTCAGAGACATGTAGCACATGCTGCCGGAGCGACAGCCAGCTCAGCTGCCGCGGGAACTGCGACAGCGACAGCTGCGGGAGGACACATGTATACAATCATAGCGACTTGTTCAGACTAGATGTTCTGAATAGTCGGTAAAGCTGACTATCCGGCTACTATTGTAGTCGGCGAATATTCGGCAAATATCGCCGACTTTCAGCATCTTATTTGTATGTATTTTTCCATTTAAAACTCCATACAAGACATTCTTTTTGACATAATTTAATTGAACCCTTAATTTGGCAGAGGGATAAAAGTTGGGACTATCCTAGGGACATCTAGAACAACATTAGACAAGTAATAAAAAAAAAATTAAAATCTATACTTTTCTAGAAAATGAGTGACCGCTGTGCCAAATATATTGAGCTCTTTTACTTTGATGATTTTTTTAACAAAAATCACCGCAAACAAAATAAAATTAAGATAGTAACTACAAATTATATTGCTGTAGTATGGCTAAAACTGTAAGATAAATCCTAACTAATATTATAAATGCGAAAGTGAGTTTGTTTGTTACCTCTTCACGCTTTATCTACTGAACCAACGTTCCTGAAATTTCGCATACACATAGTTAAAAGTACGGAGAAGGACATAGGGTATCATTCATCTCCGGAAAAGCACTGTTCCCGTGAGAAATTCACGCGGGCGAAGCCGCGGGCAAAAGCTAGTAATAAAAAAATATAGAGTTCAAATCACAAGAGAGCGTGTGAGTGAATCTTTTTTTTTTTTTTTCAGGATTCTACGTTTATTCAGTGTCGTTTAAACATAAAAATTATTAAATAAATATCGCGATAACTTGAGTCGGTTAAGAAACAATACTAAGTAACAATACTTATACTTACCCTCCCACAATTAATATTGCAGTAGTCCAATGCCAGCGTAGTGAGATTGCACTGCGCGCGCAGCTGCCGAAGCAAACATGGGGTTAACGTAAACTTGGGTCCGGGGCAATTCGGATCTTTATGGAACAAATGCGGTCTTGTTTCTGATTTCTTGGAATTCCCTTTGCTTGTATTTGCTTCTGATCCCGAATCTGTATTATTCGATTCAGTTTTATTCGATTTAGAATCGGTTTTAATCGATTTAGTCGAGTTTGGATTGGATATAGTTGGTATTAGAACTCTTTTTCGATCCAAATCTTCTTCTGGCCATAATATGGATACGCGGCTGGCATCTGGATACCTTTGAAAAATGGTTTAAAACAAGCTAATTATTAAAAACAAAAAACACGACTGACAACTCATATAGCCTATGTCACTCGGAGGAATGCAAGGAATCTAACAATACCTCTCACATCAAAATCTGTTAAGCCGTTCAGGACTTATGATGGAATAAAGAAACTTACATGCATACATGAACCCTGAAAACATAATACTACTTTTTGGTCAGTCCTGTAAAAAATAACTATTTTACGTCGGATGTATCCGACAATCATTTTTATATTCATTTTGCCAATCTTATTCGTATCGAGTGTGTTATTAGTAACACTGGTGACAGATTTTATTCAAGTCGCCTTAAGGCATCTGACATGACTTTTACGACTACCGCCATCTAGTGGCAGTAGCCGTATACACACTAGTGAACTAAACAGTCAGCCAATGTGCAGGTTTCCTCAGGATGTTTTCCTTCACCGGATCATACATGAGTCAGATTGGTCTACAAACTCATGTGACACAGGTAGGATTTGAACCCGTCATATCCGACCTCAGGCGGGTGTCATTACCACTTGGCCACCACCGCTTGATTTTGCTATTGAAATTTATGATTGTATGTGATGAAGGCGGAATGGACACTTATGTTTTTTGTCGGATATATCGACGTTGGCGATTTGACAGATAAATTTTATTTTGGGCACCTATTTTACAACCACTAACTTACGGTAATAGAGTAACGAGGTAAAAGCAATCGGATTTTTCCTTTTGATATAAGAATTCTTTTTTCAATTTCATCGCTTCATTCCCTTCATACATATAATTAAATTGGAGTGTCTGTCTGTATTTTCAAAATAAACTGCAAAAAATTTATTGCATTGTGTTATTTACCCGTTACCAAAGTCAAAGTCAATTTTTTTTATTGAAACTTGGCCTTCGAACGTCGTTTTTCACGTCAAAAACTAATAGTCTAAGCGGTCACGGGAATTTTCGTAACGATCAGGGAAACGGATAGACTTGCTTTTATGGGTTGTAGAGTAGTCCCCTAATGTGAATGATGTCGGTCTGCCGGCTCTCAGTGGTAGCTTCTTCGAGCTATAGGGCCTGGAAGGTGCTTCATTGTTGCGAAAAAAAAACGATCTGAGAAATGGTTAGTTTTAGTACATATTCAAAGTATGGCATCTCCGCATGTGAAACAAGTTGGTCTGCCGGCTGTCAGTGGTTGCATTTCAGAGCTATGAGGCGCGCAAGTCACTGCATAGTTACAAAAAAAAAAAAACGATAAGAGAAATGGTTAGTTTTAGTACCAATTGGAAGAATGGTGTATCCACAGATGAAACGAGTTGGTCTGCCGGCTGTCAGTGGTTGTATTTCACATGCGGAGATGCCTTACTTTGAATATGTACTAAAACTAACCATTCCTCAGATCGTTTTCTATTTTTTGCAACAATGAAGCTCGTCTTAATAGCTCAAAGTGGCAACCACTGATAGCCGGCAGACCAACTTGTTTCACATGAGGAGATGCCATATTTTGAATATGTACTAAAACTAACCATTTCTCTGATAATTTTTTTTTTTCAACAATGAAGCCCCTTCCAGGCCCTAGGTATAGCTCGAAGTGGCAACCACTGAAGGCCGGCAGACCAACTTGTTTCACCTGTGGAGACACCATTCTTTCAATAAGAACTAAAACTGACCATTTCTTTTACCGTTTTATTTCGTAACTATGCAGTGACTTTGGCGCCTCATAGCTCTGAAATGCAACCACTGACAGCCGGCAGACCAACTTGTTTCACATGCGGAGATACCATACTTTGAATATGTACTAAAACTAACCATTCCACGGTGGGGCAGGGTACCCTCATAAGTGGCAGAAAATGCGAAATGTGAAACGCGTTTTTCCAACTACCCACTATAGCCTTTTAATAAACCAGGGACCTATGCATCATTTGACACTATCAACTCGACTGTTAACTTCCACAGACTCCCGTTATAATTATCTTTTGTTAGTAGTTGTGACATTGCGTCTGATTGTTTGCTTAATTACGTGTGTTTCTATTGTAATTTCTTGGAGTTATTTTAGAAAAAAATTGTGATATAGCTATGGAACCTTCAAGCTCAGGTATGTGACGATATTTTAGCAATATTTAATTTAGTTTTAGGGTACAGTAAATGTATCAAACCAATAAATATATTTGTTATACTAAATTTTTCACGAAATTCTAAAATAGCTAAGGTTTTAGTTGTGTTATCCAGTGAATCCCGATTCAATTTTTTTTTAGACATTACCCATGCAATATCATCATCTTGAAACTACAAAAAAACTTTGCTCCTTTTTGAATAATTGCGATTTTTGTAACTTAACTATTTTATTTCCATTATACAAAATCACTTATTTTGTTTTAGGAACGAGTTCAAATACATTATTTATTTTAAGAAATGCTCTCGTTACTGTAATGCGATTCTTGGAAGAAAAAAATAATTGAAAAACAATTTGATTTTTTGGTTTTTAAGCTGTAAAAACGTAAAATTTGTGTCAAAAAAACATTACTAATTTGAATCAAAAGTTTGCTTTTAAATTTGAATATAGGCTAACATGGTTGATAGCTGGGCATGTTACCGGTTGGTACCGGTACTAAATTCTCACATAAACTATCGGAAAGTACCGGTACTTTCCGGGAGTTTATATGGAGGATTGGGTCCATGTAACAAGCACTGGTTGAAAACGTGAAAAATAGATGATAAATTTAAAAAAATTAACTAGGAATAGCTTGACACATCTTTTTCGTTTCCTATCTTCAAGTTCCTGTTCCCGTGGTACAACATGCCACCAACATTGCTCAAATACTTGATTCATGGACCAGAATTATATCCTCAGTACTTTTTAGGCAAAAGCCTATAGGACAATTAATGGAAGAGTCTCAAAAGGCTATGAACATAGACTTTAAGAGATGTAGGGAGCATAATTCATGTAAATGTAGCCGAGACAAGAATAGCTGCCCCATTTGCAGCAAATAAATGAATTTAATTTAATTGTGAGAAATCCAACAGACATTTTTAAATTTTTTAATTTATTCTTCAGGTCCCTTTATTTCAAATAAACGAAAATTTTGGAAATAAATCCCCAGAATCTTCCAAAAGAAATTAAAATTATTAAAAAAAATCCATCTCGTAAAAATTATGACTTAAGAAAGAAACACAAATTGATGATGAGGATGATAATGATGAAGATCATGATGATGATGACGGGTTGTCATATGTTTAAAATGAGTTCCTATATTATTTCAATAAATTGTACATGATTATTAACGTTATTTTTTTTAATAAATATTTATTTATTATAAAAATCTATTACAAACACGTATATATGTCTACAAAAGGATTCATTATCGTCTAGAAACTATCTTATTTGTATTTAATAACCACAGAAGCAATTTAGCTAGAAAACTTATTTAATGCCAACTTTAGGAGTACCTTGCCCCAGTGTGCATTCCTCAGATCGTTTTCTATTTTTTGCAACAATGAAGCTTCTTCTAGCCTTTATAGCTCAAAGTGGCAACCGCTGACAGCCGGCAGACCAACTTGTTTCACATACGGAGATGCCATACTTTGAATATATACTAAAACTAACCATTTCTCTGATCCCTTTTTTTTGCTACAATGAAGCCCATTTCAGCCCCTATAGCTCAAAGTGGCAACCACTGACAGCCGGCAGACCAACTTGTTTCACATGCGGAGATGCCATATTTTGAATATATGTACTAAACCTTAACCATTTCTCTGATAATTTTTTTTTGCAACAATGAAGGCCATTTTCCTCAAGGCAATTTTCCAGGCCCTATGTATAGCTCGAAGTGGCAAACACTGAAGGCCGGCAGACCAACTTGTTTCACCTGTGGAGACACCATTCTTTCAATAGGTACTAAAACTGACCATTTCTTTTACCGTTTTATTTCGTAACTATACAGTGACTTTCGCGCATCATCGCTCTGAAATGCGACCACTGACAGCCGGCAGACCAACTTGTTTCACATGCGGAGATGCCATACTTTGAACATGTAATAAATCTAACAATTTCTCTGATCATTTTTTTTTCGCAACAAGCTCGAAGTGGCAACCACTGAGAGCCGGCATACCAACTCGTTTCACCTTTACTTACTCAAAGTATGGCATCACCACATGTGAAACGAGTTGGTCTGCCGGCTGTTAGTGGTTGCCACTTTGAGCTATAGGGACTGGAAGGGGCTTCATTGTTGCGAAAAAAAAAACGATAGAGAAATGGTTAGTTTTAGTATATATTCAAAGTATGGCATCTCCGCATGTAAAACAAGTTGGTCTGCTGGCTGTCAGTAGTTGCATTTCAGAGCTATGAGGCGAGAAAGTCACTGCATAGTTACGAAAAAAAAAAACGGTAAGAGAAATGGTCAGTTTTAGTACCTATTGAAAGAATGGTGTCTCCACAGGTGAAACAAGTTGGTCTGCCGGCCTTCAGTGGTTGCCACTTCGAGCTATACCTAGGGCCAAGAAGGGGCTTTATTGTTGCAAAAAAAATTATCAGATAAATGGTTAGTTTTAGTATATATTTAAAATATGTTATCTCCGCATGTGAAACAAGTTGGTCTGCCGGCTGTCAGTGGTTGCCACTTTGAGCTATACCTAGGGTCTGGAAAGAGCTTCATTGTTGCAAAAAATAGAAAACGATCTGAGAAATGGTTAGTTTTAGTACATATTCAAAGTATGGCATCTCCGCATGTGAAACAAGTTGGTCTGCCGGCTATCAGTGGTTGCATTACAGAACTATGAGGCGCGAAAGTTACTGCATAGTTACAAAAAAAAAAACCGTAAGAGAAATGGTCAGTTTTAATACCTATTGGAAGAATGGTGTCTCCACAGGTTAACGAGTCTGTCTGCCGGCTTTCAGAGCACTTCGAGCTCTAGAGCCTGGAATCATTGTTGCGAAAAAAAATGCTCAGAGAAATGGTTAGTTTTAGTACATATTCAAAGTATGGCATCTCCGTATGTGAAACTAGTTGGTCTGCCGGCTATCAGTGGTTGCCACTTTGAGCTATAGGGGCTGAAAGGGGCTTCATTGTAGCGAAAAAAAAAACGATCAGAGAAATGGTTAGTTTTAGTATATATTCAAAATATGGCATCTCCGTATGTGAAAAAAGTTGGTCTGCCGGCTGTCAGTGGTTGCCACTTTGAGCTATAAAGGCTAGAAGGAGCTTCATTGTTGCAAAAAATAGAAAACGATCAGAGGAATGGTTAGTTTTAGTATATATTCAAAGTATGGCATCTCCGCATGTGAAACAAGTTGGTCTGCCGGCTGTCAGTGGTTGCCACTTTGAGCTATACCTAGGGCCTGGAAGGAGCTTCATTGTTGCAAAAAATAGAAAACGATCTGAGGAATGGTTAGTTTTAGTACATATTCAAAGTATGGTATCTCCGCATGTGAAACAAGTTGGTCTGCCGGCTGTCAGTGGTTGCATTTCAGAGCTATGAGGCGCGAAAGTCACTGCATAGTTACGAAAAAAAAACAGTAAAAGAAATGGTCAGTTTTAGTACTTATTGAAAGAATGGTGTCTCCACAGGTGAAACAAGTTGGTCTGCCGGCCTTCAGTGGTTGCCACTTCGAGCTATACCTAGGGCCTGGAAGGGGCTTCATTGTTGCGAAAAAAAATGCTTAGAGAAATGTTTAGTTTTAGTACATATTCAAAGTATGGCATCTCCGTATGTGAAACAAGTTGGTCTGCCGGCTGTCAGTGATTGCCACTTTGACCTATAGGGGCTGAAAGGGGCTTCATTGTAGCGAAAAAAAAACGATCAGAGAAATGGTTAGTTTTAGTATATATTCAAAGTATGGCATCTCCGTATGTGAAAAAAGTTAGTCTGCCGGCTGTCAGTGGTTGCCACTTTGAGCTATAAAGGCTAGAAGGAGCTTCATTGTTGCAAAAAATAGAAAACGATCCGAAGAATGGTTAGTTGTAGTATATATTCAAAGTATGGCATCTCCGTATGTGAAACAAGTTGGTCTGCCGGCTGTCAGCGGTTGCCACTTTGAGCTATAAAGGATAGAAGGAGCTTCATTGTTGCAAAAAATAGAAAACGATCTGAGGAATGGTAAGTTTTAGTACATATTCAAAGTATGGTATCTCCGCATGTGAATCAAGTTGGTCTGCCGGCTGTCGGTGGTTGCATTTCAGAGCTATGAGGCGCGAAAGTCACTGCATAGTTACGAAATAAAACGGTAAAAGAAATGGTCAGTTTTAATTCTTATTGAAAAAATGGTGTCTCCACAGGTGAAACAAGTTGGTCTGCCGGCCTTCAGTGGTTGCCACTTCGAGCTATACCTAGGGCCTGGAAGGGGCTTCATTGTTGAAAAAAAAAATTATCAGAGAAATGGTTAGTTTTAGTACATATTCAAAATATGGCATCTCCTCATGTGAAACAAGTTGGTCTGCCGGCTATCAGTGGTTGCCACTTTGAGCTATAAAGGCTAGAAGGAGCTTCATTGTTGCAAAAAATAGAAAACGATCCGAAGAATGGTTAGTTGTAGTATATATTCAAAGTATGGCATCTCTGCATGTGTGTTTCTATTGTAATTTCTTGGAGTTATTTTAGAAAAAATTGTGATATAGCTATGGAACCTTCAAGCTCAGGTATGTGACGATATTTTAGCAATATTTAATTTAGTTTTAGGGTACAGTAAATGTATCAAACCAATAAATATATTTGTTATACTAAATTTTTCACGAAATTCTAAAATAGCTAAGGTTTTAGTTGTGTTATCCAGTGAATCCCGATTCAATTTTTTTTTTAGACATTACCCATGCAATATCATCATCTTGAAACTACAAAAAAACTTTGCTCCTTTTTGAATAATTGCGATTTTTGTAACTTAACTATTATTTCCATTATACAAAATCACTTATTTTGTTTTAGGAACGAGTTCAAATACATTATTTATTTTAAGAAATGCTCTCGTTACTGTAATGCGATTCTTGGAAGAAAAAATAATTGAAAAACAATTTGATTTTTTGGTTTTTAAGCTGTAAAAACGTAAAATTTGTGTCAAAAAAACATTACTAATTTGAATCAAAAGTTTGCTTTTAAATTTGAATATAGGCTAACATGGTTGATAGCTGGGCATGTTACCGGTTGGTACCGGTACTAAATTCTCACATAAACTATCGGAAAGTACCGGTACTTTCCGGGAGTTTATATGGAGGATTGGGTCCATGTAACAAGCACTGGTTGAAAACGTGAAAAATAGATGATAAATTTAAAAAAATTAACTAGGAATAGCTTGACACATCTTTTTCGTTTCCTATCTTCAAGTTCCTGTTCCCGTGGTACAACATGCCACCAACATTGCTCAAATACTTGATTCATGGACCAGAATTATATCCTCAGTACTTTTTAGGCAAAAGCCTATAGGACAATTAATGGAAGAGTCTCAAAAGGCTATGAACATAGACTTTAAGAGATGTAGGGAGCATAATTCATGTAAATGTAGCCGAGACAAGAATAGCTGCCCCATTTGCAGCAAATAAATGAATTTAATTTAATTGTGAGAAATCCAACAGACATTTTTAAATTTTTTAATTTATTCTTCAGGTCCCTTTATTTCAAATAAACGAAAATTTTGGAAATAAATCCCCAGAATCTTCCAAAAGAAATTAAAATTATTAAAAAATCCATCTCGTAAAAATTATGACTTAAGAAAGAAACACAAATTGATGATGAGGATGATAATGATAAAGATCATGATGATGATGACGGGTTGTCATATGTTTAAAATGAGTTCCTATATTATTTCAATAAATTGTACATGATTATTAACGTTATTTTTTTTAATAAATATTTATTTATTATAAAAATCTATTACAAACACGTATATATGTCTACAAAAGGATTCATTATCGTCTAGAAACTATCTTATTTGTATTTAATAACCACAGAAGCAATTTAGCTAGAAAACTTATTTAATGCCAACTTTAGGAGTACCTTGCCCCAGTGTGCATTCCTCAGATCGTTTTCTATTTTTTGCAACAATGAAGCTTCTTCTAGCCTTTATAGCTCAAAGTGGCAACCGCTGACAGCCGGCAGACCAACTTGTTTCACATACGGAGATGCCATACTTTGAATATATACTAAAACTAACCATTTCTCTGATCCCTTTTTTTGCTACAATGAAGCCCATTTCAGCCCCTATAGCTCAAAGTGGCAACCACTGACAGCCGGCAGACCAACTTGTTTCACATGCGGAGATGCCATATTTTGAATATATGTACTAAACCTTAACCATTTCTCTGATAATTTTTTTTTGCAACAATGAAGGCCATTTTCCTCAAGGCAATTTTCCAGGCCCTATGTATAGCTCGAAGTGGCAAACACTGAAGGCCGGCAGACCAACTTGTTTCACCTGTGGAGACACCATTCTTTCAATAGGTACTAAAACTGACCATTTCTTTTACCGTTTTATTTCGTAACTATACAGTGAATTTCGCGCATCATCGCTCTGAAATGCGACCACTGACAGCCGGCAGACCAACTTGTTTCACATGCGGAGATGCCATACTTTGAACATGTAATAAATCTAACAATTTCTCTGATCATTTTTTTTTCGCAACAAGCTCGAAGTGGCAACCACTGAGAGCCGGCATACCAACTCGTTTCACCTTTACTTACTCAAAGTATGGCATCACCACATGTGAAACGAGTTGGTCTGCCGGCTGTTAGTGGTTGCCACTTTGAGCTATAGGGACTGGAAGGGGCTTCATTGTTGCGAAAAAAAAAACGATAGAGAAATGGTTAGTTTTAGTATATATTCAAAGTATGGCATCTCCGCATGTAAAACAAGTTGGTCTGCTGGCTGTCAGTAGTTGCATTTCAGAGCTATGAGGCGAGAAAGTCACTGCATAGTTACGAAAAAAAAACGGTAAGAGAAATGGTCAGTTTTAGTACCTATTGAAAGAATGGTGTCTCCACAGGTGAAACAAGTTGGTCTGCCGGCCTTCAGTGGTTGCCACTTCGAGCTATACCTAGGGCCAAGAAGGGGCTTTATTGTTGCAAAAAATTATCAGATAAATGGTTAGTTTTAGTATATATTTAAAATATGTTATCTCCGCATGTGAAACAAGTTGGTCTGCCGGCTGTCAGTGGTTGCCACTTTGAGCTATACCTAGGGTCTGGAAAGAGCTTCATTGTTGCAAAAAATAGAAAACGATCTGAGAAATGGTTAGTTTTAGTACATATTCAAAGTATGGCATCTCCGCATGTGAAACAAGTTGGTCTGCCGGCTATCAGTGGTTGCATTACAGAACTATGAGGCGCGAAAGTTACTGCATAGTTACGAAAAAAAAACCGTAAGAGAAATGGTCAGTTTTAATACCTATTGGAAGAATGGTGTCTCCACAGGTTAACGAGTCTGTCTGCCGGCTTTCAGAGCACTTCGAGCTCTAGAGCCTGGAATCATTGTTGCGAAAAAAAATGCTCAGAGAAATGGTTAGTTTTAGTACATATTCAAAGTATGGCATCTCCGTATGTGAAACTAGTTGGTCTGCCGGCTATCAGTGGTTGCCACTTTGAGCTATAGGGGCTGAAAGGGGCTTCATTGTAGCGAAAAAAAAAACGATCAAAGAAATGGTTAGTTTTAGTATATATTCAAAATATGGCATCTCCGTATGTGAAAAAAGATGGTCTGCCGGCTGTCAGTGGTTGCCACTTTGAGCTATAAAGGCTAGAAGGAGCTTCATTGTTGCAAAAAATAGAAAACGATCAGAGGAATGGTTAGTTTTAGTATATATTCAAAGTATGGCATCTCCGCATGTGAAACAAGTTGGTCTGCCGGCTGTCAGTGGTTGCCACTTTGAGCTATACCTAGGGCCTGGAAGGAGCTTCATTGTTGCAAAAAATAGAAAACGATCTGAGGAATGGTTAGTTTTAGTACATATTCAAAGTATGGTATCTCCGCATGTGAAACAAGTTGGTCTGCCGGCTGTCAGTGGTTGCATTTCAGAGCTATGAGGCGCGAAAGTCACTGCATAGTTACGAAAAAAACGGTAAAAGAAATGGTCAGTTTTAGTACTTATTGAAAGAATGGTGTCTCCACAGGTGAAACAAGTTGGTCTGCCGGCCTTCAGTGGTTGCCACTTCGAGCTATACCTAGGGCCTGGAAGGGGCTTCATTGTTGAAAAAAAAATTATCAGAGAAATGGTTAGTTTTAGTACATATTCAAAATATGGCATCTCCTCATGTGAAACAAGTTGGTCTGCCGGCTATCAGTGGTTGCCACTTTGAGCTATAAAGGCTAGAAGGAGCTTCATTGTTGCAAAAAATAGAAAACGATCCGAAGAATGGTTAGTTGTAGTATATATTCAAAGTATGGCATCTCTGCATGTGAAACAAGTTGGTCTGCCGGCTGTCAGTGGTTGCATTTCAGAGCTATGAGTCGCGAAAGTCACTGCTTAGTTACGAAAAAAAACGGTAAAAGAAATGGTCAGTTTTAGTACCTATTAAAAGAATGCAATGTTAGCAAAAATAGTATTAATAAAAAGTCTTCTTATTAAGATCAAAAATGAAATACATAATCAGTTTTTACCAAAATCGACGTAGATTTTCTGAAGAAAACCTTTTTTTCTCTAGAGGCGAATTTTTCCCCACAGTGCAGTGGTGCGCGGCGCAAGTTTGAGGTTGGGTCAAACATACGCAGATACGACAGCGGCTGGCATGAACTAGAAAAATTCGCCTATTTTCCCGCTTTTCAATGTTTTTTTAGACTTTTTCCTCAAATAAGCGACTTACGTGAACGATGATAGCTCTGAAATACAACCACTGACAGCCGGCAGACCAACTCGTTTCATCTGTGGATACACCATTCTTCCAATTGGTACTAAAACTAACCATTTCTCTTATCGTTTTTTTTTGTAACTATGCAGTGACTTGCGCGCCTCATAGCTCTGAAATGCAACCACTGACAGCCGGCAGACCAACTTGTTTCACATGCGGAGATGCCATACTTTGAATATGTACTAAAACTAACCATTTCTCAAATCGTTTTTTTTTCGCAACAATGAAGCACCTTCCAGGCCCTATAGCTCGAAGAAGCTACCACTGAGAGCCGGCAGACCGACATCATTCACATTAGGGGACTACTCTACAACCCATAAAAGCAAGTCTGTCCGTTTCCCTGATCGTTACGAAAATTCCCGTGACCTCTCGGTCTATAATTAGTTAATCATAATATATTATGTCTCAAAGCTATAAACTACTAGTACTGTCTGTCTGTCTGTCTGTCTGTTTGTTCAGGGTAATCTTCGAAACGACTTATCCGATTTTGATAGAATTTTCGCTGGAGGGTTAAGAAAGTTATAGATTAACACATAAGGTAGTTTTTATCCCGGAAACATTTCGGTAGTGAAAATTAAAAAACCTAAATAAAATACACGCGGGCGAATCCGCGGGCACAAGCTAGTGCAAAATAAACGGCTAGACCTAGACTTTAATTTCTTTAATAGGAGAATGAATAGTACTAAATAACTAGTATAAATGTACTCTCATAGAAATTAGATATGGTGAAAAATTCCATGCGAGCAGGACTTGAACCCGCGACCTGGCCCTTGATTCTACAAACTACAAACGTAGATGTCGTGCCTCAGTTGTGTCTCAAAAGCCAAGGAAATCGTAATAAAACATAGAAGTCTTACAGAGATCTTGTCACTTTATTTCAATTTCCTTGGATCTTGAGACACAATTGAAACACGACATTTACGTTTGTAATTAGTGGAATCGGCCCCCAGGTCTTTATACGACCTTGCTCTTCCAACTGAGCTATCGCATTTCAATCCTGCACATCGAAAAACACACACATGGAATTTTTTCACCATATCTAATTTCTATATGAGAGTACATTAGTACTAATTGCATCTGAGATGCTAAAAAAAAACTTGTATATATGTTATCTTACGTTCTATCAGCGAGTCCCATACATCCTGTAATAAAAAAAAAGATAATTTTATTGACGTGCCTAACGAAGAAAAGAAACATGAAGACAGATTAAAATGACTACTACAGCTACTATGACTCAATGACTACTACTACTTAAATGGCCACCCAATGTGTACCCAAGTAGTCTTAGCATTTTAATCGCATTAAGTATGTATGTGTACCCACGTAGCCTTAGCATTTTAATCGCATTAAGTATGTATGTGTACCCACGTAGTCTTAGCATTTTAATTTCATTAAGTACGTATGTGTACCCACATAGCCTTAGCATTTTAATTGCATTAAGTATGTATGTGTAACCACGTGGCCTTAGCATTTTAATTGCATTGAGTATATATGTGTACCCACGTAGCCTTAGCATTTTAATCGCATTAAGTATGTATGTGTACCCACGTAGCCTTAGCATTTTAATCGCATTAAGTATGTATGTGTACCCACGTAGCCTTAGCATTTTAATTGCATTGAGTATATATGTGTACCCACGTAGCCTTAGCATTTTAATTGCATTAAGTATGTATGTGTACCCACGTAGCCTTAGCATTTTAATTGCATTAAGTATGTATGTGTACCCACGTAGCCTTAGCATTTTAATTGCATTAAGTATGTATGTGTACCCACGTAGCCTTAGCATTTTAATTGCATTAAGTATGTATGTGTACCCACGTAGCCTTAGCATTTTATTCGCATTAAGTATGTATGTGTGTGTACCCAAGTATCCTTAGCATATTAATCGCACAGTTTAAGTTAAGTTCACTTACCTGGTTGGATTGCACCGGGCTTGCCTAAGTATTCGTTGCTTTTCAATCCCCCCCAACACTCAGGCCGGTTTACATTGTGATAACCGTTGCAACTGAAACAACATTATTTATTGTATTTATTATAATGTAAAAGTGGCGGAACACTTTTCGGGTACAATTTAATCGTTGAAATGGCATCGACACGCCAAGAAGAAGAAGAAGACAATGGTAGCGACCATTGCCCAGCAGAGTGACAATAAAGGTTAAAAAACTGTTTTTTTTACACCCAAACCCTCAAGGCGGATTCAGGTCATAGGAGTCATGACTTACCACCGGGCCAGGCCAGCAGCCAGCGCACTGACACAGTAACACTCACCGGTCCAGGCCAGCAGCCAGCACACTGACACAACAGTAACACTCACCGGGCCAGGCCAGCAGCCAGCGCACTGACACAGTAACACTCACCGGTCCAGGCCAGCAGCCAGCGCACTGTCACAACAGTAACACTCACCGGTCCAGGCCAGCAGCGTGCCCGCGCAGCAGCAGCGCGGCGGTGCCGGCGTGCAGCGCGTGCGCCAGCAGCCAGCGCACTGCCACAACAGTAACACTCACCGGTCCAGGCCAGCAGCCAGCGCACTGACACAACAGTAACACTCACCGGTCCAGGCCAGCAGCCAGCGCACTGACACAACAGTAACACTCACCGGTCCAGGCCAGCAGCCAGCGCACTGCCACAACAGTAACACTTACCGGTCCAGGCCAGCAGCCAGCGCACTGACACAACAGTAACACTCACCGGTCCAGGCCAGCAGCCAGCGCACTGACACAACAGTAACACTCACCGGTCCAGGCCAGCAGCCAGCGCACTGACACAACAGTAACACTCACCGGTCCAGGCCAGCAGCCAGCGCACTGCCACAACAGTAACACTCACCGGGTCTGGGGCCGGGCTGCAGGCTACCAGAGGGGTCACAGGTCGTGGATAGTGAACGGCCATTAGATATTAATGGCTAGCCGTGAATAATCCCTAGCGGAAGGGAAAATAAGCGGTCCCCAACCATGCATGCCAGAGAAGGTCACTCTGCAATCAAACCAAACCCCTCCAGCGGGCTACCCGGACATATTCTGGTACTAGGTCGCTGGAGGTCGGCGGTGTCGGGATAGCAGGACGCCGGCGTATTCAGTCGGGGATGGCGCAGGTTTGCTCTGTAGCACTCCTACAAAATCACCTTCTGCTAGGGGCGACCCAAGAAAAATGGAAGCGGAACCTAAAAGAGAATTACCCCAGGAGGGTACCGGCGTCGACTTGTCCGCCGGAGAATCCCTCCCCGTAGAATCTGCGCGACCCAGTGGTGGACGCGTAGAGGCTGCGGGCTGCCCCTCGTATTCTGGGGGGGGCAAAGTTTCGCCGAAAGAAGAAGAAGAAGAAGAAGGTTGGACCAAAGTGTCCAAAAAAGGACGGACTGTATCGGAAACGCTACAGACGTCCGTTGAGAAACTCTCACTACGAGAGGAAAGAGACCGCAGAGGACCATCCGCCAGGCTATCCGCTCCGGTATTACCGGAGAAGGATCGGGAGGCAAGGAGAGGTTATCTCGGTCAAAGATGAGAAAACAAAAAAAGAGAAACGCGGAAGCTCACGCAGCGGCCAACAAGCGACCGACTACCTCGGCCCCGAGCCTTGAGGTTGTCGCGGAAGGCAGTAGCTCGCGCAAGCTGAAGCGCCAAGGCACAGACCCGGATGAAGGACCGTCCCAGCAACTTCCGGCGAAACGACCGAACCGAGGCCATGGTCGCACGGAGGGACCACGCTGCTCCGCTAAAGAGCAGAGTGATCTCGCCGTGATGATACACCGAAGCGACGGGGTTTCGCTTGAAGAGGCGGGGGCGTCCTCCATCAGGAAGAAACTGACGGAGCATATACAGACCGCGGTGCGTGCCAAGGTCGGGGGCCGGAAGCTGGCGTTCGCCACCTCGGGCTTGGTGTCGGAAGGGTTCTTCCTTGTGACACCCATGACCGAGGAGGCGAAGGGCTGGCTCCTGGGCCTAGACTTTGGCAGGCTCGGCGAGGTCTGTCTTAAAGTAAGTCCTCTGGACAGAGAAAGGGCTTCGATTTGGTTGCCCGGCCAAGAGGATGAGATTCCGTCTGACCCACTCGAATTGCTAGTGGGCCAGAACGATTATAAGGAGCACCTAATGATTCCGGAGTGGTCCCTGATCCACAAGGAGCGTTTTGCCCTGGGCACGCGACTTGTGATCGGGATACCTCCGGACATCATTAAGGACCATGTGTGGCTAAATTTCCAGGCCACACAGGTTCAGGCGCGACTTATAAAGTCCTCGGCAAGGGCAAGCACATCGAAGGAGAGTGCCCCTCCGGCAAAAGAAGGATCTGGACTTAAAGCCAGAGACATAGACGTACAGACGGACGAGCACTTGTGCTCCTGCAGTTGCGGTGGCAGGCAGCCGATTGCCGGTAAAGGATCTGACCAGCTGATGGGTACCTATAAGGCGGTCCCAGGAAGCGGTCGAAAGCCTGACCAGGCGATTGGCAGCCTTACGCCACAAAGTTCCCGTCCTAATGAAGACCGGGAGTCGCGGCAGCTGCCTCATCTTGATATGGACTTCGAGGAGTCCCGTATACTGGAGGAGGATCTGCTAGACGACCCCGAGTCTAATTAGAACGGGACATAGCATATTTGGTGTGTGTTCTTCTAACACACACACACACACACACATTACACAATGGGTCACACCATAAATAAAAAACACACAAACACTATAAAAATTCTTCAAGTAAACCTTCACCACTGCCGAGAGGCTATGACAGAACTTAACCGGTATGTGGTTGAGAAGGGTATAGACATCGCCCTGTTACAAGAACCATACGTGGCCAACAAACGTGTTGTTGGCCTCGGCTCCCTGGGAGGAAACTCTTCTATCACAACGATGGTGAGCAACCCCGGACGTGCATCTTTGCAAGTAACAGGGTCAGATCATTAGGACTAATAGAAACGCTATGTTACAGAGACCTTGTTACAGTGGAAATCACTGTGGAAAGGGAGAAGAACAAGAAATCAAGAGTGGCGCTTGCTTCGGCTTACTTACCCAGTGAGACCGATTATAAACCGCCATCCCAGGAGCTAGAAGAGGTGATAAGGATGTACAAAGGTAAGGACACCCAGATTGTTGTAGGCCTTGATGCCAACGCCCACCATTTGGCCTGGGGCAGCACGGACTGCAACAAGAAGGGAGATCTGCTTTTGGATTTTATTGTTGCCTCTGATCTAGAAATTTTAAATATAGGGAATGTGGCCACTTTTGTCACACGCGCGCGCGAGGAGGTGCTTGACATCACCATATCGACACGCGAAATAAGTACCTTTGTCAAGAATTGGACAGTCGATGAATCCGACGCTTTTTCGGACCATCGTCGCATAACGTTCAACATAGACTGTGTATGTGATAGTGTTACAATAAGGAATGCCAGAAAAACGAACTGGGACATCTTCGAAAACGAAATGAAAAAATGGGTCCCGGGGGAAACAATGGCTCTCAGAAGCAAAGAAGAACTAGACAAAGAAGCTGAAAGACTTAATAATGCCCTGAAAGAGGCATTCCACAAGGCTTGTCCATTGACGGTGATCAAACCAGGCAAGGGACAACCATGGTGGAATAAGTCACTGCAAAAAGCCAGGAAAAGAACCAAACGAGCTCTCAGAGTCGCCCTAAAGAACAAGGACGACAATGAGAGCTGGGAGAGGTATAGACAAGATAGAAACACATTTAAATATGACTGTCGCAAAGAAGACAGGGGAGGCTGGAAAGTCTATAGTGGGGAAATCTCCAGCTACCCTGAAGCAGCAAGACTGGTGAAAGTACTCGCCAAGGATAGAAGCAGCCAACTAGGTAGCATTAGGAAGGATAAAGTTCTAATTACTAACCCAAAAGAAATCTTAGAGAACATGATGGACACGCATTTTCCCGAATGCGTGGACTTCGTCGATGAAGAAATGACCACGGTGACCTACTCCGGAGGTGCTACAGCGGTCATAACAAAAGAATGGATAGAATGGAGTGTGGAGTCCTTCCAACCCTACAAATCACCTGGGCCGGACGGGATTATCCCGAAAATGCTCCAAATAGCATTGAAGTATATTATAGAAGACCTACTGAAACTGTTTTCAAGCAGTATCGGTACCAACTACATACCAAAATGTTGGAGAGAGGTAAGAGCAGTCTTCATTCCAAAGCCGGGAAAAAGCTCGTACCAAGAAATGAAATCTTTCAGGTGCTTAAGCCTTTCCTCCTTTATGTTAAAGACAATAGAGAAAATTTTAGACAAACAAATAAGAACTGAAATAGAAAAGACCTCAAATCCACTACATGGAAATCAACATGCATATATGGAGGGCAAATCTACAGAGACTGCCCTCCATAGCATAGTGACACGGATTCAGAGATCAATTAGCGAATCGGAATATGCCCTTGGGTGTTTCTTCGATGTGGAAGGAGCATTCGATAAAGCAACCCCGGAATCAATAGAACAAGCTCTTGAACGAGAGGGTATAGACAAACAGATTTCAGGATGGATAAAAAACATGCTGAAACATAGATCAATCACTGCGGAGCTAGCAAACACCACACATACAATAAGAGCAAAGAGGGGTTTCCCACAAGGTGGTTGTCTTTCACCCCTCCTGTGGTGTCTGCTTATAGATGAACTTATCCAAAAACTAAACAAACTGCACATATACACACAAGTATATTCAGACGACGGTGCACTTCTAGTATCAGGAAAAGTTCTTAGTGTCATAAGAGATATTATGAATAGAGGATTAAAAAGTAACCCTAGAATGGTGTAGGAGCAAGGGACTAAATTTGAATCCAAATAAAACCAAGCTCGTTTTATTTACCACCAAAAGGAACAAGTCGTTACCTGCTCCTATCCAAATCAATAACACCAATCTAGAGATGGTAAGAGAAATCAAGTATCTGGGTGTTATCATAGACGACACACTTACCTTCAAGTCTCACATCGTGGACACTTGCGCAAAAGCGAAAGTGGCCATGATGCAGTGCCGAAGAGCGATAGGAAGAACCTGGGGAATGAAACCCGAAATATTCATATGGGTATACAAGGCAATAATAATGCCAAGAATTCTTCACGGTGCCATAGTGTGGTGGCATAAAGCTGCTCAAAGTACCAACAAAAGGGAACTAGACAAGGTCCAAAGACTGGCTGGACTGATGGTATCGGGGGTGATGAAATCAACCCCGACGGCGTCACTAGAAATGGCCCTCGGTCTAAATCCATTGGACATAGAAATAAAAAGGAGGGCAACAGAGCAATGGTTTCGACTAAAAAGCCATAAACTCTGGAAAGGGATACACACAGACAAAGGTCACGTGGAAATAGAACGCGAATATATAGGTAACCTGTCAATGATCCTAGCAAATAATGATCTCATCAGGAAAGCAAGGATCTTTGACAAAAAGTACAAGATACACATAGGTACCAGAGAAGACTGGGAAGTCGCAGATGAGGCGGGCATTGTCGCGACAACCTGTTTCACTGATGGCTCCAGGAAAGAATCTACAAAGCTATCTGGCTCCGGCATACTGATCACACATCAGGACGGTACAGAATATGAAAGAACCGTAAAATTGGGTAAATACGCTAGCGTGTTCCAAGGAGAAATAAACGCAATCCTAGAGTGTGTGAACACTATAAGCGAATGGCCCGACAATACGGAAAAAGTCATCATATACAGTGACAGTCAAGCAGCGCTAAAAGCACTAGATAAAGAAGAAACAACGTCGGCGTTAGTTAAAGAATGCAAGGATGCTCTGAACAGGCTGGCCAACAATACTGCGGTCACTGTGGCCTGGGTTCCAGGTCATAGAGGCATAACTGGCAATGAAAGAGCAGACGAACTTGCTAGGAAAGGAGCAGATGAAACCTTCGTGGGACCTGAACCCAGACTTCCCATAGCCTATGGGATAACGAAAGGCGTCATCAAGCATAGAATGAAAGTAGAATCCAATAGAAGATGGAGAAGAACTAGAAGTCTAAGACAATCTAAAATCTTCATCAAAGCAGCAGACCAAAAGAAATCAAAACACCTGCTCAAATTGAGCAGGAAGAACATTAGAATCATTATAGGAATCCTCACAGGACACTGTCAACTGAACAGACACTTGACAGTGATTAAGCAAATGGACGATCCCATTTGTCCCAGCTGCCTGGAAGAAGAGGAAACTAGCTTTCACTTAGTAGCAGAATGTCCTGCATTTGCCGCTGCAAGGAGAGAAGTATTAGGCTCAGACGTCCTATCTGAGGATGATCTGAGCAACATTACAATAGGGCAGATGTTAAAATTCTGCAAAGTAACAGGTAGATTCAATGGGTCGCCACCAACGTGAGTTACCAGGTAACTCAAAACCCTATACGGGTCTCGGGGAATTGGGTGAAATGGTCCCAGCATAAGTGGACTGATCACCCGTCTGGTGCTCGCGCTGGCGTCCCCACATAGTAAATAATAAATAATAATAACACTCACCGGTCCAGGCCAGCAGCCAGCGCACTGACACAACAGTAACACTCACCGGTCCAGGCCAGCAGCCAGCGCACTGCCACAACAGTAACACTCACCGGTCCAGGCCAGCAGCCAGCGCACTGACACAACAGTAACACTCACCGGTCCAGGCCAGCAGCCAGCGCACTGCCACAACAGTAACACTCACCGGTCCAGGCCAGCAGCGTGCCCGCGCAGCAGCAGCGCGGCGGTGCCGGCGTGCAGCGCGTGCGCCAGCAGCCAGCGCACTGCCACAACAGTAACACTCACCGGTCCAGGCCAGCAGCGTGCCCGCGCAGCAGCAGCGCGGCGGTGCCGGCGTGCAGCGCGTGCGCCAGCAGCCAGCGCACTGCCACAACAGTAACACTCACCGGTCCAGGCCAGCAGCGTGCCCGCGCAGCAGCAGCGCGGCGGTGCCGGCGTGCAGCGCGTGCGCCAGCAGCCAGCGCACTGCCACAACAGTAACACTCACCGGTCCAGGCCAGCAGCCAGCGCACTGACACAACAGTAACACTCACCGGTCCAGGCCAGCAGCCAGCGCACTGCCACAACAGTAACACTCACCGGTCCAGGCCAGCAGCGTGCCCGCGCAGCAGCAGCGCGGCGGTGCCGGCGTGCAGCGCGTGCGCCAGCAGCCAGCGCACTGCCACAACAGTAACACTCACCGGTCCAGGCCAGCAGCGTGCCCGCGCAGCAGCAGCGCGGCGGTGCCGGCGTGCAGCGCGTGCGCCAGCAGCCAGCGCACTGCCACAACAGTAACACTCACCGGTCCAGGCCAGCAGCCAGCGCACTGCCACAACAGGCAACACTCACCGGTCCAGGCCAGCAGCGCGCGCAGCAGCCAGCGCGGCGGTGCCGGCGTGCAGCGCGTGCGCCAGCAGCCAGCGCACTGCCACAACAGTAACACTCAGCCAGCAGCCAGCGCACTGCCACAACAGTAACACTCACCGGTCCAGGCCAGCAGCGTGCCCGCGCAGCAGCAGCGCGGCGGTGCCGGCGTGCAGCGCGTGCGCCAGCAGCCAGCGCACTGCCACAACAGTAACACTCACCGGTCCAGGCCAGCAGCCAGCGCACTGCCACAACAGTAACACTCACCGGTCCAGGCCAGCAGCGTGCCCGCGCAGCAGCAGCGCGGCGGTGCCGGCGTGCAGCGCGTGCGCCAGCAGCCAGCGCACGCGCCGCGCACCGCTCGGGGCCGCGCGCGCGTCCACGCGGGCCCACAGTGACCGGTCGCGCACCACGGCCGCCAGACGGGTGCATGTGCTGTGAAAGAAATACAGGGTTTTACTGGTAATTAGATGCGAATCTCTTAGGGAGTTGTAGGTAGTGTTATTTGAATTGATTTAAACCTATAATGGGTTATCCAAGTTTACCATTTTCGAGATATTTGATATTTTAATGTTTTTTTCCAATTAAGTTTCAATCTTTTTTTATGAAACAAGTATCCATACTAATATTATAAATGCGAAAGTTTGGATGTGAGTTTGTGAATTTGTGAGTTTGTGAGGATGTTTGTTACTCAATCACGCAAAATCTACTGGACGGATTTCGATGAAATTTGGTACAGAGGTAGATAATGACCTGGAATAGCACATAGGCTACTTTTTATACCGGGAAAAAGCACTGTTCCCGTGGGAAATTCACGCGGGCGAAGCCGCGGGCAAAAGCTAGTGTATTCATAAAAATATCTTGTTTTGCATTTAAAATTAAGAAAGCGAATGAATTTCCTTTGGACTCTTTAAAATAAGAAAGGTATGTTCACATAACTAATAGCAAGCATTGTGAAGGGTCCAATACTACTTGGTGGGAATCGACACAGGAGTCCCTACTCTGATTAATATATAATAGATAATTACTAGACATAATAATAATATTTACATGCCATATTGCTGGCGAAACATGTAAGGTCACATAATCATCTCATTAAACACCCATTTTGTACTATGTTTCATGTGAATAAATATATTTCATTTCATTTCATTTCATTGCTTTTGGTTCGGCAGTCTGTCAAGAGTTCCCGTGAACTACATACATTTATAAGATAATTAATATACATAGGCATACATAGGCATTCCTGATTATGTTCTGCGATTATCTGAATGTGTTGTTGGCGTTCCCGAAAATTCAAAATTTCTAGTGTGCTATTATTTGTGAAGACCTATAATTGGCTTTGAAACTTGTATTTTATCACTATCATATTAATCTAGCTGTTGGTATAAAATAAAATAAATAAATAAATAAGTAAAATAAATAAATATGGAGTTCTCATTTCTAAGGACTTCTATTTTTAAAAATTCACTGACACACTCGCCTAGAGATAACAGTACTCCTATATGGGGACGGCAGCGCAAGCACCAGACGGTGATCAGTCCACTTATGCTGAGACCATTTCACCCAATAGAGATAACAGTAGATGTATATACACTCACAAGCCCAAAGCCTTCAAGTCCAAGGGTCCGCAGTGTTTCAGGATGTACAGCAACACATCATCGGACAGGTCCAACAGATTGACTTGGTTTCTCTTCTCCGGGGATGACTTCTGAAGTCCTTCTGAGGAACATAGTTAGGATGTTTTAGTCAAAATGAACACGTCACTCAAATAGTATAGGTTGTAAACAAATTAGTTTTTGGTTTAGTCATATTATGCACCCAACAACTCTAATTAATCCTAATCCTTAACTTAATATTATAAACTCAATAAACTTAATATTATAAATGCGAAAGTGAGTTTGTTTGTTTTTTTTTTTTGTTTGTTACCTCTACACGCTTTATCTACTGAACCAATCTTCCTGAAGTTTTGCATACACTTAGTTAGAAGTACTGAGAAGGACATGGGGTACCTTTCATCCCGGGAAAAAGCACTGTTCCTGTGGGAAATTCACGCGGGCGAAGCCGCGGGCAAAAGCTAGTAAGTAATAAATGTACATGGGGGAGGCCTTTGTCCAGCAGTGGACGTCTTTCGGCTGAGAGAGAAATGGTACCTTATCCTACCCACATACACAGCAAATAAAAGATATATTGGGGTCAAAGCCCTCATCATATGCAGCTGAGCTAATGTACTAAATTTTTTAATAAGACCTCTACATACTTAAAATAATGCAATGTCATGCAATAAAGCAAGGAAGAAGTCTATATTGTAAAAATATAAATAAAGCTACAAAAATGAAATAAATAATTCTGCAGGTAGTTGAAACTTAATAGATATCTTAGTCACTTCACAAAGAATTAATTTTGTATTGAAAAATCAGGGTAACTGAACAACGAGAACCGTATAATTAGGCTTATTTTTTATGTATAGATATTAACAAAAGACCAGTCGATATAAAATAATATTATTAGAATCTTTATTTACGATTATGGGTTAAATATGTTATTTCGAATTACCCTCTAAACTCGAAAAAAAACAACAGGTATTACTTACCTATTTAGGTAAATGGTAAATGAAAAAAAGGGAGATATTAGGAGCACCCATAACCAGAGAGCATGTATGAAAAGAGTGATGAGTGTAGAGGAAGCGGATCTGTAAGGATCGTAGCAAGTGGAAATCGCTAGTCTCTGCCTACCCCCACGGGACAAAGGCGTGATATAATGTATGTATGTAAATGAAATAATTACTGACCATCCTGTACGTATCCACTATCATCCAGTTCCTTCTTATCATCTTCATCTGCCTTCAAACTTCCCATTTTACAGCAAAAAACACCAAGTTATGATGTACACTCAGGTCTTCGAGATGATAGCACGCAGACTAAAATAAACACAAAACAAAGAAACTTCGACGAAAAAGGGATTAATCAACCGGTTGATATAAACAGAAAAAGTTTTGGAACGATTCCAAATGTATTTTTCGAATTTTCATTGAACACAAGAAATGCAAGATGAAGATACACAAGCCGCGAGATGACAATAAAAATAAATGTTTGTCATTTTGACAGTTCATAAATAGATCTCACATTATGGGCTAGAGCGTTCATTGATCGTAAATTACCGAAGAAGAATATCTGGTTTATGGTCATTACTTAATCGATCGATTCTAAACTAGCATTTTGGACAGCAATATCTTGATTAAAATCCTTGTAATCTGTGACATTGAATTTGACATTTCATTTCTTTCACGAACGTGCTCCAAAATAATAGCACGTCTTCAAAACAAAAATATTGCCTAAATAAAGATGGCAAAATCATTACGTAGTAGATGGAAGCGAAAATGCCGTGCGATCAAACGGGAAAGGTATGCCGTGAAGGAGCTGGCTAGATTGAAGAAGATGCTTGGTATAAAAGAGGAAGAAAAAGTTACTGAAAGTGAGGTTATGGAATCTGACCAAGTGATATTCTTAGATGCTGGTGAAATTGGAAAGAAGAAGAAAGGAAAAGCTAAAGAAAAACCTGTCGAGGAAGACCCTGAAGACGTTGAAATGAGTTCTGACGACGAGAAAATTGAGGTTGAAGGGAATAATGGCAAAAAGCGTCTCTTCAGTTCTAAGACCTTGAAAGATCAAAACGGACAGTACCCAATTTGGCTGCATAAGAGAAAAATAGCGAAACTAAATAGGGTCGGCAACAAGAATATCAAAAAGAAAGTGAAGAAACGCAGGAAATAGTTGTAAGTGAAAAGAATAAAATAGTTTTAATAAATTTGCCTTTTATTTATTACATCTTAGTTGATACGAAGTTATAAATACATGAAAGAATACATTTTTGGTTTGTCTTTACTGACTTGCTGATCTTTACTTGCACAATGTGAATTAAAAAAACCAATATTAGAAATTCTTACTTTAAATTAAAATAGATAGATATTGTATGGGCAGAACTAAGGTAATATTTTTTTACAATTTTTATTATCCCGGATAAACAAAACTTGATAATTTTGAATCTTCGTTTGGTTAGGATGAAATAATGTTATGAAATCATGCATTTTGTGAGCCTAAGATATAAAATAAACAAATCTGATCCAGCAGTTACAAAATGTATGAAACATCTCATAAGATTACAGTCATTGATATATCTAAACAGTCAGCCAGTCCTGCTGTGTCAGACAAAACTCGTTTAAAGTTCATTGCCAGTCTAGTTTGACCCCTATGAATATACTAAGAGCTAAATTGAAGCAAACTTTCTAAAAAATCTTACTTTTAATTTATAATTATCACATTTGTACAAAAAGCTCATTTTTATTTGCAAGAAATGAAGGGCAGATACTTCAAACTGGCAACATTCCCATACTGAAAGACTTCATATGCCCCTTCTGACTTAAAAAATAATACAGTAATAAGAATAGGGGACCGGACAAGGTATGAGAATTTTAAAAAATGTGTAATTTTATGATAGAATACATATAATTAAACAAATTTTGCGACTTTACACCACGAGTTTATTCTCCTGAGCTAAGTTATTAGAGTTCAAACTTTTTGGGAAAGTCCATTTTCTACTGGCGTGACGATCATATGAATGCATGTTTAGTTAGGAGCGTTTTGGTATCGTCCAAACATCGCTTGAAAATGTGAATTGTTTTTTGCTATATCTTGGGAAATACTTTGGTTATTGATGTGATTCTTTTATGGATGATTCTATTATTGTGAGATATTTCAAAGCATCAAAAAAAAAGTTGGCCGGTCCCCTATTAGACAGAAGACTGGCAGAATCATCACCCAGATAGGTACCTCCAGGAGACCAGAATTCCTAGAAGTTTAATTTTATTGTTAACTTTTGTTATCTGTTACTTCTTTTATTATACACATTAACTGAAGCCTACTTACAAAGTAAAAATATTTCTATACTAGTTGGAAAATGGTCAAACATTGACTGTTGACATCAAACAATGTTAATCTATGAACTTTTCAAAGAATCATTTTACCACCTTAGGCTGTGTTCCTACAGAAGCTGAGTGGCGCTGTGCTGAGCAGAGGCATAAAACAACCATATTGCTCATTATCTATTTTGAGCAATAGATTTGGTCAATTCTTTCATGTAACTGCTCAGCTTCTGTACAAATACAGCCTTAAAATCAGATTATAACACCTATCATCTAAACATCATAAGCCGTTCCCCGTATTAGTGCCTTGTCCAATTCAGTGGTGTGAACCAACCCGGAGATGTGTCGGTTGATGAATGGAGTTGCCACTACGACGTTGCAGATGGTACAGTAAAAGATATTTGCGTTTAACTGTAAAGAAGGAAGGATTGATTTTTTTACCTGAATATAAAGTAAAAAAAAAATTTCTGTCAGAAATGAGATCAAAAATTGTTTCTTTGTATGCTTTATACTAATTAGTGTTTATAGTTAAAGATACAGATGGTTCTTACGTCACGAGAAAGCAATTACATGCTTACAATAATTTGATGCAAAAGTGAGTTCATTTCACTACCTACTTTAAACTGGATAGATTTTCATGAAATTGTAAATATACATAGTCAAGGACACAGATAACACTTTCACGCATATTGACATAGTTTCCAATAGCCGAAAATGATAATTATAATAAGGAATTACCTTTCGTATCAAGTTTTCGCCGAATTCGTCAACGTGAGGGTAGGCACATAAACGTTCTTTGTGACTCGCGGTATCGATGTGATTATCCTTATACTTCGCATCCAATTCCATGTCTATCCCACAGCAGACGCATTTGAACATTTCTTTCGCTTTTACTATGCCTTGGTAAGCATCAGAAGGCACTACAAGCTTTCTATTGTCTTTCAGAGTTAGTATCACATCCTGAACGTTGTCGGCGACAATTTGAGAAGAATCTTGCAGTTTGCTGGGTAATTTTGGCTGCCGTAACGCTGGTATGGCCATTGTGGAGCTTAATTGATATTTTCTTTTGGTTTTTAGTGCAAGAAATCTCGATACCTTTACAAAATATTTATTCACAAAAGCACAAAAGTTTTCAAACTAGCACCACGTCAACACATGTAGTGTAGAATAGACAAGGAAGAATTCAATGACCAATGACATTTTCTTTTTATCAGCCTTTGGTTTCTCATTTCCGGTTAAGTACTCACGGCGGCGGCGGGAAGACTCGAAAGAGAAGCGAGATTTTACCTAACGAGTTTCTCTCTTCTTGGCTTTGGCTTGTATTGTATGTGTGTACTAATTTCCGTGGTATACAGTCTTTGATTATATAGCCATCGGCCACATACAATTAATTATGCTAAAATGAAGGTGATGGATTTTGGCTTGAAGTTCATGTTGCTCTTGATAAAACATATTTAAACTCCATTTATTCTTACCAGTCCTATCATGTAAACAATCTTCACAGTACTTTATTGAATTTTGTAGAAAATAAATCAAATATTAGTTCAAACCTAAACATTCTAAAGTAAAACATTTATTAACCACGAAAGTAATTTCCTAAAAAGTCTATTTTAATTTATATTATTGTGAAATCATAACAAGCTAATTATTAAAAATAAAAAACACGACTGACGAGTTTTTATTTAAAAAGTACATACAAACATATAAGTTATATAGGGTGATTTTTATCAGAAGGATCGCCTAATCTACGGTAAGCCCTGCTAATATTGAATACCCCACTCGTAAATAACTGATTGATCAAATTTTTAAAGTTTCATGAAAAAGTCTGCTATTGTATCGCATACCCTATAATCCGGTGCATTTTCGACTTTTTGAGTGGAAACATTGACGCGTGTGAAACAGTAGGTAGGTACTATCCGTTTCACCTTCGGGGGATACTGCAAAGAATCCTGGCTTAGGACAGGCAAAAATACCTCTCACATCAAAATCTGTTAAGCCGTATTAGGACTTATAGTGGAATAAATTCTAAACTTACCGCCTACATACTCCATGCTACGAACCCTGAAACATACTAACACCTTTTTTGGTCAGTAAAAATCAATGGGATGAGGCCATGGCGCAGGCCCTCCTCAACCTATCCTGTCGCCTAAATGGGTATCAATCCAAGAACTCACACTCGTACGTGACCTGGTAATGCGCGGACGCTCCATATCGTTTACATGTTGATAGGACTGGTAAGAGATAAGATATGGAGTTACGCACGATAACCGAACATCGTCCAACATACGTAAACTTTTTAAAATGTTTAAATACGTTATTTACATTTAAGAATCACCCTATGTTCACATTATAATCTGTCAGGGTTCCTCAACTGCGTCCTGTTTCGTCACATAAGTTTTCTCACAGCTCACCAAACACAACTTGATGCACAGTAGAAAATACCTATTAGAATTGATGTGAATCGATTTTGCTTCACCGGTAAATACACAAGAAAAGTATACTTAATTTTTTTAGTTATAAGTATATTTTATTATTATCTTATTGGCGGCAAGAATTAAGCTGTGGTATACGTAGGTTCATTGATCCCGTAGCTTTCCTCAACACGGAGACATCATACAGATCCTGTCCACCTCCTGCGTTGGGGGTGATGTATCATACAGCCGACTGTGATACGCCGAAAACTTTCACTTTCAATAATTCCCTGACTACCCGCACACTGCGCACTTGAAAAGTACTCGAGCACTGCGCACATTGTGACATCCTGGAGGTCGACAGGATTTGGGCTCTATAGTTCCTCCTCATTTTGGAGTAAGTAATACGATGAACAAAACGGCGCACTACACATCACAGACCCGGCTTAAGGCTCTGGATTAGACATTTTCTTTGTGCCTCTCCAGCGCCATCTCTGTGTGGAACACACTCAATAAAACACACATCGCGAAATTTTAAATCTGCGCGGAATGTCAACGGGGCGGCTTTTTCAATGGCTAGCATTGGCTGAGGGCGTTTTCGTGCTTTTGTTTATGGCATACCAGCCGAACGGGTAGTGGTGCGGCAATGAATGGACATGAATCGCATTTTAGTGGGTTACTTTCTTTCTGTGGATCAGTTCATGTTTCAGCGGCGTTTTTGTTTTCTTCTTGAGGCGCTCCGGCAAGGGCCATGAACGCGCATTTGAACGGTTGGATAAATTCCTGAAAATAAAGTATTGAAATTTAATTCGCTAGTTGTTTCGTAATCGAATACCACATACCCCTCCTTGAAAAATGGTGTTCCGGATAAGACATCTGTCTGTATACATTTTTTGAAAGGTCGCCAGGTTCGAATCCCACTTGTGCAGTTTGCATTCCCCAATCTGAGTTATGGTTGGTCAAATTTTTTTTTGGTCGGAAATTTACATAGTGGAGAATCACCATTTTGTTTTTACTGGCTGACTGTCATATAGCCTATGACTCACTCGGGGACATGACAAAGAATTGAAAAATACCTCTCATCAAAATCTGTAAGCCGTTTAGGACTTATGAATGGAATAAAGAAACTTACATACATACATACATGAACCCTGAAAAGCATACTTACTCCTTTTTTGGTCAGTCGTGTAAAAGACATGGTAAGATTGTTTATGATAGGACTGGTAAGAATAAATGAGTTAGATAAAACATATTTACGTAAAAATATACCTAAGTACTTATTTATTAAGAAACCCTATCATTATTGTCAGGGTTCCTCAACTAGTGTTTCTCATATTTTTTCAGAAACACAACTTGAGTACAGTAGAAAAAGCAGTAGGAATTGATTAATCGATTTTGCTCACAAATACAAGAAAAAAAGACTTAATTTTTTTAGTTATAAGTATATTTTTATTATTATCTTATTAATGACATATAGTTCATGATCCCATGTTTCACTCAACACGGAGACATCATACAGATCCTCGTCCACCTCCCCTGCTGGAAAGTGATGTATCGAATGTAACCGCTTTCTTTCACTTTCACCCCCTGACCACCCACACACTGCGCACTTGTAAAATCTCAGCACTGCGCACATCGTGACATATAGTTGTGTTTTTAAGTCAATACGATGAACAAAACGGCGCGCCACATCCTGAACCGGCTTTTACTGTTACTCTGTGCCTCTCCAGCGCCATCTCTGTTGAAACTCAATAAAACACCATCTTATTCTTAGAATCTGGTAAATGTCACTTTTTTCATCTAATTGGCCGTTTATTCGAATGCTTTTGTTTGTAGCATCCACCAGTCGAACGGTCAGTGGTGGGCAATGAATGGACATGAATCGCATTTAGTGGGAGTTCTTTTCTGTGGATCAGGTTCATGCTTGTTTTTATTTCTTCTTTGAGGCGCTCGGTAGGGCAAGAACGCACGCTTGGGAACCAGACAGAATTGTTACCAAAAGAAAATGCTGACACCTTTAATGTAATGTTTGTAATTTACCCCTGAAAAATGGTGTTTAAGACATCTGTCTGTGGTTGAAAGGTCACCAGGTTCGAATCCCACTTGGTGCAGTTCTTGCATTCAATCTGAGTTATGGTTGGTATTCTCTTCGTTGAGCGAATATGGTGGAAAGCCAGTTCACTGGCTGACTGTTAGTTGACTTACTACACGACAGCTGACGTAAATGGCAACAGCACGCTTTAGCAGACAAAATTGGAAAATCAACACCAAATATTATTAAAAAAAATTCAGAATTAAAAATAAAGCAGTTAAAGCGGCAAAAACGACATTCACGCGAACTCCATGCAGCTTCTTTCTCTTAGTCGGTTCCTCATGGACTGAGGGTCCTAGTCAGAGTATGTCGAATGAAACACACAAGGACTCATCTTAAAACGTCTGAAATGGCCTAAACAATACCCATTAACATTTTTGCCATTGCACACATTCTCCATTTCACACACTGGCTGATAAACGACAACTAACTAGAGGTCACCTCCTCTTTTCCTTACGATGCTTTTCCTTAACAGAAGTAAGTGGTGGTCAATGAAACAATGACAGCATACATGATACATCAGAGGTTGGTATACAAACTCACGTTGCGCAAGCAGGATTTAAATCTGGGACTGGGACCATACAGTCACAGTCAATGCTAACAGAGCCCTAACCGTGCAGTCTTCTTCTAAGGGTAGATTCGACCAAACTTATATTTATACGCGAATAGCGCGATACCATAGCTATACCAGGTATATAAATATTCCTCAATTATTATCTCGAGTAAACCAATAGTAGTTTTTCCATTCTTGGAATAACTTAATATACGCGTGTATTAACAGAATGAACGACGAACATAATACGAATGAATATAATACCCGGCCAATAGATGTTGTACTACAATGCAATGATGTAAAGTCTTAGGTCATAACAACTGTCTTTTGTCATATTGTTTTATGTCAACAGTAATGTCAATGACAGCAGACAGACAGAACTTGTGACGTGCGCGCAAGGCGCGATTTTTATTTTAGGATTACTCTGTTATTCCATGCATGTCGTGTGGTATAAGGAACTATTCCCAACTCTCTAACTCTCTATTCTTAGAATTGCAGATGGTAAAAATGAATTCATTTTACTCGGATAACTCAGGACGATAATTTATTCTACAAGAATACAAAATTTACTCTAGGATTTGGCTGAATCCACACTAAGTCAATACACTCTTGTCAGAGTGGTCGTGGTTGTGCAGATAGTGCTGGCCTGGGATCTTCTGTACTGCCCGTCCCCTGGGCGTAAGGTTGCTGCTTTTGCAATGCCTCTCCATCTCTCTATTACTGGCATTTCAAGCGCACTTGGACTATTGAAGAATGGGTATACCATGCATGGTTGGGAACCAGCCATGCAGTCTATGCCGATAAAAAAGCTAGTACCTTTATGTACTCGGAATATGCTCCTCAAACCCATGACGGACTTATTGTACGTGGAGTAGTCACACATTGGTGCACTGAACGGGTTCTGCCCTTGGTGGTTCTTGCGGATGCTGCCGGATCATCTTCTCTTCGTCTGTACTGTTGTAAATCTAAAAATTAAAATTAAACGTTTCGTTATAAAAAAAAATCTTTTTATTTAACCTTTGTTGCACAAATAAAATAAAAATAAATAATCAAGACAAGACAAGTATTATTAATTTTATACAAGAACAGATACACTGATAAGGAAATAGAGCAGTCATGGGGCAAAGATACTCTATCATACCTTTGACATTCTGGACATCTAATGCGAGGTTTCAGTACAACCATTTTTTTCTTCGGTTTCGCACTCATCTGAGTCTGAAGGCTCACCTTCGGCTTAGGCTGTACCTGGAATTCATCCAACCTTGTTCATTCTGCTCTGTGCCCCTGAAATATTAAAGTTTTTTTTTTAGTTTTAGGTTTTAAAGCAAAAATAATTAATTTCTACAGCAACAAATATTTTAATTACTATTGTGGTGCAGAGGGATTTTATCCTAATTCTATATAAACTAATTAAAATGCGAAAGAGAGTTTGTTTATTTATTTGTTTGTTTTATTTACCTCTTCATTTAACTTATCTACTGACTGAACCAATCTTCCTGAGAATTTCGCATACACATAGAAATACTGAGAAGGACATAGCATGTTGTTTCCGTGGAAAATTCACGCGGGCAAAGCATATTGTATTATACCGACCGCAAGCGAGAAACAAGCTTATAGGAATCTCACCCAATATCCACACTATTTTCTATTGGTTCTTTTAGAATTGAAGCTAAAATATTTTGCTTATCGAGATCTGTATACTCGAGCTTCGGTCCATTTCAACATATATTGGAATCTCATTTGTTGGATCCATATTCTGAATAAACTAAATGAAAGTTTATGTTGATGTGATTGTTCACTGGTACAGGTAATTCATTTTTAGGTAAATCTAGGATAATCTTCTTCCGATACTTCTACTTTCTGACTGTTAGCTTAAAGCAGATAGCAAGCTATTAAATATATTACGAGCAAAGAATATAGTAGCGAGTAGGTAAAATAATTTCTACAAAATAATTTAACCAATTTGATAGTTTGATTGGTTGATTACCTACACAAACAAACAAACCAAACACAAAGAATAGAAATGTCACTGTCAAAGCAATAATAGACAAGAGTTGGCAACACTTGAAAAATAATTGAGTTTCGAAGTTTATTCTTTACTACTACTAAGGAGTAATTGTTTAAGACCAACTTATTGTTTTCTGCGTAAGCACGAAAAAGTTCATAAACAAAAGATAGAAAACAAATGACAAGATAGATGTATTAGTGATTAGCACAGCCACTCGCACATATATCATAATCAATAGATTCATTTAATTATGGAGTTCATTTGTTACATGTAAATAGTTTAAAGTATAATGTATAAAGTACATAACACAAAATAAAAATGCAAACAGGCCTCAAATATTTTATTTATCTTCTATTTTATTATAATCGAAATTAAATACTTAAAAAAAAGCTTGAGTAGTCAAAAGATGCATCATGCGTGATGCACCGACGTATTGTCACGATTTATGAATTATAGGCTTGGTCTATACTAAGAAGCGACGTTCAATAATCTACAGTCTGTCGCAACTTCATACTGGAGAGAAAAATGTATGGAACACAGTAGCGCCATTAATGTCCCAAACATGTCACTCTCATAGTTATCTCACCACTTCCTGTATCTTTCTCATTCTTTTCTTTGTTGTCAACCGAACACGTTGTCTAAGTTGTCTTACAATAGAGTTATCTTTGTGAGTTATGTTTTCGTGAAAAAAAAGGCAAAAAAAAATACAGGTAAAATAAAGGCAATATTTAATTAGGTGTTTAAGTAAAAATTAAAATAAATACATAATTTTTCTCATTCAAATAATATAAATATGAAATGATATGAGTGTACTGTATAAACTAACATATGCTAAAAATACCTAATTATTCCAATCTTTCATCAAAGAATATGAAATGATTGTAAATAGTACCAATAACCAATAAACGTTTTTTTAAATAAACATGTTTAATTGTATGACCTACATTTTTTGAGATGTTATTATACCTGTAAGACCCGTGAAGGCCGATTTTTTTAATTTTATCGATATCGATGTTTTGTTTCTGACCTAGTAATCAAAAAACATCGATATCGATAAAATTACTACATCTCTATTTTTGCTGTTAGGTTGGCCAATCAATTTGCCAGTCGTTAAGATTTGGTAACGTTTCTTGTCCTTGCGATTTGACACTTCCGCCGTTTGACATTTCTTTAAGTTCATTTTTGCTCATATGGGAGTCCCGTCTCTTAAAACGTAGTGATTATATGCTCTTTGATAATCAAGGTGAAAAATGAAACTGTTGATTGAAAAGTCGAAAAAGGGAAAATAAGCGGTAAAAATAAAAACCAACAGATTTCAACAAATTGTTTTGTTTTTCTGAGTTTTTGTTACATATATCGTTAAACAAAAAATTCATTCGAAGACATTATATTAATTTGTGAGTATAGACCCAAACACAAATTTCTCAGAGGAAGTTATTTATTAACTAGTAGTATAAATGATTATTTTTTAGGCGACAATTGCGGCTCTAAAAAGCAATTTCACGATAAGAAAATATTGCAAGACCATATAAAAAATTGCAATAAAATAGATAAGAATTAAATTTAACACTGGAAGTAAATTAAAAAAACAGGGTAAGTAGGAAGATGGAGTTTAAGATGGAGTTTTTATTCCGTAAAGTGCGACTGCAATTTTAATTATCTATCAATTAATTTATTATTCATACCTAATTTATCGGAGAGATTTTCTTTATGTGCGTAATCAAAAATAGCATTATGCTACGTTATCAAAAACTCGTAATAGCGGGTACATTCGGTAGGTACCTTAACAAAAGTACATATATTGCTAGGAATGTATTCATTAGGCAACATTAATTGTTTTTATACTCTGAAAAGTTTACAAACACAGAATTTGGAATAAAAAGACAATAGAACTGTGATACTGTTGTTGCTTTCCACAACGCCAGCCATAAGCCACAGAGGTCTTCACTCGAAAGAATCAAATCAAATTTGAATTACATATTACTTATTATATAAATTTTATTTGGTTAGTGTTGAGGATCAAATATTTTGCCTTTACTCAAAACTTTATAATATTTTTTTCTTTAATATCTAATATATACAGACATAGACCATTTATAGTTTTGTTAGTATAAATTACAGGTACACTTCTTGTGTATATGCCTTCTCTTATTCCAAATAAAATTGTGTTTATAAATATATAAAAAAAAAAAATTAAAACATAGGTAAGCTTACATATGTAAGTACATTATGTACATGGTATTTCAGATGTACTAATACCATATCACACTTCTGTCCTGTATGCAAAAAGAATTATATGAATATGTCAACATTACGCTACCACATACGGCGACCTAAGTCACTTCTAATTTAATATCAAAAACTCCGTACCACCAACTAAAGAAGGTCAACCAAGTCTGGTTTGAGAAGGTTCACAACTCAGATGCCGTAATTGAAGTCCACAAAACCGGTGTCAACTCCTTGGTTCTTCGGAGACTTGGTAAAGACACGTCGATCAAAGTTAATGATGTAGTCACAAATACTATTGATTTAAGTTACATTTATCCTACGTATAAAAAGATGATTAAATGTGAGGTGTGTCAATATGAAACATACCCTCATTTGTTGATGAAACATAAGCTGGAACATCAGACAGAGAAAGATGATTCGAGACTTGTGTAAATATGCCTCACTAGTGCTGTAATAGGGTATTTGACAAGTTTTTTATATTTTTTAATACGGTAATATCATATAAAAAATAATTTGGTTGAAAAACTGTTTTATAGTATGTTCGAGTGTCAATTTATATGTGTCTCTGTAATTTTTATAATATCTTAGGCTGCAATGGGTTATATGCATTTTAAAATGCTAACTTAGTTTCTATTATTATTTAGTATTTATATAAGATATCGGATATCCGAAATAAAATTTTAGTAATAACCGATTTATAAGTTTAATATAAACGGATACTGGCAGAATTTAAAATATTTGGTTGCAATGTTTTATATTGCATTTTTAAAATGCTAACATAGTCACAAAGCAACTTAGTTACTGTTTTTATTTAGTATTTATGTCGGATATCCGAAATAAAAATATATTTGTAATATCCCATTAAAAAAATTACAATAAATTTCGAATACTGGCGGCGTTTAAAATATTTGGCTGCAATGTTTTATATTGCATTTTAAAAATGCTAACATAGTTACAAAGTAACTTCGTTGCTATTATTGTTAAGTGGGTATCGGATATCCGAAATAAAAATATATTATTAAGATTTTCGGATACTAGCGGAGTTTAATTAAAGCGAGAAAAAATACCCGGCCGTGGCCACGCACAGACCATTGCATTATTTCCATTTTCTAGTCATAGCTTATGTACCTATTAGTTTTAACATAAGGAGATTCTCTCTCATACAACACTCGTACTAAATTCAGTTCTAGCGTTTATTGTTATATTGACATAACGCCGCCTCGCTGTATTGTACAATATTATTATTACTACTGTTATTCCATTTATTTATTAATATGCTCCCAAATAGCAGTTGGAGAATGTTATACATGTGTTGTCTTTGTTTACATATGATCTCTTTTTTTTAACAAATTGTTACAATAGTTTATACTTTTGTTACAATTTGTTTAAAAAAAAAAAGAGACAAAAATTTTATTACATTCATTGTTATATGCAGTATATATATATATGCAGTTTAACATATTATTATTTATAAAACCCTGCAATAATCAATCGGCGCATCTTTAAGCTGATTTAACTGGAGACCCCTCATGGGGTCTCCAGTTAAATCAGCGTGATCTGGGAATCACTCTGAACTCAAATCTGGATTTCCATGATCACATTATTAAAATGTGTAAAGAGGCTTCTAGAGCACTGGGATTTATCTTAAGAGTAGCGTCTGAATTCGATGACAATAAAGTTGCCATGACGCTGTACAATGCTTACGTTAGGAGTAAATTGGAGTATGGAGCAATAATTTGGGATCCATATGAAAGTACGTACGCTGTTATAGTTGAGAAAGTGCAGAGGAAATACGCAAGATGGTTATATAAAAGAGCCTACGGATACTACCCGTATCTTTACCCGTCTGCTTTTGTAGTAGGTATGGTGGATTTGAATACTTTGATATTCCGTAGGAAAATGCTTCTTTTAATCCATTATTACTTAGTACTTAATAATAAGGTAAACAATAAATCCGTATTAGAGCAACTAGGATTGCATGCTCCCTCACGCTGGAATCATCGGGGAGGAGATGTTTCTCGAAGAAGAACGCACTTGCTCACCCCTCCGCCTGTCCGCACGTGCTATGCGAGGAATGCTCCAACTGTGAGAGCCCAGCAGCTGCTCGGGGACATGCTCATCAAACACAATGAGGCAGATATATTTAATGACTCTTTTGATATATTTACTCGAAATGTTATGATGTACCTAAATTCAATTAATTTTATAATATAATATGATCTAATTATTACTATTTACCTTAATTTTCAATCTTTGTTAATTTTTTTTTTTTTTTTTTATGTATGACATGCAGGTGTTTTGGATTTATTGTCTGTGAATCTGGATGTATCTTTATGAATAAATGAAATGAATAAATGAATAAATGAAATGGGGTAACCTTCTGAGTGCCCACATAGTCATAGCCAATCAATAATTTATTTTTGGAAATCTAATATCCGTAACCAGAAGTATTCGAAACTTACGGATAATCCGAAAAATTTGTATATAACATATACCGGATATATTCAGACCTGAAATATAACCATAACATCAATTAAATCTTTTGCTAACAGGCTGCTTTTTCACCAAAGTGGAAAGAGAAAATATAATTAATTCATTTTCAAAATGAAGTAATTGTATTGTTAGACATCTTCTACGCACCCGAAAAGCGCCTTCCGAAATATCCTAATATTTAATTAATACTGGCATAAAAAACAAACTCATTTGATCTCATATAAAATTATTAAGAGGAAATAACACTTTTTTAATTTTTTTTGTTTGTAATATTATATTTTTATTTAATTTCTAGTCTACAAGTAAACACTGTACGTACATCACTTAATAGCAATTATTTATGCTTCATTATCTACATTACTATGTACATTTTGGAAGATTAAAAAGTAAATGTTTTAAATAATTTTCGATAGTAATAAGTATTCTGGCAAAAAAAAACAGTATTTTAGTTGTAAAAAGAAATAAAGTATGTAAGCTTATTACAGTATTTTTTGGTTTTATTAAAGGACACCAAGGCGTCCATCAATTGACCATGAATCTCGTGAACTCATCTGTATCCATTTCTCATTTCCTAAATATTTAAAAATTAAGAGCCCGCACTAGGCCAATGACAACTAAGATTTTCCCCCGCTACCCGCTACCCAGTTCGCCCGCACGCATCCAATCCGCGTTCTAAATAAATGCTCGCGGGGTCGCGGGCGGCGCGGCGGCTCAGAGACGGATGGTTAAAGCATGCGGGCAATTATACGTATAATTTTTTTAAAAGCTTTATAAAAAGATATTTAAAAAAGTAAGTAACATAATCCCTGCCTTATCTATAGAGTACTTCATACAAAAATTTTCAATCTTTATTTTGATGTATTGCTTGAATAATAGCAGTTTAAAGTGTTAATAATAGGTGATTTGGAGGCAACTTCGCAATTTTTTTCTATCGAGAAAATTTTATGCAATCGTGTTTTTGAGTAACATAATCCCTCGTGCTAGTCCTGAAGTTTGCTATATCTTAATTTTACATTCAGTTTTACATTAATGTAGATATTACAGACGATCATGTGAAGCAATCTGGCCTAGTACGGGCCCTTAACCTTGTGTACCACACACTAATAATCATTTTTAAATATTTGTGAAAATAGAAATTGATCAAATACTTATTCATCAAAGTGGTGAATTTAAAAGTCTCTTCGAGTGAGTTATTGACATGGAAATAATGAGAACTTCGTTTTTAACACAGGTGTCAAGTTTTTCTAAAGTCCCCTAGGCATTTCGCATGACTTGAACACTACCGCCATCTAGCGGCAGTAAACAGTATATACACCAGTAAACTAAACAGTCAGCCAATGAGCAGGCACGTGCAGACTGTTTCATGAGTTTCTTTCGGCATTTCTTCTCAGCAGTGGTCGTTCCAAAATGCTAGTAGTTTGTAGCGTTGAGACATAATATATTATGATTAAATAATTAGTTATCGACGTGAAAAAGAGCCTTCTTTGAAGGCCAAGTTTCAATAAAAAAAATTGACTTTGACAGGTTTCCTCATGATGTTTTTCTTCGCCGGAAGCAAGTGGTGGTCTATGAAACTCAGGAGATACTTTCCTGCTTGGTAACATCTTAGAAAATAGAACATGAAAGGGAAAACTACCGTACATGAGTCAGATTGGTATGCATCATGTGTCCTGGGTTCATCTCAACCTACCACAACAAAAATAATAATAATACTTTATTTGCACATAAGTATATCACGGTCACATTTAACTTGACGCATGGCGAGCGGGGCCTCGCATTCCAGCGATGCGTCAAGTTAATGTGACCGCGTTGTAATCACATGGCACAGATACATAAAGCATGGAAGTAATAAGTACCTTGTACAACAAGGTACTTATTACTTCCATGACATAAAGTAACTTAAAACTAAAAAAATCCGGTACACGCAAAACGTTTCACATTATAGCTATAACTAAGAGACAAACTAGTTTCAAAAACAAACTTAACTTTGCAGTTCGATTCCTAGGAGTCATGCTGCATCGAGCGCAAAAATGAGTTTGTAACACTTTTTCTTCACTTTTTTTAGAGTTAAGTCAACATATTTACAATTTTCAGATTTATTCCTGTCCAAGTACTGTTTGACGTTGCTTTTTGCCAAATTTCATAATTTTAGGTCAACGGGAAGTACTTACCCCATAGGTTTTGATTGCTGTCTGAAATCGCAAAATATGCGAAAAATTCGCGACATATACGGTAATATCTTACAAACGCGTTGACATATAATGTTGATTATTTTTTTGCTGAAATAGACCACGGATCCGGATCCGAGTATTCGATATTAATTTCAAATTGATACCTTTAAGCGTTCCAGAGAAAAAAGTTTGACCGACAGAACGGTTAACCAAGTGATCTTATAATGGTTCCGTTTTTGCCATTTGAGGTACCTACGGAACCCTAAAAAAGAGCGAAAGATGCGCAAAAGGCGACCTTATCGCTGTAAGCAACAAGCACAGATAGGTAAAACATAATACTTTACTGCTTTATGCTGATCTTTGTAACTAATATCACACAGAATACATAATAGTATGCGAAAGTGAGTTTGTTTATTTATGTGTTTGTTTGTTACCTCTTCATGCTTTATCTACTGAACCAATCTTTCTGAAATTTCGCATACACATAGTAAGAAGTATTGAGAAGAACATAGGGTACCTTTCATCCCCGGAATAAACAATGTTCCCGTGCGAAATTCACGCGGGCGAAGCCGCGGACGAAATCTAGTATAATAAATCGGGGTAAGTTGACGTGCGTAGATGTCTGTACCTACCTACATTGTCACGTAAACACATGCAACATGTTTCAATGACAATAGGTACTATGTTATACTTTTTTATTACTGTAGATAATTCATTAACCGACTCTTCTTCATAATAGAAAGAAATCAGAATAATGTTAGATCATAGAAGTGACTTATTATGCGTTATTTTGCCGCGTTTTATGCTTGAGTTGAAGTTCCATTGTTCATTTACACATTTAATCGAATCGAATTTTCCTGTTTTAAAGTTCCGATTTGAATTTTCAATGACGTATTGCACCAGTAGCGGATTTAGGGGGGGGGCACGGGGGCACGTGCCCTCCCCAGACTGCTTTTTTATGTACCTACTGTGGAGGGAGATTCCATGACAGTGCATATCAAATTAAGAAATAACAGAAACGTGCCCCCCCAGACAGCATCAGGCAGGACTAGTGATGTGCCGTTTCCGAAATTTTTTAAAGAAACAACGGAAAGTTTCTTGGAAATTTCACGGAAATAAGGGAAATTTTCCTAAAAACCCGAGAAATTTCCGGAAATCATCAAAGGAAGAAATGTTCGGAAACAGGAAATTTCTCGGCGGCACATCGCTAGGCAGGAAGAATGTCGATTTATTGCACCCCCGCCCCCAACATTCATAGTCCACCACTTGTGCCCCCCCCAGAAAAAAATCCTGGATCCGCCGCTGTATTGCACTTGTTTGTAGTGAGCGTGAGAACGACACAGACATTGTCATATTTGTCATATTAAATAGAGCAATTCTATAGTTGTATATTATTCTAAATTCTACGGGTGTAACTAATCGGTTTGTTTTGTATAAATATGAGATTTAAATTACGCGATCCTCTTAGATAAGGTATTTCCATAGGGTATGACACAATTGATAAGATAACTGTAATAAGACTAGCTAGATAATGTCTTGTTCTATAGTAGATACTTTTTCTGTGGATGTGTTTATTATTAAATCTTACTGTTTTGCTGTCATTATTATATGTTTGTGGTGATAAAAAAGCTGGTTAAAGGTAAGTGCACTTATTGTGGGCTTTTGCGTGTCTAATTAATATGTTTGTACTTCTTACTATGTGTATGCGAAATTTCAGCGTTTACCTACTGAACCAAGCTTCTTGAAGAGGTAATAAACAAACTCACTTTCGCATTTATAATACTAGTTAGGAAGGTTAGGAAAGCAATGACCTTTATGATCATAAAGGTGTATTGAGTGTGTATCTGGATTGACGGCCCAAACTTAGTTAATTTGCAAAACGAAACTATTACATATATAATAAAATAGCAATAGGTACCTACACAATAAAACTAGTTAAATGAGCGTTACCAAGTAATAGTAGTTAGTTACCGAAAGGTGAAGTCGCCTTTCGGTAACTAACTACTATATAGCATTGAAAAATGAATAAAAGTTCTTGGTATCGGATTTGAATCATTCTCACTAGTTCCATTGGCAAATAGTTCCATGGAACAAATGAGATTTTTTTTTCTCCGTCGATCTCATGAGCGTTCTATTGTCTGTGGACTATAAATTTTTGGGTCTTTGCTTTAAGTTTTTACTTTTTTAACTAGAAATATTTAAATTTTGGGCCCTCAATCCAGATTAGTATTGAGTATACTTTTGTAAAAACTTTACAGGTGAAAAATGTCTACCTATGAGACAATAGTCATCGGTTTGGGTGCGGCTGGGACCACCGCGGCGGCCATTTTAGCTCAGGCGGGAGTCAAAGTGCTGGCACTTGAAGCCACGGGCAGGGTTGGTGGAAGAGTCCACACCATACCGTTTGGTAATGGAGTTGTTGAATTGGGAGCTGAGTGGTGGGTTTGTGTTTGTCATACAAATTTTGGCCCCTTATTGCATCCCTTTGGGGGTAGATTTTTAAAAAAAGTAACAAAACTCGGGTCTTCCGACTATATTCATGCCAAACACTAAAATCTGTCCAGCGGTTTAGCTGTGAAAGCCCCTGAAAACGTAACATAAAGACAGACGTATAAAGTGATTGCATTGGTTGCATGCTATATATTTTTTAATCTACCTTATTATGTCCCACTGCTGCACAAGCTTGCTCTGCTTGCTGCATTAGGTAAAAGAAAAAACTAAGACACTTTAGTAAGGTAATATAGCGGGCAACATTATTACCCACTCCGGCGAGATGTCGTACCATCCTCCGCCCCCCCCGTCCCTTCGTCGCCGCTCGCAGCGCTCGCGCCGCGGACCACGCCCGCGGCTAATAGAGGAAGTCAGTCTGTAACAAACACGATCCGACGCGGACGCGTTACATCCGTGGCTCCGCGACGCACGCCATAGCGAGCGATTTGTTTTTTTTAAATGTATTGTGTAAAAATCGGATTAAAGTCGTGTTCCCGTACTCGCCGTTTACTTTAATCACACATATCGCCCCGCTATAGTAAGGTACTTAACGAGGTATTGTACGGCGAGCGCGAAGCACTGGCCGTATATTCGACTCACTCATCAAAATCGCGCCAATTTCGGAACATAATTTTTGTTTATTGTTTTGGCATGTGCTACCTACATGCTGCTTGACTCTTCCAGGATCCACGGCACATCTGGAAGCAGAACCTACGAGCTAGCCACAAAGCACAAGGTTCGCCTTGTAGATCAGACGGTGTACTTTGAGGTTATGTTATCAAATGGCGGCAAAGGTGACAGCGCGCTGGTCAACAAAATGGCGACGCTTGCAATGATGGCGTCAGAGGAGCCGAGCGATGAATCTGTTGGGGAGATTGTCACTAGAAGGTAATAACTCCAACATTTTATATCTTATTTATGAATGTAATATACCTAACTACGGTTGTTAGGTACTGTTACTTCCTATCCATAGCAATTGATTAATTAAATAACTTCTTCTAAGACTGACAGCCATCTTAAAAGAAGAGCACCCAGAAGTGTTTAAAGACAAGGATCAAGTGACAGAACTCCTCAAGTTCGAAGACCTGGTGTTCAGAAACTGGACCAGCGCCCCTTCGTGGCATGACCTAACTACGAAAACCGACTACAGGCAGTTGGGAGGTCACCAACACGTCAGCTGGGGCCGGAACGGATATACGACGCTGTTTGATATATTGCTTGTGAGTTATTTCTTCTTACTGTTTTCAGTTGATCTTTGCTTCCATGCTGGCACAGAATAAGTAATAGTACTAACGCACAGAACGGCCGCTCACCGCCCCGCACTCATTTCAAATTCCTTACCCCACCCCGTTCTTCGTTGTAGACATCACTGCCACTGGAACAAGAGCTGGCGCTCGGCGCACTTTTCGCGCGATTTTGATTGATAACCACGACACGCAAGCAGCCCTACTAAAGTTTACGCACACATTTACGCGTGTACAAATGTCATTTGCCTATGTAGTAGTAATATTTAGGTAATTGATTTGCGAGCGGTAAGGAGTGTCCGGGGTGTGGTGCTGGTCTGGGAGCGAAGGAAAAGCATAGAATGATATCTTTTCTTTCTGCATCATCTCTTGTTTGAAAATGCGTTCGGCTTTAAGACCGCCATTTACATGTTTTTTGTAAGAAAGTTAATTATATAAAAAATAAATAGAATGTGCCAGTTGCTTCTCCCCCGCGTAGATTTTTAAAGTTTGATTTATTGATTTAAAACTGGGGAATCTTTTCATAGGCGATGGCGTAAGAAGTATCCAGACTGTGGCATTCTACAACTTTGTCATTTCCAGACTTTTCCATTCTTCAACTGCCACTTCCAGACTTTGCTAATCTACGAAAAAAATATTTGTTTCTCAGAATAAATACAACAACGGCTCAGGGTTGCCATCGCTGACGATCAAGCTGAACAGCGAGGTGACCAAGATCTCGTATTCTGATGCGCCCGCGCCGGTCTCTGTGACCACCGCGGACGGCGCGGTCTATACCGCGAACAATGTTATTGTCACCGTCTCGCTCGGGGTTCTCAAGGCCAGGTGAGTTTAGTGAAGTTTTTTTTACGTCTTTCAACCAGTCTTTCCTCAACCCTTTCAACCCTTTCAACCAAAAAAACCGGCCAAGTGCGAGTGAAGCTCGCGGACCGAGGGTTCCGTACACGCAAAGCGTCTCACATTATAGCTCTGACTAAAAGAGTAACTAGTTTAAAAAACAAACTTAACTTTGCAGTTCGATCCCTAGGATTCATATTGCATCGAGCGCAAAAATAAGTTTGTAACACTTTTTTTTACTTCCAACAACATACCTATTTACAATTTCAGATTTATTCCTGTACTAACTAGCTGTTGCCCGCGGCTTCGCCCGCGTGAGTTTAGCTTAGATGAAAAATCTTTTTGTGTTCCAAACTGTAGTAACCTAAACTACCAGTAGGTACTCAAAATTTCAGCCATGTGGTTATCCCGTATCCCGCGGGAATATATTAGGTACTCGTAGTATAATCGCGGTGTTAAAATGAATCAAAAGTGATATTTCATTCAATAAACGATCTTCGTCTGCTCGTTATCTACAATTTCCCGTGTACCACCACTCCCATCCCGAGTCCCTCTTTGTCCTATCCCGTGTCCTGTCTATTTATACGTCAGTAGAAAATGCTCATCAGGTTGATCGACTTTTGCTAAGGCCCCATTTCCATTTATTTAATAGAGTAGCTGGTCTCTTGGAGTTCTTCATCAGATGTTCCATAATCTTCATTTTTATAGGTCAGCAGAAAATGCTCATCAGGTTGATCGACTTTTACTAAGGCGCCATTTCCATATTTGTAATAGTGTACCTGGTCTCTTGGAATTCTTCATCATATGATCCTGATCTTCGATTTTTATACGTCAACAGAAAATGCTCATCAGATTGAACGACGGCACCATGTCCATATTTTTTATAGTTTAAAATTTTAAATGTTCTGTTTTGGTTCTTCATCAGGTGTTCCAGTTTTCAAAATCAATCATAGCCTAAATGTTGCCCAGGCTTAATAGCTATACAACAAAAAAAGTTTCATTCAAATCGGTTCAGTACTTTCGGAGATTAGCGTGATCATACACACAGACAGACAGACAAGAAATTCCAAAACCAATTTTTGCGTTCTATTATTCTTTTTAAGTGCCCCTCTATCCATTTCAGCTAAAAATACTAAATGTACAGACAAAATATTTTTACTGTTTTATTATATGTACACATATGTAAGTACTATTAGACCTTGCTTTTTGCCAAATTTCATAATTTTCGGTCAACGGGAAGTACCCCGTAGGTTTGATTGCTGTCTGAAATCGCAAAACATGCAAAAAATAGACACATTTACGGTAATAGTTCCTGATTGCGGTGACGTATAATTTTGATTATTTTTTGCTGAAAGAGACCATGGATTCGAGTATTCGATATTAATTTCAACTTGATACCTTTAAGCGTTCCTGGGAAAAAAAAGTTTGACAGACAGACGGAAAACAAAGTGATCTTATAAGGGTTCCGTTTTTACCTTTTGAGGTACGGAACCCTAAAAATGATGATGTCCGACCGATTTCGGTCAAGGCGACCTTCATGAATTCAGGGCTCTCTCGTGAGCTCGCATGTGGCTTATGTAGCCAATCTTATTGGAGAAGATCCTCGCACATTGCAGGCATGTGAGCACACCGTTAATATGATTGTATTGTGTCAGCGCAGGTGGTAGGGCTTTTAACTCATCGCACCACCAAGAGTTACCAGTATTATATAGTGTAAACAGCTAGTCTCTCTGCTGTGGTAATTTAGAAAAAAATATCTGTGTGATATTCTGGACTTTAACTTACCCGTTTACTTACCAAGTTTAATTTAAATCCGTCTAGTAGATTTTGCATAAAGTAGTAAAAAGTGTCATTCTTAAGAGGTGTACATTATCACCCGACCCCAAATAAAATACAAGAAGTGGTGGACCAAGAAGAAGAATTGATTGTTTGCACAGCCTCTGCCCTTTGTTTTATTATATATATTTTTTCGTACCGGTTGACTGGAAGAGATCCCTTCATGGGATAAGTCCGCCGTTGCCATTTTCTGGATTTGTAATTAGTATTGTATTTATGTTATTGTGCAATAAAGTTATTACAAACAAACAAACAAGAATGAACATTACATCTGAAATCTTTCCAGGCACAAAGAGCTATTCGACCCGAAACTGCCTGAACCAAAAGCAACAGCCATTGACAAAATATCCATAGGGGTAATGGATAAAGTGATATTTCTATTCGAAAGACCTTGGTGGCCTGAAGTCAAGCCAGCTTTCTTCGGGTTCCTATGGAGAAGCGAGGATAGGAAGCTAATGGCTGGAGAAGATGAGTGGTTGACGCAAGTGTTTGCGGCGAGTAAACCTGTTGGCTGTGGTCAGGCTTTGACGCTTTGGACTAGCGGGGAGGTCGGGAAGATGGTCAGTATCTCAGGCTAGCTGTTGCCCACAAAAAGTATTTCACTCTGCAGCTTTTCAACTATTTCCTCACAAAAAATCACATCAGTCATACAAAACGCTAGGCGCATTTTTATTTTGTATAACACGCTTGGCGCTTTTATATTTTTATATTACTACTGCTGTCTTCCTTGATGTATCCATATCGGGGAAGCTTGCTAGCTTTGTAGATGGGAACCGTACAGTGCAACTGACCTAAATTATTGTAAGAATGTAACGTGTAGGAAGACTTGGGAAGCAAATAATATAATTTCATACAACACGCTAGGCGCATTTTCATTTCATGCAACACGCTTGGCGCGTTTTCATGTAGTGTGTTAAAATTATTTTACGTTTCAGGTAGAGACGATGCCTGAAGACGTGGTGAAGAGAAAACTGATGGGTCTGATTAGAAGGTTCATGGGGAAGCATGTGGAGGTACCCGAACCCATCGCTATGGCGAGGTACGAGGATCTTTCTTCTTATTCTTTATCTGCGCTGACTTTACTATTGTTTATACTTATACTTAAGTATAATTTTTGACAAAAATATGTCATGGGCTCCGCAAATTGCAGAGGTTAACAAAAAATTATTCGCTGCTGCTGGTTCTATCAGGAGGATCAAAAATTTCCTCCCTACTGAGACTAAGATCACGCTTGCACAATCCTTACTCCACTCTATTCTTGACTACGCTGACTGCTGCTATCTTGATCTCACTGAAGAGCAACTTAATAAACTTGAGCGCCTCCTTAACTTTTGTATACGTTTTATATTCGGTTTGCGTAAATATGACCATATCTCAGCCTTTCGTACCCAACTCAAGTGGCTCCCTATTAGACATCGTCGCAATCTACATATTCTTTCATTGCTATACTCAATTCTCTATATCCCTTTTACTCCTTTTTACCTTAAAGAACGATTTAAATTTCTCAGTGAGGTCAGTAATCGTGAGATACGTAGTGCCTATTCCTTATACTTAGTTGTCCCTGATCACGTTTCCAAATTCTACTCCCACTCCTTTACTGTCCAGGCTGCGCGTTTGTGGAATGCATTGCCAGCTGATATCCGCAAGGCCCAAACTCTGTCATCCTTCAGAGAGCAGGTAAAGTCTCACTATCTGAATCTTTAATTTTATTTATTACGAGCATATTCTCCTTATCATGGTTATGTTTTGAACGAGTGTGTATATTTATATCATCAATGTTTATTTTATTTTTAATTTCTTTCTTCCTTTATAATTAATAATGTTTACTGCACCCTACATTTTTTTCACGTATATTTCCTTCCACCCAAAGGTTGGCTGGAAGAAATTGCATTTGCGATAAGCCCGCCTTTGCGCTCATTTAAAATGTTTTTGTTACTATGTATTTCTTCTCTGTAAATGGCGCAATAAAGTGTTGATCTATCTATCTATCTATCTATATCTCAGGTTCGGTGGTGGAGACTTGCGCCATATTTTACGTTAGATCTTCAACAATTACAACTGTGATAACCGTGTCACATTTCATTTAGAAGTTTTTGCGTGATACACGTACAAACAAACATACAGAGTCAGACAGACAAAAATTCCTCAGACCTCTCATATTTTTTTTCTTAAATATTTCCACCTGTTATAATTTTAATGTTTCAATTTCAATGTATAGATTTTATTTCAGGTCAACCTGGTTCCATAACCCATTCACAGCTGGCAGCTACTCCTACGATTCCGTTGTAACCGCGCAGCACCCCACAGCCCGCACCGACCTCGCCGCGCCCATCACTGATGCAGGTAACTTCATTATCAGTGCATACAACACGCTTGGCGCATTTTCAATTCATGCAACACGCTTGGCGCATTTTCAATTCATGCAACACGCTTGGCGCATTTTCAATTCATGCAACACACTTGGCGCGTTTTCAATTCATGCAACACGCTTGGCGCATTTTCATTTTATGCAACAGGCTAGGCATATTTTTAATTATGCAACACGCTAGTCAGCTACGCGTACTTTAGACCATTTGACAAACAGGAAAGGCCAATTACAAGCATCCCCCTCTGCCAAATTGAATTGAATTTAAGCTAGTGGTCGGCATTATCTTTGTGTGCGTATATAAATTAAGTTGTCTAACGCGTCACATTGCGTTAGTGACTGCGTTTTCCCGAAGGTTTTACAAACAAACTAGGTCACATCCTTCAGAGCCCGTGGCAACTTCATCGAAGCTACCTCCCAACACACTTTCAATAATTGTGATATTTTCAGCTGGCAACCCACGAGTGATGTTCGCGGGAGAAGCCACAGATCAACACTACTACTCAACGGTCCACGGCGCGGCCGACACCGGCCACCGAGAGGCTATGAGATTGCTGGCACACAGAGATATTGTCAAAATTGAGAGTCGATTGTAAATTTTTGATAAACAAATATACTTAATCAGCATTTTTGATTTTACGTACATATTTTTCTTTTCCTTTCCACGGAGTTGGCTGGCATTTGCGCATTGACAATTCTTTCTTTCTTCTAATTTTGCCCAAATTTTTTACATTTAAAACTAAAGCTATAGTTAGTTAAGTTAATACTTATAGAAATAGTTGATCTATCTATCTGACTATATCTATTTTTTTAACAAATTGTAACAAACGTTCTGCAATTGTTATTAACATGAAAACCTCACACAGACAGAGTTAAATAAAACTAAATAGAAGGCATGCTTGAAAGGGCAAAAAGTAATTATTTTAATTTTTCCACAATCATAAAACTCATTCAATCAAATCATATTCAGTATGATAACATTCCTTGTAGTCATTATATTTATCCGAAGCACAGAATGTATAGTCTACATGAATGTTAACTTTAATAACCAAACGGAGGTTCATATGTACGAAAAGTATGTGAAAATTGTGTGTCAAAGCAGGAAGGATATATGCAAAGTTAATCATAAATGTGTGTGTGCTGTCAGGGAAAATAACAAAAAAATGGAATATAAGGATTTCGAGAACTCTTGTCAAGTTTTTATGCATAATTTTTGCGATTTTCCTGGGCAGGGTAAGAGTTATTTAGCAATAAAATAAGTAGGGTTATGAATTATGGGTGACCTTGACATTCTACGACTACTTTGACATGTTACGACTTTGACATTTCTAGGCTTTGACTTTCTACTACCTACTTTGACATTTCAAGAGTTTGACTTTTTACTACCTACTTTGACATTTCAAGACTTCGACAGACTTCGACTTTTTACTACCTACTTCGACATTTCCAGACTTTGACCTTGACATTCTACGACTTTGACATTTAACGCTGATATGAAAATAACGATAAATTACTATCCCATTAAATCCTACTAGGTACTAATGTACTTTTAAAATATGTACTTAATTTTGTACAAATGTTTTTGAGAATATATGTTGGGATCAATTCAATCACGCAAAATCTACTAAATGGATTTCAACAGGTTTAAAATGTAACCTGATATAACACATAGGGTAGGTACTTTTTATCAAAATTCACACGACACGACCCCTGGAAACTACCACACAACCTTTTTACATAAATAACATACATGGTGAAAAAAACGAGAAATACCTAAGCGTAACATAACAAGTCATATAATATTAGAAACGTGAGAGTTTATAAAAATGTATGGATGGATGTTGTTACTCTTTTTTATATCAACAGAATATTATATAGTAACTACTGGAAAATGTGAGACATATTTGCAAAGTCGAAGAAATGAAGAGAATCGCAATGAAAACGAAGAAGCTGAATCAAATACGGAAGGAAATCAAGAAGAAGTAACAGAAGTTAATGAAGAAGCTACAGAAGATAATGATGAAGTAACAGAAGCGAATGGAGAAGCTACAGAAGATAACAACGAAGCTACAGAAGCAAACGAAGATGTTAAAGAGGATAACGACGATGTTACAGAAGGAAATGACGAAGTAACAGAACAAACTGACGAAAACGAGGCAAATGATGTAACCAAAACAGCTGCTGAAGAATCTAAAACGGATAGTAAGATTCTTTAACTATAATATTTATACAATATAACTACCTTACATTTTTACGCATACATACACAACACACTCATTCACACAAAAATTAATGGACGGTAGTACCTAATTAAATTAAACATAATAAATCTATATTATTAAAATTAAGGTAAATAGTTTGTTTGTATATTTGTTTGAATTTCAGTCGTCCAACCGAAGCTCATATTACGAAAAGCTACAACAAAAAAAGCAGCAAAAGCAAATGCAGCAACAACAAAAAAAGCTGCAGCAAAAGATAAGGCAACAACGAAAAAAGGCGCAGCAACAACAAAAAAAGGCGCGGCAACAACAAAAAAGGGCGCAACTAAAAAAGCAACAACAAAAAAAATCGCAAAACAGAAAGATGCAACAAAGGGTACAACGAAAAAGAAATTGACCAATAAAATAACAGAAAACCCCAAGTTTGTGCCTCTGTATGAAGTTGACACAGCGTTCGATGACCACATCTGTCCATTGTCGTGTCCGGACACATATTCGCCTGTCTGTGTGAGCGCTAACAGAGGGAATGGGATGTACTTCAAGTTTTTCACGTTCGTCAACCATTGCAGCGGAGACTTGTACTACTGTAAGAATCCCGATGGTGAGATTATAAAGTTATTTAATTATCTTACTATTCGTTGTAGATTCTACAGCATCTACTTCGGTTAGGTACATCATTTGCCTCATTTTCGTAATTTCCTTCTGTAACATCGTCATTATCCTCTGTAACTTCTTCATTTGCTTCTATAAATCCTACTTCTACTAATATTATAAATGCGAAAGTTAGGATGTGACTTTGTGAGTGTGGAGGATTTTTGTTACTCAATCACGCAAAATCTCGGAAGTCAATGAAATATGGTGTACTGACTGTTGCCGGCCGCCTTGCAACAAATCCGAAAGACGGGGGGAATCACGTGCGTGCCCCCCCCCCTCCCCCTCTAAATCCGCTACTGGTCTGTGTCAAAGAGGCATCATATCAAAATGTTATCCGCTTGTCCATTCTATTCGTTTCAAACGTGTATTTCAGAATTCGAGCCCGCCCCAGACGAAAGCGAGGAAGACGTGAACACGTCTAAACTTGGCTGGTCCTACTGCGGAGCTTCAAGGTACGGTATCATTTTGGCCAGGGTACTATAACAGGATACTTTAACTTAAGGCCCATTTAGACGGAGCAAGTTTCTTGCCTAAGTCAAAGTCAAATATTTTTATTCATGTAGGCTTAAAAATAGCACTTATAAATCGTCACTTTCTTGTTTTTTAGTTAGTTGACGTCAAAAAAATTACTTAAAGCTAAGTTTACCACCGCCTCCAAAGCGCAAGTGGAGAAGAGGCGGCGCAACAAACTCCACTGCTGCATTTTCTCCAAAGACGTCACTTTACAACATATGTCTTACAATTAAATAACTGTATATGTGGACGAATATACATTGAATATATATACAGTGAAATGTGGGTATAACGACGATGAAGGGACCGCTGTGATTTCGACTTTATATACGGATGACGTTACAGGCAAAGGCCGATAATTTCCGCCTTTTCTTTAACAGTGAATGTGCGTCTAGGAGCCACAGTTGATACTCAGAATATCACTTTGTAACTGTCACTTTGTAAAATTTTACATCAAGGCATAGGCACTACATATACCTCGATGATATTCAACTCCAAAATCACAGACCAAAGTGTCCAAAATGCACACCCTAACCTACCTGCTTAGGTAGCTAATATCTATAAACAAAAGGTAAAGGTCCCCACATTTATTGCTGACCGACCATCTGTGTGGATGCACACAAAGGACGCAATATCTGAATGGAATTTCTAGGAATTGTTACAAAAAATTCATTAAACAACAGGCTCTAAAACCGACGCGGCGTTACTTCCGAGGTCGCTATTACCAAATGAATTTTGTACTAAAGTATGCCCTAAATTCAAGGGAATTCGATTTTACGTCGCTATATCAAAGTGGTCGCTACTACCAAGGGCGTTATAAATGAAATCCACTGTATATATATTAAATGTCAAATTTATAAA
>CM031574.1:1685919-1860879 GCA_018467065.1 Ephestia elutella | reverse complement strand
TAAAAGGTTAACATTGTTTGTAGTCAAAAGTGGAAAAACTTGTCTGTTAGGTAGAAATTGGTTAGAAGAATTAAAAATTGCAATTCCATTGAAAAACTATACATGTTATAAGTTAGGTCAGTTAGGGTACCAATTTAATATGGAGGAATTCAGTTCCAGATATTGTGAAGTATTCGAGGATAAGTTGGGACGGTTCACCGTTGGGACGGTGGGGTTCCAGCTGCAGCCGGGCGCGCGGCCGGTGTACCTGCGCGCTCGACCCCTGGCCTACGCGCTGCGCGAGCCCGTCGAGCGCACGCTGGATGATCAAAGATGGTATAATCTCACCTGTTACCACATCGGATTGGGCTACGCCTATTGTGCCAGTTATGAAGAAAGACGGCACTATACGGGTATGTGCCGATTTTAAATTGACATTGAATAAGTGTTTAGAGGTGGACCACTATCCTTTGCCCAAAGAAAACCTACTTAGTAAATTACACGGAGGAGAGAAATTTACGAAATTAGATTTGTCACAAGCCTACGCTCAATTCGAGTTAGACGAATCAAAAAAATATACTGTTATTAACACACACAAGGGCTTATTTATGTATGTACAATCGTCTCATATATGGGTTGGCATCGAGCCCGGGTATTTTTCAACGAAAAATAAAACAATTATTGGCCGATTTACCCAGGGTAGGTATTTTCTTGGACGATTTAATAATAACAGGGGAGGATGATAAGTCCCATTTACTCACACTACATGAAGTGTTTAGAAGATTGCAGAAATACGGTTTAAAAATTAAGAAAGAAAAGTGTACTTTTTTGCTGACTCTGTTACTTACTTAGGTTTTGTTATAAGTAAACACGGAGTACACACATGCCCAAGTAAGATAGAAGCTATTAAAAATGCGCCAGCTCCGACCAATATTTCAGAATTACGGTCATTTTTAGGTCTCGTCATGTATTATGCTAAATTTGTACCGAATTTAAGCACAATCTTAGGACCATTGTATAAATTGTTAAGAAAGGAAGTTAAATACGAATGGAATGACAGTTGTATGGAAGCGTTTAATAAAGTTAAGTCGATGTTGATATCCAGCGAAGTACTAGCGCATTACTCGGGCGAGCTGCCACTCGTCCTGACGACGGACGCGAGCGGCGCGGGCGTCGGCGCGGTCATCTCGCACCTCATGCCCGAGGGCGGCGAGCGGCCCATTGCGTGTGCTTCGCGAGGTACTGAACGCAGCGGAAAAGTCATATTCGCAAATAGAACGGGAGGGTTTAGCTATAATTTATGGAGTACGTAAGTTCCATCAATATCTATATGGTCGAAAATTTATACTTAGAACAGATCACAAACCACTGGTTAGTATTTTTGGGGACAAGACGGGTATACCCGTAATGGCTGCTGGTAGAATGCAACGCTGGGCAGTCATCTTGTCTGGATATGATTATAAAAAAGAGTATGTACGTAGTGAAAACAATGCGGCCGATGCCTTATCTGGGTTCTCTCTCTCAGCCTAAAGACGTCCACTGCTGGACAAAGGCCTCCCCCAAGGATTTTATCCATGGGGGGTTATCTAGGTTACCGTTAGATAAAATTAAAAAGGAAAACAAAGAAATTACATATTTAAATTTCATCCAAAATTTTTTACCGATTACCAGAAAAATTGTACAAGATAGAATTGTTAAAGACGATATCTTACAGAAAGTGATAAATTTTATTAATACGGGCTGGCCAAATAAGAATGTAAAGATGAATATTTGAAACCATTTTTTGTGCGGCGTAATGAATTATATTTAGATAGGGGTATAATCTGGGGCTATAGCTTAGTCGTTCCGGGCACCTTGCGTGAGCAGCTACTCAAAGAATTTCACACTGGCCATTTAGGAATAGTCAAAATGAAGAGCTTAGCGCGTAGCATTGTATGGTGGCCGGGCATAGACCTGGATATCGAACAGGTGTGTAAAAGCTGCAGTACGGGCGCTCTAGAGGGGGGCGCCCCACCACATGCACCTCCGCAGCCCTGGCCATATATAAGAACCATGGTCACGCCTGCAAGTAGATTTCCTGGGCCCCTTCCAAGGGAAAACATTTCTAGTTATAATAGATTCAACCTCCAAATGGTTGGAAGTATTTCCCATGCATAGGACAACGGCGAGTGCAGTAATAAAGGTATTAAGGGAAACATTTGCACGTTTTGGACTTCCCAAAGAAATTGTATCGGATAACGGTCCACCATTTTCCAGTCTAGAATATACAAAATTCATGACAAATAATGGCGTCAAAGTAACGTTTACGGCAGCTTATACCTCATCCAATGGCGCTGCGGAGAACGCTGTAAAGTTATGTAAGCGTGCGATTAGGAAATCATTCGACGACCTCCGTGGCCTAACGGTTATCACGCCAGACTGCCACACTGGAGGTCCCGGGTTCGATCCCCGGTCAGGTCAAGATGGAAAATGATCTTTTTCAGATTGGCCTGGGTCTTGGATGTTTATCTATATATGTATTTGTCATAAAATATAGTATCGTTGAGTTAGTATCCCATTACACAAGTCCCGAACTTACTTTGGGGCTAACTCAATCTGTGTGATTTGTCCGTATATATATATTGAGAGATGGTATTGAGCTAGACACCGCTTTACAAACTTACTTACTGATATATAGGAACGTGGAGCATAGTACTACAGGTATGTCACCAGCGATGATCTTACAGCGCCGTAGTCTTCGTTCGAGGTTAGACTTACTAACGGAAGATAGGTAGATAGAAACTAAAGTACAAATCGCTCAAAATCGACAAGTTCATAATGCGGGCGGAACTGATAGGAAAATTGAGGTAGGCGATACAGTATGGGCTCGAGATTATACAGGGGGAAAGTGGATTGGTGGTATAGTCAGGGATAAGTTAGGGTTACGCAATTATATTGTGAATAGGGAGTGTGGTCCACCGTTAAAAAGACACATAGATCAGCTTAAAAAAAGGCGTAGCAGTTGTTTTGATGTAACAGATGATTCCAAAGCAGGGTCACCGAATATAAACACTAAAAGTTTAGAATCCGTAGCGGAAATGGTGAATACGGAAATGTGCAGAGCAACTACGCTCTGCTGCCAGAAAATGTGGCAGCGAGAATCCGGACAAACGAAGCGGCGGGAAGAATTCTGTACCGGAACTTCACCGGGAAAAAACCACCGGTAAAAATAAGTACCGGGAAAAAATCTCCACGCGGCACCACGTTTGCCCGACTAAAACCTAACTAACTTAACGCAGTCTGCTACCACCGTAGCTTATGAAGGGAGCTACAGGGCCCTATATGATAACCTAACCTATAAATTAACTAGAATTGAACACTTACCAAACTAAATCTTCTTTCTCTTCGGATCCAAACTTGAGTGTCTTCGGGAAGGGGGAATTCCTAATTACCCTACCTAACCCTTGAGATCTCAATTCCCCATAACAACTAAATAGATTTCTTCCCGTAGTTTCACTCGGGAACAGCCAGATGTGAACAGCCAGCCACGTTTCACCTCTCACAAGAAAAAGTCACAATAACAGAGTTTTTCACAAACACAAATTCAATAGTTATTTAACAAACAGGAAATTCACAATTATCACTCAAACTAAACAACAAGCAAAAGACGCGAGACCGCTCCGCGTATTAAAATCAAACCGATATCGCCCTGGACAAAATGCAATGGCGGACTCCACACGACGCATTCCACGCTAGCAGTGTGAAAACCCCGACCGCCCTCTGGCGGCAGCAATGCGAAACGCCTGCGTTTAGTTTTACCCAATATATTACAAACATCCCCCCGTCCCGGTCTGAGAAGCAGACCGCTAGCTTACTCTACGGGAAGGCGGGCGAGAGAGGTCACACCTCTCCTTAAAATCGAACCGTCGACCAACACCTCAGCCACACGCGGAGTGCCATCTCCGCCAAGAATCAAACGTAATATGCGAGCTCGTCGCCAAAGCAATGAGGGCAAATTTGCCTCCTTTAACAATACTAAATCACCCTCCCTGGGAGGCTCAGTCCTGTCTGTCCACTTCACTCTTTGCTGCAGCAAATGCAAATATTCAAGCGACCAGCGACGCTAAAAGTCCTGGCTCATTTGCTGCAACATTTGAAAACGCGACAACCGATATACGCGTTCATCCTTCCACGGGTATTCGGGCAGGGCATTCAACGGCCCTCCCACCAAAAAATGACCAGGGGTGAGAGCTTCCAAGTCATTTGGATCTGGAGATAGCGGACAGAGAGGACGAGAGTTGAGGACCGCCTCAACTTTACAAAACACTGTGGCCAGCTCTTCAAAAGTTAGAGCCGTTTCTCCGATAATGCGGCGGAGGTGGGTCTTTGCGGATTTCACAGCCGCTTCAAAAATCCCTCCCCAATGGGGGCAACTTGGGGGACTAAATTTCCAGGTTATTCCCCTTTGGGCAGCAATTTGACTTAAACTAGTACAATTTTTATCAATAAACACGGAAACATCCTTAAGATAATTTACAGTTCCTTTATAGTTTGTGCCATTATCAGACCTAATAAGGGAAGGTAGACCTCGACGCGAAACAAAGCGATCCAACGCGGCGACGAAGGCCTCCGTAGTCAGAGCCGATACCACCTCCAAATGGACAGCCTTGGTGGCCAAACAAACAAATACACACAAATAGCCCTTCACAATACGGGCATTACGAAAGGGAGAAGCCTTGATCGAAAAGGGACCGGCAAAATCGGTTCCAACGCCGTCAAACGGCCTCGAAGGTCGGATTCGATCAGCGGGCAAATCACCCATCTGTGGCTGCATCGTGGATGCCTTCAACCTATAACATGCAATACATCGAAACAGGACACTACGGATTGCTCTTCGGGCTGACAAAATCCAAAACTCGCGTTGCAAAATAGCCAACAAAGCATTGCACCCAGCATGGGCGTTACGAATGTGTCGATCAGACACCAAAAGCTGCACCAAGGGTCCGCCCTTGGGCAACAACAGAGGATGGCGAGTCTCATATGGAAGATCCGCCTTCCGGAGCCTGCCTCCAACCCGAAGAAGCCCATCCGAGTCGATGTACGGGTTCAAATGAGCGACCGCGCCCTTCAACTTAGCGCGTCCGTCGCGCAAAATACGAAGCTCTGACTCAAACCGTCCGGTCTGCACGACACGGACCCAATGCAACAATGCGCTCCGGCGCTCTTCTGCACCTGCAATCGGCTCCAACCGCTTTGCCTGTGGGTTTCTACAATTATGTATGAAACGCTTAATCCAACTGGTAACACCCAGAAGCTTATCCAAGCTGCTATACCGAGCAAGTAGCCAATCCGGCTCCGACGTCGTCTCAGCGACTACAGCATGTACACGAAGCCCAGTCAAACTCAAAGCAGTAACATCTGTCTGACAGACAGGCCAAGAAGTTTCTGATCCCATCAGCCACTCTGGACCCCACCAGAGCGGGTGTGACACCAATTCTGGTGCCGTACAACCTCGGGAAGCACAGTCCGCTGGGTTAAGCTCTCCCGGCACATGTCTCCATGTTATATCAATTCCGATATTCTGGATTTGGGAAACCCGATTTCCCACAAAAACCTCCAAGGTATGTGGGGCCGCGCGCAACCATGCAAGCGCGACCTGGCTATCCGACCAGGCGAAGATGTCCCGTATCTCGACCGTGGCCGCCAGCTCACATGCAACGTGATGCAACAATTTAGAGAGAAGGTGAGCTCCACTCAACTCAAGCTTGGGAATAGTCAGCCTAGTCCTGATGGGGGCGACCTTGCTCTTCCCTAACAAAAGCGAGACATTGACCCGGCCATCGGCGTCAACTGTCCGCATATAGACTGACGCGGCGTAGCCTCGCTCCGACGCGTCACAAAAGCCATGCAGGCTGGCTCGATATTTCCCGGGGGCAATATTCGACGAGGCAAGGCAATCCGATTGACTTCCTTAATCGATGAAAACAACTCGAGCCAATCATCCAATGGAGAGCCAAACAGCGGCTCGTCCCACGAGACGCCCAAAGTCCAAAGTCTCTGAAGAAGACACTTCGCAGAGAATATCACTGGACTGATCCAACCGCTTGGATCAAACATACGAGCTATTACGGACAACACCGTTCTCTTAGTCCAGACTTTTGGTATTTCCAAGTCCACTTGGAATGTGAAAATATCGGTTAGCGGCTGGTACTGCATGCCCAGCACCGCTATCCTGTTGGGATCATCCACATCCTCAAACAGGTGAGGGTTCTGTTGGTGATCCTCCGGGATCCCTTCTAGAACTCTAGGCTCATTGGACAACCACTTACGTAGCTCGTAGCCACCTGTCTTCAATATTTCGATCAATTCATCCCGCAGTAGGAGGGCCTCCTCAATACTTTGGGCTCCGGTGCACACGTCATCAACATACAAGTCACGTGACAGCACGGAAGCCCCACGGGGAAAGCGGATCCGTTCCCGCTCTGCCAATTCAAGCAATGATCTGATGGCGATATAGGGACTAGATTTCAAACCATACGTGTTTGTGTTGAGTTCATACACCGTCACAGGATCCTCAGGGCGCTCACGCCAGAGTATCAACTGGAATCGCCTGTCCTCAGGATGTATGACTGTCTGGCGGAACATCATCCGGATGTCCGCACCAAAAACCACTTGATGTCTTCTAAAGTTCAAGATGATGTCAATTATGTCCCTATGCAATTTGGGACCCGAATGCAAACACAGATTCAACGAAACCCCGTTCGAAGTGGGTGCGGACCCATCAAAGACAGTCCGCAACTTGCCCGTTGAGGGCTTCACCACCGCGTGGTGGGGCAAAAAATAATGCTCAGTTGAGCTCCAATCAACTCGAGCCGGAGACATGTGACCCAAATCCTCGTACTCGCGCATAAATTCAATATATTTATCGCGAAGTACGTGGTCACGCTGCATACGTCGCTCCATGGACAGCAGTCGTTTCTCCGCAAGCGCCCTACTTTGCCCTAGGCTAGGACGAGAGGCAACAAAAGGTAACCTAGTTACAAACCGACCGGAGGGCAACCTCTCCGTGGTCGATCGAAAAAGGGCTTCGCACTCAGCGTGTTCCGGATCCATCCTGGAACTCATAGGTGGCTCCTCCACCTCCCAAAACCTTTGCATGGTCTTGGCCAAGGACGCAGATGCGACGACCGGTGGCTCCTCCACGGTGCTATTATCAAACACAGGGCCCATCAGGGCAAAACCAAAAATCGTAGACACTGCCATCAGTGAAGACGAACCCAGAGCCTTCTGTGTACCCAACAAAATCCAACCCAATACGTCCGAGCCCAGGAGCAAGTCCACTGGGCCGGGATGAAAGACAAAGGGGTCGGCCAAATCCAGACCCGAAACCAAAGACAACACACCCGGCGGTATGTCTGTCGAGGGGTGCCAACCCGCAATGGTATCCATTACCATAGCCGAAGTCGTGATCCTCATTGTGGAGGACTTCAGCGAAGAAAAGGTGACAAGTGTCTGGCCCGTCAGACACTTCACTTGTATGCCACCAACTCCAAGAAGTGGCACAGGCGAGTCTTCCACGACTAAACCTAACTGGCGTGCCACTCGAGTGGTAACCAAACTGCTTTGAGCCCCTGAGTCCAACAGAGCTCTCAAATTAATGGCTTCCCCCCACGACCCCATACGCGGACCACCGCGGTAGGGAGCAGAACCGTCCGCGGCTCTGTCCCAGCAAGGGAGCAAGCTAGTTACGGGCTCCCCACTCTCTCCAAACCAGGGGCGCGCCACTGACCCGGATAATATGGCGGGCGAGTGCACATCCCCATCTGAGGGGGGCATAACCCGCGGCCCGGCCATACATATGGTACGGCGGGTGGTACTCCAGCCGTGGGTACTCGTGCAGCGGCGGAGAAAACCGCTGCGGCTGCATGTGTTGGGTATTGGTAACCCGCGTGGAGGGGTGTCCCCACTCTCACGTCCGATCTAGGGCCCCCGCCCATGGGGGCCCTATCCGGGGCCTGGCCAGCTACATACTGGCCATGACCTTGGGGCGCGTGGTCCCGGTCCGCCAAGACCCGCGCAGGTACGCGACCCCCTCCCGAGGGGGGTGCGACGAGCGAAGCCGCGTCCTCCGTCCGGTGGTGGAGGGCTTCGCGCAGGAGCGCCCCCGCCCATAGGGGACCCCTGCCTCAACATCCGGGGGCCATCCCCGTTCCGGTTCATGCAGAGCATCGCGTGGTGCCGCCCACGGCATGCACTGCATGGTATGGCACTGGGACAGTCACGTGCATAGTGACTGCCCAAACAATAAAAGCAAAGTTCATGCCGCTTTGCCATGCGGCGCCTATCTTGTACTGGCAGTCTCTGCCAGTCCCTGCATTGCAGCAGGCTGTGGCCCATCCGGCCACATTGCAGGCAGTCCGCGTCCCCCGCGACTGCTGCCGTGTGTGCAACCCGCACACCAGCTCCACGCGGTGGCGGTTGCCGTCCCTGTTGGGGCCTACGTTCAGGCGCTCTGGATGGCGCTGAGTCCGTCATGGTATTCTCAGCAGCCCGTGCCTCAAACTCCAAAAACTTCACCAAGTCAGTGAATGTTGGTAGGGTGGTGCTATCCCGTTCCGCATTCTCGCGCTCAAATCGCGAGCGGATGTCATTGGGTAATTTGCCCAATACAATGTGCACCAGCAAAAAGGACCATTGGTCCACCGGCAGCCCCAGTGTGCGGAGCGCGTTACAGGCCACTGTAACGGGCGTGAGCAACTGCAGGCGCAACTGTGCCCTGTTGGCCACCTTGGGCAGGGCCATCAACTGTGCGGCGTGCGCATCCGCTAACAAACGTAAATTTTGGTAGCGGGAGTTCAATAACTCCCAAGCCGTGTCGTACTGGTCGTCCTCCACCCGGAGGTGCTGGATGAGCGACCGCGCTTCATCCTCAAGCGTGGAGAGGAGGTAGGCCATCTTCTGGGCCTTCGACAAGTCCTGTCGTGCTACGACCAGGGACTCAAACATATTTTTATATGCTACCCACTCCTCCATCCTACCCCCAAAGTGGGACAGCTGAAGGGTGGGGAGCCGACCAGTAACCGCTGGTCCTTCCTGTCTAACAGGTGTGCGAGGGGCTGGTCCGCCAGCCTGTCTCGCCCTTATTGCGGCCGCCGCCTCCACGATGTCATCGTGCAGACTCAGGATCTGGTCCAGGTCCGCCACGTGACCTGCGTAGACCTCCGGGGTAAGGTCGGCTTCGGTAAGCGCCGCCATGGCCGCTTCCGCGTTGTTCAATCGTGAGCGGAGCTGATCCGCTCTTTCCAGTATAGCGGCCTCCCTGTCCTTCCGGGACAGGAGTCCACCGGCCGTCACAAACCATCTCAATTCGTTGGCGAGTGTCGCCCTAGCATTGGAGGCCTTCGCCATCGCGTCAAGTCACAAACAAACAAACAAGTAAGAAAAGATAAAAAAGGTAAATAAAGAACAAGATCAAGCAACAACACGAAAAACCGCGGTAGGTATGAGAATGGCACAAACCCGGAACGCACGGTACAAACCGCAAACAAATACAAAAAGGTTACAAATATTCTTATACAAACAAACTAAGAAAAATCTAATAATTTTTACAAACAATTAATTATTTTTTACAAACGAACAAATAGAGGGTAGATAAACTACGCTCTGCTACCAGAAAATGTGCAGAGCAACTACGCTCTGCTGCCAGAAAATGTGGCAGCGAGAATCCGGACAAACGAAGCGGCGGGAAGAATTCTGTACCGGAACTTCACCGGGAAAAAACCACCGGTAAAAATAAGTACCGGGAAAAAATCTCCACGCGGCACCACGTTTGCCCGACTAAAACCTAACTAACTTAACGCAGTCTGCTACCACCGTAGCTTATGAAGGGAGCTACAGGGCCCTATATGATAACCTAACCTATAAATTAACTAGAATTGAACACTTACCAAACTAAATCTTCTTTCTCTTCGGATCCAAACTTGAGTGTCTTCGGGAAGGGGGAATTCCTAATTACCCTACCTAACCCTTGAGATCTCAATTCCCCATAACAACTAAATAGATTTCTTCCCGTAGTTTCACTCGGGAACAGCCAGATGTGAACAGCCAGCCACGTTTCACCTCTCACAAGAAAAAGTCACAATAACAGAGTTTTTCACAAACACAAATTCAATAGTTATTTAACAAACAGGAAATTCACAATTATCACTCAAACTAAACAACAAGCAAAAGACGCGAGCCCGCTCCGCGTATTAAAATCAAACCGATATCGCCCTGGACAAAATGCAATGGCGGACTCCACACGACGCATTCCACGCTAGCAGTGTGAAAACCCCGAACGCCCTCTGGCGGCAGCAATGCGAAACGCCTGCGTTTAGTTTTACCCAATATATTACAAACAGGAAAATACCAGAGTGTCAGAGGTACAGGAGTCGAGCGCAAAGAAAACACCAATAGTACCATCGACAACCCTAACGTTCTACCGCCGGTGAGCCGTCCGGAAGCTACTAAACTGGCAAGAAAACCTGTTAAGCGTTATGGTTTTGATATAGAGTAATTAGTATAAGTTTCTAGTACTTGAGTAAGAAAAATTGTAATTATTAATATGAAAAAAATCATACTTAGTGTATTGTTAGTGTTGACTGACTGAGGCGCATGACAACTGGGCGAGCGTGGCGATAGGTACTAATCCATTAAATACGTGTAGATACTTACTATATATTATTAAACTATGCTAATATCACTTACTATATATTATACTTGCGACTTTTAAAGATATATGTGTGTTTTTATAGATATATATTATTTAAATGTTAGAAGATGAATACCCAGTGCCGAGAAAAACTTAATTTAAGTTTATAGTGTACTGTAAATAAGTATGTAATGTTGTTTTTTATTGTTAAATAAATAAATAAAAAAAAAAAAAAAAAAATTAAGGGTGAGGGTGTGACATATGTCGGTAGTTTTTAGTATTGGGTTTGCAGGGTAGCTTGTAACCATGGAAGTAATAAGTAAGTACTTACTACCAGTGTGACCGTTTTTGGTATTTTCAGTACTAATTTAGTATAATTGGGGCATCTCAGAATGATGTTAGTATAATTTTAGTACTTAACCAAATTTTAGTATAATATTGGTAGAATTTTAACTATTTTGTCTATTTTGGTATTTGTTTTTGGTATTTTTGCGTGTTTTCACGTAAAAACCCCTCCCACCCTCCTCCCGAAAATTTCTTGCGTTGAAAATTTCGGAATTCCTCGGGTTTTTAAGAATTTTTTCCGTCCTCGTGAATATTTCCAAGAAAGTTTTCCCCTTTTTCCTTGAATCACATCACTACCCGTACGCTTCCTTCTTTTGCTCCTCCGCACAATTGTCACGTACGCGTCCGTTTTTTTTTTTTTTGCTCGTCCGGTAAAATTTTGAAAAGATTATTCGAATTTGTTATTGAAATGTGTGTTTTATGTAGCATATTTCTGAAAAAAATGTTAGTACAATTTTGGTATTTTTGAATTTTGCTTTTTAGTATTTTTTAGTACTGACAGCACTATGTTCTGGTATTCTGTCAAATTTTAAAACGGTCACACTGCTTACTACTTCCATGCTTGTAACCTTTTTCTGTCAATAAACGTCAAAAGTGCCGGACGTGTTTTAATGTGCTCCTCCCGTAAGATCCTGGATAGGGACTCCTGGCTACATATGTTTCACTACTAAATCAAACATACAATAGCTCTTATCAACTCACAAAAAACAGTGTTTATTTCATAATATCAAGGCTCAGTATCAAGGCATCAAGGTTAGGTTAGTGATAGATAACAAAATGTTTTCCTAAAATAATCTAGAATAAATTACAATGTTTTGTTATTTAAGTTATCGTAGGTCGCCTCCTTATGTAACTACACTATCACCACTTAATTAGATTAAAAAAACATAATTTAATTAATTTTGTGCAAAAGCACAAAAACAAAATCATATGGTTTTGACGTTGTTGACGTTTCTGACAACCTTGAATATTTGACAGTTTCACTTGATTTTAAAATTTTTGTTTATCACGAAAAAGTATCTATAAAACACCACCACACGTCACACCTTTACGCAATAGAAAAAAATATAGTATACTTCAACCTCAGACTTCAACTGAAAATATTAGTAAAAAAAGTTAAATAGTGTAAATCATAGCATACTTCCACAGTGTACATTTTTACCTTCCCGAAATGTATCCAAGCGCCCATCTCTACTTACACTTATATCTATTGGCGAATAGTAGACTATTGACGCTTATGATACGTTTCAGACTGAATTTTCCGCAAATATTACATTATTATCTATTATATTAATTTGTTCCAGACATTAATTAAGTATTTAATGCGCTATATGCTTTTTAAGGTCATCTTATATAACTATTTATTTATACTTATTTTCCACGAATAGACAGAATATTAACTGTGTTCACTAAAAGTGACTCTATGTGTCATTCCCTGTCTAAACCACTGATTTCGATGCGGGTTCCATTATTAGATAAAAAAATTATTGAGGAAAGTTTATAGATAAGTATGCAAAACTTATTCAGATAAACTGAAAATGTGATTAGCCGGGCCGGATCTCTATGTGCGTAACCATAGAAGGAAAATGTCTCCTGGAGTTAGGTGAATGAAACCAAAACGTTGTGCGTAGTCTAGTGTACATGTGCCGCGAATAAAACTTTTGTGCGTCTTGTAGTTTAGGAAAAAAACAAAAATCTAGGATTCTGCTAGGGTAACGTCTTTCTAGCAGGAAAGTTCTAAACGAATGATCGGAGAGAGAAATATTCTGGGGGGGCAGAGCAGTTATTTAGTGCATTGATCAATGCACTGATATAAGCCGCGCGGAGGAAGGAATTAGGAAACATCGGTCGGTGTGCAGAATCGTTCGACTCCACATGGAGGAAGAAATTCTACAGTAGCCATAGCCATGTAGCTAGTACATAATAGTGGTACCTAAATAAACTTTCACATTTAAATAACACATTTTATATTTTTATAGTACCTAACCTAACCTAACCTACCTATTTCGACAAATACGGAACACGAACTTTTATACAAATTCCTTTAACAACAATATATATTTTTTAATTATTCCCACTATTTCGAACAAATAAAGTTACAGGTTGGCATTTGCTAATACCGGTGATAAAGCATATCCGGTTTTGGTGCTTCTGGTACATCCTCTTCTCATGTAGTATCACCCCAACCGTTTCGTGGGTAAAATAGTACTTACTTAAGTAACAACATTAAGTCATCAGGAAAGAGCGGGCACCTCTGGCACAGGTTTTTTGCTTAAAAGAATTCCCCGGCCTTCTTTAATTAAATAACAAATATTTATTTTTTTGGAACAAATAAAGAATTTTTATTTTTTCATATACAGACATAAAACGGACTTATTTTATTTTTTAATTTACGTGGTATGTCGATGGACACAAGGAATATTTATTTTTTATAACAGGGCGGCAAACGAGCAAGCGGGTCACCTGATGGTATTTAGAAGTTATGATAATAATAGTCTTGTGAGCTATCTAAACACTAAAATACTTACCCAGTACTCGCCGCATCGACGCACGCGCAGACCAACGCGCACAATACTATACACGCAACCTTCATTTTACTTATTGTACTGGTGACATCCAGTGATATACTGATTTACACTAGTTGCCGCCACCTTATATACATATAGGGATCATTTATCTTAATTCCGTCAAAATATAATGAGATGAGACTAGCTGTTGCCCGCGGCTTCGCCCGCGTGAGTTTAGCTTAGATGAAAAATCTTTTTGTGTTCCAAACTGTAGGAACCTAAACTCCAGTACTCAACATTTCAGCCATTTGGTTGTCCCGTGTCCCGCGGGAATATATTAGGTACTCGTAGTACAGTCGCGGTGAAAATTAATCAAGTGATTTTTCATTCTAAAAACGATCTTCTTTTGCTCGTTATCTACAATTTCCCGTGTACCACCACTCGCACCCCGAGTCCCTCTTTGTCCTATCCTGTATCCTGACTATTTATACGTCAGCAGAAAATGTTCATCAGGTTGAACGACTTTTACTAAGGCGCCATTTCCATATGTAATAGTGTAGCTGGTCTCTTGGAATTCTTCATCAGATGATCCTGGTCTTCAATTTTTGTACGTCAACAGAAAATGCTTATGAGATTGATAAACATTTGCAAAGGTACCATTTCCATATTTCTTATAGTTTAGCTGTTCTGTTAAGGTTCTTCATCAGGTGTTCCAGTTTTCAAAATCAATTATAGCCTATATGTTGCCCAGGCTTAATAGCTATACAACAAAAAAAGTTTCATTCAAATCCGTCCAGTAGTTTTTGCGTGAAACGCGTACATACATACAGACAGACAGACAAGAAATTCCAAAATTTTTTTTTTGCTTTCTATTTTCCTTTTTAAGTGTCCCTCTATCCATTTCAGTCAAAAATACTAAATGTACAGACAAAATATTTTTATGTTTTATTATATGTATGTAAAGATAAGTGGAGATAAACCAAACTGTCTGTTTATTAGTACCTAATTAAGTTTAAAAAGCTAGAATCTACATTGTATAGAATGTATATTATTTATAGCTGCGCCCCGGGGCTTCGCTCCCGTGAGAATTTCGGGTTTAAAAGTACCCTATGTGCTATTCCCGGTATTTTCTACCTGTAATACCAAATTTCATCGAAATTCGTCCAGTAGATTTTGCGTGATGAGTACAAACATCCTCACAAAACACGAACACATTCAAACTTTCGCATTTAGAAATTAGTAAGATAATCCTAACTAATATTATAAATGCGAAAGTGAGTTTGTTTGTTTGTTACCTCTTCACGCTTTATTTACAGAACCAATCTATCTGAAATTCCGCATACACATAGTTAGAAGTACTGAGAAGGACATGGGTACCTTTCATCTCGGGAAAAAGCACTGATACCGTGAGAAATTCACGCGGGCGAAGCCGCGGGCAAAATCTAGTATCACATATAGTATGATTGATTAGTAAATAAATAAATAAATATAAATATAAACGGACAAATCACACAGATTGAGTTAGCCCCAAAGTAAGTTCGAGACTTGTGTTATGGGATACTAACTCAACGATACTATATTTTATAACAAATTCATATATAGATAAACATCCAAGACCCAGGCCAATCTGTAAAAGATCATTTTCCATTTTGACCTGACCGGGAATCGAACCCGGGACCTCCGGTGTGGCAGTCTGGCGTGATAACCGTTAGGCCACGGAGGTCGTCAAGGAAGGAGGACGTAAGTAGTAGGACTGATGAAGGGTTTTAAGCTACCCTTAAAAAGTAAACTTAGGAGGTTTCTCGTCTCGTCAATTACAATACAACAAGGGGCGCCTTGCACATTGGTGGTCTCGGGCACATCCCCACCTAGTAAGAAGCTAGGCCACTTAATCTATTTATTTAACCTCTGCATTTGATAAGTTTACCCAGTCACCTAATCATTTTTTGTCAACCTACAGTTTTAGCCTTATTTACATAGAATCATGTGCCTATGAGTCAAAACTTTAGACCGTACACCGTACATAATAGTAACAAGCTAATAAAAAAAAAAATAAGAAACACGACTGACAACTCACATAGCCTATGTCACTGGGAGGAATGCAAGGAATCTAAAAATACCTCTCACATAAAAATCTGTTTGTAAAATGTATTTCAGAATTCGAGCCCGCCCCAGACGAAAGCGAGGAAGACGTGAACACGTCTAAACTTGGCTGGTCCTACTGCGGAGCTTCAAGGTACGGTATCATTTTGGCCAGGGTACTATAACTTATTCTGTGCCAGGACTCCATAGCTGGACCTCAGACGAAGGAAAAAAAATAGACATGACATACCTACAAAAAAATCGTGCATACATACCTATATTAATATTCATTGTGGTATTTGTATTTATGTATTTAATTATATGTGATATTATTACTTACTTAAGTATATGTACTTACTAATAATACCTTTATTATACCTAAAATTTTCTGCATAACCCAAAGGTTGGCTGGTAGATAATGCTTTAGCATTAAGCCCTCCTATTGTACGTTTACTTTGTATTTTTGTACAATAAAGGTTAAATAAATAAATAAATAAATCCGGCGGCCCTAAACAAAGTATTTGACACAAAGATGGCGTCCTGCGCATACTAATAATAGTGACAAAACATTGCGACCGGCCGCATAACTACTGTTTGTATACTTTATTACTGTAAATACTTTGTACTTATATAGATTGTTATGTCGGGTATATTCTTTTTTACTAAGTCTATGAGCTGGACATAGTGGCACCGAGGTACAAGTGGCCCTAAATATAGTTATTTTATTACAAACAAAGATATTTGATATTTCCACACAGATACCTCCAGTTCGCCCGTTTCTCCGAAGCGATATCATCACTAGGCTACTACGGCTGGCTGGCCGGCGAACAGAAGTACTCTCACGACCTCCGTGGCCCAAAGGTCATCACGCCGGACTGCCACACCGGAGGTCCCGGGTTCGATCCCCGGTCGGGTCAAGATGGAAAATGATCTTTTCAAGATTGACCCGGGTCTTGGATGTTTATCTATATATGTATTTGTTATAAAATATAGTATCGTTGAGTTAGTATCCCATAACACAAGTCTCGAACTTACTTTGGGCACAGAATTAATATTAGTACTACGTACAGAAAGGAAACTCCCTGAACCCCCCCCCGAAATATGGCACCCCCCCGCTCCTTCCGCACTTCTCCCCCGTTCTTGTGTAACTGTGGGACGTTCGACTATGAAAACGCACACATTGACGTGTTACTGACGTGTTCACGGATATACAGTTTCATTTGTAGTAGTAGTAGGCATATTTGACGCGCCGTTTCTATGAAGCGCCCGCCCTGTGCTTTGGGGCTAACTCAATCTGTGTGATTTGTCCGTATATATTTATTTATTTATCATGGAGCCTCACGAGAGGAGGCCTGGCTTCGGCTAGGACTTCAAGCTACACGGACTGACGACACAGGGAGGGCACTTCATAGAAACGGCGCGTCATATATAACCTACTACGTGTGACTCAACAAGTTTTGAGATGCTCGAAATGTAAAAATGGTACGCCCTTGCGTATTTTGCATTTCGAGCACCTCAAAACTTGTCGAGTCACCTACGTATTACTACAAAGAAATTGTCACAGAGCATTTATAGTAGAGCTGTTCATAAGCTAGTAGACCTGTCCCCAGTCGACAAACTTGAGGCTTCTAACTATTGGCCACCAGACGTCACTATTGTCGCATTCGCGGAGTTCACTTCATAGTGTCAACACGTGCCGCAGATGTGTCGAAGTTACGCGAAATTTTAGATTGTGCTCATTAACAATGAAGTGCTGTATTGTGGGGTGTAAAAGTAACACACACAACAAGGAATCACGCGATAAAAGTATATATTTTCACTCGTAAGTATTTTTACGTAATTATTCCCACAGCGGTGGATACGCGCCTGTCAGTACAGCCATCTAGTGAGTAATAGCAGAACTCAAGAGATAAAACAGTTTGCGAAAATAATTCTGCTACTGGCCAATAGGTGGCTATACAGTTTGTAAAATTAGATAAAATAAGTCGTATGTCTATCCAATAAGAGTTCATTTTTTAATTTCTGTCTACGGTAAGTATACGTCTCCCGCTCCCCTCCCAATGCGGACACTGTCTTTCATATGTAAAATGCCTATGCGCATCTCCTCTCCATACATACTTCGTGGAAATTGTACATCACACATCAATAACATGTCAATGTGTGCGTTTTCATAGTCAGAGCGTCCCAATCCGCAAAACGTGGGAGAAGTGCGGGGTACGCCATATTGCGGGAGGGGCAGGGAGCTTTCTTTCTGAACGTAGTACTTATATTAATTCTGTGGTTCCGTGTTAATTTTTTTTTCTAGTTATTTATGTCCCACCGCTGGGCAAAAGCCCCCTAATTCCCTCCACTCATCTCTGTCCTTCGTCTTTTCCTTCCAGTTCTTATCAAATCCCTTTAAATCATCAGACCATCTCGTTCTTGGTCTCCCTCTCTTCCTATACATTATTGTTAGTTATATTCCGTGTTAATATAACAATTAATGTATAGTAAGTAACCCTTAGGTTGTTTCTTAGACACAGTTGAAATAAGTAAATACAATAGATTGCACGGATCCAGGATTTTTTCTGGGGGGAGTGGGGGGGGGGCAGACGAGAAAAAACCATCACTTGTTTTGTAAGTAATAGGTATGTGTACATGTTTATATTATACAATTGTATGTTGACTTAATAAAGAAAAAATATTCAAACATCATAAAAAAAATTTCAACTGTCAGTGCAGTGAGTTCCTATTTTTTTTAAATAAAGAAATAATCATATCATGTTATTAAGATAGAGTTCTGTGTTAAAATAAGGTTACAATCATGTAATTAAAACAATTTTATAATATGTATATGTTTTTATTCAGATTTTGCAAAAGTACAAACTATGGTACAAACAGCATAACGTCATTGTATAACAGGTTATTTTAGTACTTATATCAAATTGCAGTATAATCATATTTAATAGTAATATTCGGAAGAACTTCAACAGTCAATAAATATTAATTTGCACTACATTAAATTATATTATGCTAGCATTAAATAATTTTCACAAAACGTAAATATTCCGGGTGACATTTTATCCACCTTGTATACAGGGTGATTTTTTTATCGGAAAGACATATTTAATCGTTCGGAATTTGATGCTTATTAAAAAAAACTAATAAAAACTCACAGCAGCAAAAAAAAGCTGGTAAAGTCTGCCTATAATTTTATTTATTCCGCGCATATTCTCCTTGTCATGATTGTATTTTTAATGAGTGTGTATATTTATTTTACCAATGTTTATTTTATTTTTATTATATTATTTTTTTATATATTTATTTCTTTATCACTAATAATGCACCCTACATTTTTCACGTATATTTCCTTCCACCCAAAGGTTGGCTGGAAGAAATTGCATTTGCGATAAGCCCGCCTTTGCGCTCATTTATTTAAGTTTACTTTTGTTACTACGATGTATGTATGTCCTTTTCTGTAAATGGTGCAATCAAGTGTTGATCTATCTATCTATCTAACACTTGTAAATAACCGAGGAAACCTTTGTTAAAAGTTCATGAAAAATCTGGTAATGTTTGGGCACCCTTGCACGGGTCAATGACCTTGAGGTACGTGAATCTTGTCGCGCACTCGGTGTCCATTAAACACTATGTAATTGGATAAATATGTATAAAAATAAGGATATTAAAAGCAAAACGTCTGCTGTATGATCATTGGTTCCACTAATTAAACTTTTTCAGCATAGTACCTAAGTTTTTTTTTTATATATATGTTGTTATTCTTATTAATTATTGCAACTCTTAATAGCGTGTTATTCGTAGTGTTCAACTTTCGTTTTATGTTCTGTTTTTATCTGTGAGGACCTTTAAGTGGCTCCTTTATCCTATATTTCATTTAAGACTAAAATTGAAGCTATTGGTCTTCCTATAAAATAAAATAAATAAATATCTTTTTTTCCCGCTAGTTGGATCGGGAATCGAATGCCTTGTGGCAAGACAAGACTATCTGATAAAAAAAAAACACCCTGTATTTAACGTGCATATGATTTTCTTAAAACAAATGTCCATCGTATAAAATGAGAAAATTGAAAATTGAAATTGAAATGTATTGATAAAATGAGAATTTCATTTGGCAATATCGTTGTTTATTTTTAATAATAGTTGACTAAAATTTCACACCATGACTTTTGAGTAATCTAATAATCTATGGCACATATATATTTTTTTTATTATATGTATATGCGATTGACTATGCCAGTTTGCTATAAATGCAACCGTTATAAAATTTGAACTAGTTTATTGCTTTATGTACATTCACAAATCACAATCCAGAAAAATATAAATATTTTACAAAAATATTCATCTTATTTTACATATTTTTACAAAATATATGTACACATTGTGGTATGTATATTTATGTGTGTATAATGCTATATTGTTTAGTCAGAATTCATTTATTCATAAAAAATATTCAGTTTCATGTCTTCAAACTTTAGATCGGGCGACAACAGCTCCATTTTTGAAGCTCCCTGGTCATAAGCATAACCCAATTGGGTATTTTAAATAAGTAAATATTTTTTAATAAATGGAAAGATCATATACAAGTATTAGTTTTATTTTCGCTCTAATGAATTAGGGTTATCAGTTTTTCGCCCACTAGTTGGCCCACTGGCGAGTGAGATCTGTCAGATGGTGCAATTCTGTCATTTGAATTTGACAACTGATGTCAGTAGTGTACTATCTGACAGACCTCCCCAGTAGCGCCCACTAGTGAACGGATAAACGGGTTGTCCTCATTAAAAAGTTATATTAAATTAAAAATATTTTTTTAACCCAATACAGAAAACCATGTTAAGGAAAATTAACATTGTACTTTATACGGTAACTACGGTAATTTTAACTTTAACTTTTTATCAGAGCGAAAATAAAAAGAAGAAACAAAAAACAGTTCGTTATAAAATTTGTTTGTTTGTATATGTATATTGCACAAATAACATATTACACATACATAAATAATTAAATTATTTATGTTATGTTATGTTATGTTATGTTATGTTATGTTATGTTATGTTATGTTATGTTATGTTATGTTATGTTATGTAAATAATTAAATTATTTATGTTACATAAATAAACATAAATAATGTTATTTGTGCAATTAACGTGAAGACAGAAAGTGGCAATTATATTTGATCTTTCCAAAAACAGTATTGAAAAAACCCAATTGAGCATGTTATTAACACATTATATAGGTGTATAGACTACATAATAGTAGGACAAAAATATATAGTACCTTAAAGACCATAATAGTGATCAATTTTATTACATTATTCTACAGTATATGTCGATAAAGAACTGCCGTGGTTAAAAATTGAACTAAGATTATAAAATAAAAAAAAACTGAACACATTGGCCTTCTTACGCGTGTTCTCTTTCGCACAGACTATCGCATTGATATTTTAGGAACTGTTCGTATGAGACGAGTTAAAGGCGTACCTAGAGGGGGACAAGCGCCCACCCTTGCAAAAACGTCAGAAATTACTAGGTTTTTTTTAGTTTTGTTAACTAATTGTGGCTTTGATTTGTCGACAATATTCTTACGTTCGCCTGTTACATTGTAAAATTGTGGTAGTATACTGTAGTAATACATTGGTTATTGTTTAAAGGCAATATCGTATTGTACTATACCACATCTTTTCTTTCTCAATAAGACTAAGTCAAACCCTCCACCCCCTCTAGGTACGCCAAAGGAACATAGCAAGAGACTTACAGGTGACTTTTAGCCCTACGTTCGAGTAACCTCGACGCCTCTCGGCGGCCGGTTTCAGCCGCGCCGTGGACCGTTGAGAAGTGGTGGGGGTTCGTGGCTTCTCCCGCGAACAGGACCCGGGGGTTGCCAGCTGAAATATAGAGTTATGAGTTGCCAGCTATTCTAACTAATATTAAAAATACGAAAGTGAGTTTGTTTTTGAGTAAATTTCATTTTTAATTAGAAAAGTACTGAGAAGCACATTGGGTAATTTCATCTTTGGAAAAAGCACTGTTCCTGTGGGAAATTCACGGGGGCAAAAGCTAGTAATTGTATAATTCGTTTTTGACGTGAAAAAATGCCCGTGACAGCCAAATTTCAATTAAAAAAAAAAAAAATTTTTTATTTTTGCTTATAACCACATGATACAAGTGTTTAATCAAGTCGACAAGCATTACATAGTATTAGCTCCCATTATTTATTTAACTTTACAAAAAACATGTAAATGGCGTACATAAAACCGGAGGCTTTTTATACCAGTCAAGCAAGATGTGATGCAGAGAGAAAAGATATCATTTTCTACCATCTTTCAAGGCAAAAAATGAGTTGAATTACTTAGACGAGCGTTTCGGCTCAGCCTCATACAATAGATACTCGCAACTGCTTAAAAAGTTTCCACTGAAAAAGTAGTAATAGGTACCTGAGTCAGTTATGGGTGTGCCAAGGTCGGCCCGTGCGGTGGGGTACTGGGGCGAGAGTAGGTTGTCGTACGTGTAACTACCCCGCGTGTAAGGGTTGTGGAACCAATTCGTCCTGCGTACAATATACAAAGCTTGGAGTATACAAATAAAAAAAATTAAAAACAATCGACTTTGACATTTATATTTTTTTAACAATTTTTTTTTTTGACTGAAAAGTTTAATTGTTTTTTTTAGAAATCATTTTAGTACTTTATTAATTTTATCTTTAATTGATTAGGTATCTCTTTTGGCCCTTTTTAGGGTTACGAACAAAAAAACTGAACCCTTATAGGATCACTCGTCTGTCTGTCCATCCGTCTGTCGCTGCCAATTTACTCCGAATCTACAGGGCCAAATCAGGTGAAATTTGGTAGGATAGTGTAATCCTATGACCCAAATACAGGTGTGCTGTAAAAATACTGAGCCAAAAATGTTGAAAAAAATACAAAATATAGTTCACTTTTTGTAGATTACAGGAAAACCTATAAGAATTGGCATTGTACGGAACCCTCTCCACGCGAGTTCAACTCGCCCTTGGCTGGTTTTATTACACTTACCTCATCATGTCAATGGGCTCAGGAACCTCAACGCCTTTGCCCATGAACCGCCTGATCAAACCCATCAGTTTCGTTCTAACAACATCTTCAGGCATCGTCTCTACCTAAAATGCAATAATTATGATCAATATCAATTCAGATACTTACATAATAATATAGAAACGATTTTTTGTTGCTAAAATCCACACTGTAGAATTAGTTAATTGTAACTTGATTGATATTATGTTGGAAACATTCGTTCATGCTACAATTCGTGCAAAAGAAGACGAGCAATGGTGAATTATGATGTGGTCATTTTTGCTTTTCATACACTTTATTAAACCTTTTATGATTCTATGCGCGACCTGTACAAGAAGACTCAGTAACAAACTGAGAATTAATTAGGGCCATTACTTGACGAAATACAGAAAGAAAAAAAAGTATTTTTTCTATGCAACGAAGAGTACACACAAAATGGGCTGCCCAAACTCGAATTCAAATAACTAAATTTGTATCGATCTTCAGACATTAATGTGTATCGTTTCGGTATGTCAAAAAGCACATAAATTAACGTCATAACTATTACTAATCTGTTGCATTCAATTTTGTATTAAAGAATTCGAATTTAAGCAGCCGAAAAAAGGTCCCATACTGACCATTATCCCGACTTCTCCACTAGTCCAAAGCGTCAAAGCATGCTGGCAACCCTTAGGAGTACTGGCCGCAAATACCCTGTACAACCAGTAATCCTCATCCGGTATCCTCTTCCTATCTTCGCCTTTCCAGAGAAAACCAAAAAAAGCTGGCTCTATAACTGGCCACCAGGGCCTTTCAAATAAAAAGACAATTTTGTCCATGACGCCTATAGACAAATTGTCTATGGCTGTTTGTTTCGGTTCAGGCAGTTTAGGCTCGAACAGTTGTTTGTGCCTGGAAAGACGCACTTTTTTTTTTTTACTTGTTGTAAAAAACAAACTTTTTTTAATTTTATTGCAGTCCGAATCATATAAAATGGCAGTTCTGAACTTAATCACAATCACAAGTCGCGTTGAAGTAGCGAAATTTAGGTGTCAGCGGGGCGTCACATCGTGGGGGGGATAGTCACACCCCCCGCTACGACCCGCCACCCGCGTTCGCCCTGTCGGCGCTCGGACCTGCGCGCACAGGAACGAGCAGAGCATCTAAGTTCAGAACTGCCGTTTTATTTGATTCGAATCGTAGTAAAATTACAAAAGCGTAACGCGAAGTTTGTAATGGTTACAAAGACATCTTCAATTAAATCAATCTTTCAATTATATCTATTTTTGGTTTCTAAGCTTTTGCTGCCCTCCCCTGCCCCCCGTAGCTACGCCCCTATGAAGTTCGTATGTTATGTGACTATTTGTCGGCCTAGCGTTATCCACAGCCAGATATAGGTAGGTACAATCAGATGCAGACAAATCTGACCCCTGATACCTCATCGAATCCTAATCCCAGAGGGTCTGGTTTCTCTTCATGTGACTGGGTTCAAGGGTCATAGGTGCAGTCATACCTCGAAAACCTTATTGCCTAACCTTAAAGATCATATTGCATTGTAGATTCTGACTGCACTTTGAAGCGGTGGTGGCCAAGTGGTAATGACACCCGCCTGTGGTTGGATAGGACCCGATTCAAATCCTACCTGTGTCACATGAGTTTGTATACAAATCTGACTTATGTATGGTAGTTTTCTCATAGACCACCACCTGCTTCCGGTGAAGGAAACATTGTGAGGAAACCTGCAGATTGGCTCACTGTTTAGTTCACTTGTGTGTATACGGCTACTGCCACTAGATGGCGGTAGTCGTAAAAGTCATGTCAGATGCCTTTAGGCGACTTGAATAAAATCTGACACCAGTGTTAGTAATAACACACTCGATAAGAAGGAGAAGACTGCACTTTTGACTCTTGACTGTACAGTTGCATATCAAAATATTCATGTGAACAAGAAAAAGGACCCATGCAAAGTCATACTCCGTTTTCTATCAATTATGGAAACGAATATTCATCGTGTTCGAAGGAAAGTCACAAATGCTTGTGCGGAATATTAGTATACCGATGAGATATGATACTGGCAATGATCATTCATGCAATAGCTTATTTTATATTCTATCCTAGCCTGTTAATATTATACAATATAATATAACCTATTTAGGGGCTAGCAACCTGTCACTATATCTCCATTCCATCAGAAAGCCCACTATTCAGCTAAGCGTGGCCTTCGAGTGTCACGACTCTTGGCTCTGTCTACCCCGTAAGGGATAAAGACGTGTTTCTATGTATGTATGTAATATAACCTCCTCAAGTACTATGTTACGCGTATTCTGTGATGTCAAAATAATGAGACTTAAAAATTGTAAAGCGTTGACATAAAAATTGATTTCTTTTAATACATGTAAATCGTGAACTTAAGCCGTTAGGTAGTCTTTATCTATCAGTCAACCAACAGGTTATGCCAAAAAAGTTATAAACAAAAGACAAAATTAAAAAAAAATAAAAAAATAAAAAGGTAAATAAAAAAAATAAAAAAAAGGTAAAGGTAAAGGTTAAATAGGTATAAGGACAATCCATCTTTAACAGCTTGTGTAACCCTATTTATTGCAAATAAATGATTTGATTTGAACAATTAATAATATATTTTTAAAGCATTATTTCCTTTAACATTCATGCCATGCCTTATTGGAAATAATTACAAGTTGTACATGTATAGATTATTTTTTATTGAGTGAGATACTTAATGATCATTGTAATTTTACCCCTTTCTTGAATTCAAGTAAGTTTTTGGTGTTGGCGGAATTTCGAAAAGTCGTTTGTTAGTCATCATCTCATCCTACCACCTCATCCTCATCTTACTTGCTATTTATAACCTTTGCGAAAATTGCTACGTTATCTCTAAGAAATGTCATTCATTTAACTTAAATTGTAAATTAACACAAATTCCTATCACTAGGACACATTTGGCCTTCATGGTCCAAGACTGAGTCTAGGAAGTTTGTAAATTCACAATAAAAATTAAATGAAACATTAGTACATAATATCTCGATGAAATGAAATGATTTCTTGCGTCTTTCTAGAAAAACACACGACTACACATATTTCTAACTGTGTAAGTATACCTATTCATACAAATAAATATTATTCTATTTCTATTATATTCTTCTTGAATTTTAGTTTAATATAGTCTTTTTATGTTATAGTTTTCGTTTATTTTTCTTTAGATTTTAGTTAGTTTTAGTTTTTGTTATAAGACTGTTGTTATAAACACAATAGAGTGAAGAAATAAAGATTTCTTGTCCATTCTATTCCTATTCTATACTATTCTAGTCAAGAGCGGATCCAACCTTCGCGTCAAGGGGGGGGTGGAACATGGTCGAGTGCGTGATCTTTACTCAGAATAACCCCGGTAACAGTGCAGGGATTATTTTGAGTAAAGAAAAAAATATATATAAAGTCCCAGGGGGCGTCATGACCCCGTGATTCCCCCCCTAAATCCGCCCCTGATTCTACTGCAGTCCTAGACGTCACATAGCCTGTCTTGCCCGATAAACCGTGAGGAATCTTAAGATGCCTTACATATGAACCCAAAAACATCCCTTTTTGGACAATGACGTAAAAATTAAAATAATTAAACTGTAATGTTGGGAAAATATCAAATCAGTTGAAATAAAAGGCTTGGGCGTCCCCGCAAATTTTAAACAAGCTGATTCGACGTTGATTTACTTAAAAGTCAACTGAGATAAAATAAAAATATCCCGATTGGTTAAACAATAATTGCCATTATCATCCTCAAACTCAAACTCAAACTCAAACTTCTTTATTGCGAAACTGTGTAGTTACAGGTATAGATGATATATACAATACAAAGTTCTACAGTTTACCCTTTCAGGCATGCAATATTTTATATAACATTGTTAGAATGTATCACGATTGTGACTAATAAAAACAATCAAGTATTATCTTTAGTCGATATTTAGATCGATTTGGGTAACAATAACGATATTTTAATCAACTATTATCTACATATTTATTCTTATTATAAATTACTTAATAAAAAACAGAAAATAAAAATTTATGAAAACGATATTATAGCTCCTGCGTATTGTAACTAAAATATTCTTCTATATTATAGAATACATGTTCTGTAAGCCAAATCTTAAGCTTATGTTTAAACAATTTAAAATTATATGTACATTTCAAAGCTGTCGGTAAGTGGTTAAAAACTTTAATACCATTTATATAAGCACTTTTATTATAAATTTCGTTATTAACAATTGGAAGATATAAATCATCTTTATACAAGAGTCTTTGGTTGCTTCGAAAATCACTTCTTTTTTTATATGAGTATCCTTTAGTATCCTTTGAGTATACTAACCATTTTCCCTGTATCTCCGTAAGTCCACACTGTCATGGCCTTATTAGACCCCATAGGTGTTGACACACTCGGAATTTTCAACAACCAAGCATCTTCGGCTGCGACCTTTTTCTTATCATCGGCGTTCCAAAAGAAACAAATGGGGTGTTCGGTTCGTCTCCACCAGTGTTCTTGGAAAAGGAATATGACTTTGCCGAGTAGACCAATAGACATTTTATCTATAGCTGTTAATTTAGCTTGTGGTAACGCCGGCGAGAATAGCTCTGTGTTTCTGTGGATTTTCAATAGAAAAACATATAATAAAGACGGTCTTTAAGCCTCCAATACACTAGGCAAAATTGTCTTTATCGCTCCGTTCAATTACATAAGTGAGAAACACCATGTGCTATTTCACTTTAGTCAGTAGAAATGAGTGAGAGACGTAGCATAATATGTAGCGCGTCAATTGCTGCCTACACAGGGTGTAAAATGACCTCCGACGTAGCCGAAACCCACGTAATCTCCCCATTAATATGAACATTTTTCCCCAAGAAACCATGCCTGGGAAATCAGTAGTTTCAGAGATAATGAGGTTCAAAGTTGAATAATTTCCATTTTTTTGCAGATTTGTAAAATTTATCATGTAACCGTCATTTCATACTAAGAAACCTCATTAAAATTTTAAAGAATTCCCCATCAAAACTAACGCTAAAGTTTAAAACAAGCAATGAATAGTGCCCATCGACAGCTGACTAGTCAAGCGGGCCGCCTTTTTAAAGGTGCGCACTCACCGTCCCGCGCGGTCATTGAAACCATGCAGCGGTCGCGGTTCGCTATACACTGATTTTGATTTTTTTTTTATATCTAATTTTTTGATTATTTTTCCCAGTCAAATTTTTACTCTAAAGTGACTTTAATTAGGGCACCCTGTATAGTGTGTTTTAGGCTTTACTTAGTCGCAAGTAGTGTCGCCGTAGCAAATTTTAGGTGTCAGCGGGGCGGCACAGCGCGGGGTGGGGAGTTATACCCCCCGCTGCGACCTACGCGTCAACTCGTGAACGGGTGTTGCCAGGGGGAACTGGCCTGCTCGATTCAGATTCGAATTTTTTTTTAGTTTATTTGGGACAATAAACAACAGTACAATATGCAACTTAATCTAGTTTACAATTTACATAGAAATATTTTAATTGTACGTCTACAACACTGTTCTTAACTATTTCATTTTAGTTACTCGATCACAAACATACATGTTTTATTATATTATATTTGTTTCTTATATTTTATCGTTGATTGTACATAATCTATGTATGTAAAGATAATAAATAGCCCCTCTGGCATGTTAGGCGATCAAGACTGTTTCATGAGTTTCTTTCGGCATTTCTTCTCAGCAGTTGTCGTTCCAAAATGCTAGTAATTTGTTGCTTTGAGAAATTATACACTAAAAAGAGAAAAATAGCCTTTTTTGAATGACAAGTTTCAATAAAGAATTTCTGGTATCCGCGTTGGCCCTTCCGCCGCTCGGACCTGCGCGCAATTGAGTGAGCAGCTAACTTCAAAGCCGCCATTCTTATATATTTGATTAGAATTGTAGTAGATTTATAAAGGCATAGCGCGTAGTTTGTATCGGTTTTAGGGTGGTTAAGTGCAGTAAAACAGTCTTGCATAAAGACAGATCTTGTATTATATATTTTTTTAATTTTACTTTCGAAGATTTTAATGCTTGTTGCCCTCCCCTGCCCCCTGTAGCTACGCCACGTTGGTATGCTATATGACTAGGTATTTCTCAGCCTAGCGTTATCCACAGATACACAAGTATTACATATTAAAATATACACGCGACCAATTGGGAAAGACCTCGTGCAAAGTCATAGATCATTTTCATCATACTAATAATTGAGGAAGTGATTGTAAGTTTGTTTGTAAGGGGTAATCTTCGGAACTTATAATGAAAAAAAAAAAAACAAAAAAAAAAAAAACTACTGACCGATTTCAAAAATTCTTTCACCAATAGAAAGCTGCATCATGCCTGCGTGACAAAGGCTACAATTTATGTATGTACTATGAGTATTACTTATATTATGAGAATGAATGTATTGTACACTGATAAAAAATATCTGTTCAGATGCTTGGTCGGTATACCCATGAGATAATGATATTGGCAATAATCGTTCATGCAGAAGCTTTTTATTCATACCAGGGGCGTAGCTACCGCCGTATTTGCCGTATCAATTATACGGGGCCCCCGGGCCACGGGGGTACGGGCCAAAGTGTGTAAGGAAAAAGAATAAAAACTTTCTAATTTATTTTATTTTACAAATGACAAAATTCTATAAAGCAATTCCTTTTTTTCCCGCCTTAAGCGTGCGTTCAAAAGCAGAAACTTTAGAAAAACTAAAATCATCATCAGCCATAAATGATTTAATAAATCAGTTTGCCGAAAAAAAGGCAAGGAGAGTGAATATTTAAAATTCGATTTTTATTTGTAAAATGGGTAAATTATGTGATAAATAAATATTTCTTCTCACAATATTTTTTTTCTTTTGTGAAAAATCTTTACCTCCATATAAGGGCCTCCAAAAAAAATTTTATACGGGGCCCCGACAAGGCACGCTACGCCACTGATTCATACACTATATTTTATCCAAATCATAACCAGACAAGGTATGACAATTGTTAAACTATGCAATTTTTTTTAAATACTTTTTGCTCTAGTTCGTTTGAGTTTATTTTCGTAATTACAAATTAAAAAATAACATACAAGCTAATTTAAAATAGTAGGTATTTTAAATTAATGTATGTATAATATTATGGAAATCCTTGGGGGAGGCCTTTGTCCAGCAGTGGACGTCTTTCGGCTGAGAGAGAGAGAGAGAGATGTATAATATTGATAGAATACATATAATTGAACGCATTTTGCGACTTTTTCCCCATGCCATGCTTGTATAGTAAATGAATAGTGAAATTCAATTATTTGTTAGCATAATCCTAATAATTTGTCCTCGGGCAAGATTGTGGTCAAGAGCAAACCCATCTTCTATAAAAAAATCCCAACTTCCCCAACTAATATTGTAAATGCGAAAGTGAGTTTGTTTGTTACCTCTTTACATTTTATGTACTGAACCAATTTCCCTGAAATTTCGCAAACACATAGTGAGAAGGACATGGGTACCTTTCATCTCGAAAAAAGCACTGTTCTCGTGGAAAATACATAATCCCCCTTTTAAAAATATTTTTTCTATACTCAAATAAGCCTTCCCGGTATTATTCTGAGTACAGACCACACACACGATCATATGACCCTCCCCTGACGTGAAAACTGGATCCGCCCTTGAACATAACAAACATGATATTTTGATGATCTTTATTGAATCTTTAATCAATGTGGAAAATCATAAAAATGCTGGGGAAACATATTATTTAAATGAAAAGTGTGATATGACACAAATATCTACCATTGTAGATATATTCAACATTAATTTAAGACGCTTTGTAGATATTGTATACATTATCTATCTATTAATTAATCTTTAGCTTACTGCACGCCTTGGGCAAACGTGAATACAGTGAGTTGCTAATTATAAAGAAATAATCTCAATTGGTTAAACAATAATTGCCATTATCATCCCTTGAGTATACTAACCATTTTCCCCGAATCTCCATAAGTCCACACAGTCATAGCTCTATTCGAACCCATAGGTGTATCAACGCCTGAAATTGTCAACAACCAAGCATCTTCTGCGGAGACATTTTTCTTATCATTGGCATTCCAAAAGAAATTGATAGAATGCTCGGTTTGTAACCACCAGTGTTCTTGGAAAAGGAATATGACTTTGCCGAGTAAACCCATAGGTATATTGTCTATGGCTGTCAGTTTTGCTTGTGGTAACGCTTGCGAGAATAGCTCTGTGTGTCTGTGGATTGTAAATTGAACAAGTATGATAAAATATAAATATTTTGGATTATTTTAGGTGTCAGAGGGGCGTTACAGCAGGGGGAGGAGTCATACCCCCCGCTACACCTTCCCTCCCGCCTCTTTGACCTGTACAGTGCGACAAGGATATTTTTGCGCGTGGCAGAAAATGGAACTAATTAGACATTAGTTCCATTTTCTGCCACGCGCAAACTATAAAAAAATCTTATTTAAAACGTTGGTGGCACCCTCACTCACGTGCAATAAGATCCTTGATGCACTGGCCCTTGCAAATTTAGAACCGCCAACCTATCAAGAGTATTTTGACATTGACAGTGACAACCCTTCAACAGTCGGCGGCCATTTGCAACGTGGCAACGGGTGGTTGAGTCTAACTTTAAAATTAATAAAATTAAACTAATAAAATGTTAACTTATTTTCTACTGAACATTGTAAAGATTGTTACCTGTTGTGTATGCCTTAATAAATAAATAAATAAAGTTGGAATAAGTCTGTAAGAAAGAGACAAGTATATCCTTACAGCTACAGCTTACAGCTAAACTTACCTGGCCTTGAGAACCCCGAGAGAGACGGTGACAATAACATTATTCGCGGTATAGACCGCGCCGTCCGCGGTCGTCACTGATACCGGCGCGGACGCATCAGAATACGAGATCTTAGTTACTTCACTGTTCAGCTTGATCGTCAGCGATGGCAAGCCTGTGCCGTTGTTGAATTTATTCTGAGACAATGAGATATTATTTTAAACCTAATACCAACTAGATAATCTGCCAATTAGTACCCATAAATGACGATAGATGGCGATATTGATAATAAATAATATTGTGTGTTTTTATTTCTATGTTTAATGCTTAATTTTATACCTATATATAAGCATCAAGTCTATGCCTATATCGTGAAATATGTAGAATTACTAACATCTAAACTGTGCACATGTTTACAAAATCCTAATCCTAATATTATAAATGCGAAAGTGTGTTTGTTTGTCTATTTATTTGTTAGGTAACAACGCTTTATCTAGTGAACCAATATACGTGAAATTTCGCATACACATACATAGTTAGAAGTACTGAGAAGGACATAGGATATAGGTTTAAGTTAGCTTGAAGACTTACCAGAAGTATGTCAAACAGAGTCTTGTACCCGCTTGCTCCCCAGCTCACATGCTGGTGGCCGTCCAGGTCCTGGTACTGGCTGTTGGTGGTGACGTCATTCCAGCTATTGCTGGCTTCGTAATTATTAACCACCAGGTCTAAAAGATGCAGCAACTCTTCCATATAATCATTGTCTTCTAGGACATTGGGGTAGTGCTCTTTTAGATATGCCGTTACTCTGGGAACAAGGGATCATTTTATCTTAACGGAAAAGTTACCGCTTTCATTTTCGTATTTAGTATTATTTTAATGTACCCACTGATGAGGCAGTGGCCTTCTTTGGAGGGATCCACCATGTGGGCCCAATCAATTTATTTATTTGCTGTAAATAGAGTTACAAAAGGTGCTAGAGTGGTGTATAAATGTGTAAACTGCTTAACAGTTTTCTTCTGCAAAATTTTAATCTGTATAAGTGCATTTTGTTTTTTTGGGAAACAAATAAATAAACAAATGCAGATTGGTGGGTTCTGGTGCCTTCAGATCCCTCACTTCCACACACACATACTTAGGGTGTTTGTATGGTGAGGTCCTCATGTTCATATTCAACACTTAGATCAGTTTTATTTTATTTTATAGGGTTAATAAAAAATTAAATGTTACCCATTGTCCTAATGAGCCCAGCACTTCCAAAAGGCGTCGAAGGTCTTAGGGACCCTAATGTATGGTACCCAGGGTCTCCAATTAATTATAGTTGCCCTCGGTGTCACATCTGCTTACAGCATGGAATACCATTCCCTCTTGTTGTTTTGTATCGACAATATCAAAGTATTTAGTAGCCATCTATCTTGTGATATGGTCACTAAAAGTTGTTTTACTTTAGGTTATGGGCCAAGCTATGGTTATTTATTTATTTATTTATTTTTATTTTTTATTTACATGGAAGACCAACAACTTTCATATAGGTTCTATAGATAAAAACTTAAAAAACATATAGTCATTTACAGGTCCTCACATCTAGAAAACGGACTAAAATAACATTCAATTGTGATCTCAGAAAACAGAATAAGGACAATAAAGAATATTAATTCTGAAAATAATTAAAAAATACGTTCCCTCTCTCTCACTTTATCTCACAACAACATTATATAAATAGTTATTATATAATTACTCAAGTGTGCAGAGCAACTACGCTCTGCTGCCAGAAAATGTGGCAGCGAGAATCCGGACAAACGAAGCGGCGGGAAGAATTCTGTACCGGAACTTCACCGGGAAAAAACCACCGGTAAAAATAAGTACCGGGAAAAAATCTCCACGCGGCACCACGTTTGCCCGACTAAAACCTAACTAACTTAACGCAGTCTGCTACCACCGTAGCTTATGAAGGGAGCTACAGGGCCCTATATGATAACCTAACCTATAAATTAACTAGAATTGAACACTTACCAAACTAAATCTTCTTTCTCTTCGGATCCAAACTTGAGTGTCTTCGGGAAGGGGGAATTCCTAATTACCCTACCTAACCCTTGAGATCTCAATTCCCCATAACAACTAAATAGATTTCTTCCCGTAGTTTCACTCGGGAACAGCCAGATGTGAACAGCCAGCCACGTTTCACCTCTCACAAGAAAAAGTCACAATAACAGAGTTTTTCACAAACACAAATTCAATAGTTAGTTAACAAACAGGAAATTCACAATTATCACTCAAACTAAACAACAAGCAAAAGACGCGAGACCGCTCCGCGTATTAAAATCAAACCGATATCGCCCTGGACAATGCAATGGCGGACACCACACGCGACGCCATCCACGCGAGCAGTGTGAAAACCCCGAACGCCCTCTGGCGGCAGCAATGCGAAACGCCTGCGTTTAGTTTTACCCAATATATTACAAACATCCCCCCGTCCCGGTCTGAGAAGCAGACCGCTAGCTTACTCTACGGGAAGGCGGGCGAGAGAGGTCACACCTCTCCTTAAAATCGAACCGTCGACCAACACCTCAGCCACACGCGGAGTGCCATCTCCGCCAAGAATCAAACGTAATATGCGAGCTCGTCGCCAAAGCAATGAGGGCAAATTTGCCTCTTTTAACAATACTAAATCACCCTCCCTGGGAGGCTCAGTCCTGTCTGTCCACTTCACTCTTTGCTGCAGCAAATGCAAATATTCAAGCGACCAGCGACGCCAAAAGTCCTGGCTCATTTGCTGCAACATTTGAAAACGCGACAACCGATATACGCGTTCATCCTTCCACGGGTATTCGGGCAGGGCATTCAACGGCCCTCCCACCAAAAAATGACCAGGGGTGAGAGCTTCCAAGTCATTTGGATCTGGAGATAGCGGACAGAGAGGACGAGAGTTGAGGACCGCCTCAACTTTACAAAACACTGTGGCCAGCTCTTCAAAAGTTAGAGCCGTTTCTCCGATAATGCGGCGGAGGTGGGTCTTTGCGGATTTCACAGCCGCTTCAAAAATCCCTCCCCAATGGGGGCAACTTGGGGGACTAAATTTCCAGGTTATTCCCCTTTGGGCAGCAATTTGACTTAAACTAGTACAATTTTTATCAATAAACACGGAAACATCCTTAAGATAATTTACAGTTCCTTTATAGTTTGTGCCATTATCAGACCTAATAAGGGAAGGTAGACCTCGACGCGAAACAAAGCGATCCAACGCGGCGACGAAGGCCTCCGTAGTCAGAGCCGATACCACCTCCAAATGGACAGCCTTGGTGGCCAAACAAACAAATACACACAAATAGCCCTTCACAATACGGGCATTACGAAAGGGAGAAGCCTTGATCGAAAAGGGACCGGCAAAATCGGTTCCAACGCCGTCAAACGGCCTCGAAGGTCGAATTCGATCAACGGGCAAATCACCCATCTGTGGTTGCATCGTGGATGCCTTCAACCTATAACATGCAATACATCGAAACAGAACACTACGGATTGCTCTTCGGGCAGACAATATCCAAAATTCGCGTTGCAAAATAGCCAACAAAGCATTGCACCCAGCATGGGCGTTACGAATGTGTCGATCAGACACCAAAAGCTGCACCAAGGGTCCGCCCTTGGGCAACAACAGAGGATGGCGAGTCTCATATGGAAGATCCGCCTTCCGGAGCCTGCCTCCAACCCGAAGAAGCCCATCCGAGTCGATGTACGGGTTCAAACGAGCGACCGCGCCCTTCAACTTAGCGCGTCCGTCGCGCAAAATCTGAAGCTCTGACTCAAACCGTCCGGTCTGCACGACACGGACCCAATGCAACAATGCGCTCCGGCGCTCTTCTGCACCTGCAATCGGCTCCAACCGCTTTGCCTGTGGGTTTCTACAATTATGTATGAAACGCTTAATCCAACTGGTGACACCCAGAAGCTTATCCAAGCTGCTATACCGAGCAAGTAGCCAATCCGGCTCCGACGTCGTCTCAGCGACTACAGCATGTACACGGAGCCCAGTCAAACTCAAAGAAGTAACATCTGTCTGACAGACAGGCCAAGAAGTTTCTGATCCCATCAGCCACTCTGGACCCCACCAGAGCGGGTGTGACACCAATTCTGGTGCCGTACAACCTCGGGAAGCACAGTCCGCTGGGTTAAGCTCTCCCGGCACATGTCTCCATGTTATATCAATTCCGATATTCTGGATTTGGGAAACCCGATTTCCCACAAAAACCTCCAAGGTATGTGGGGCCGCGCGCAACCATGCAAGCGCGACCTGGCTATCCGACCAGGCGAAGATGTCTCGTATCTCGACCGTGGCCGCCAGCTCACTTGCAACGTGATGCAACAATTTAGAGAGAAGGTGAGCTCCACTCAACTCAAGCTTGGGAATAGTCAGCCTAGTCCTGATGGGGGCGACCTTGCTCTTCCCTAACAAAAGCGAGACATTGACCCGGCCATCGGCGTCAACTGTCCGCATATAGACTGACGCGGCGTAGCCTCGCTCCGACGCGTCACAAAAGCCATGCAGGCTGGCTCGATATTTCCCGGGTGGCAATATTCGACGAGGCAAGGCAATCCGATTGACTTCCTTAATCGATGAAAACAACTCGAGCCAATCATCCAATGGAGAGCCAAACAGCGGCTCGTCCCACGAGACGCCCAAAGTCCAAAGTCTCTGAAGAAGACACTTTGCAGAGAATATCACTGGACTGATCCAACCGCTTGGATCAAACATACGGGCTATTACGGACAACACCGTTCTCTTAGTCCAGACTTTTGGTATTTCCAAGTCCACTTGGAATGTGAAAATATCGGTTAGCGGCTGGTACTGCATGCCCAGCACCGCTATCCTGTTGGGATCATCCACATCCTCAAACAGGTGAGGGTTCTGTTGGTGATCCTCCGGGATCCCTTCTAGAACTTTAGGCTCATTAGACAACCACTTACGTAGCTCGTAGCCACCTGTCTTCAATATTTCAATCAATTCATCCCGCAGTAGGAGGGCCTCCTCAATACTTTGGGCTCCGGTGCACACGTCATCAACATACAAGTCACGTGACAGCACGGAAGCCCCACGGGGAAAGCGGATCCGTTCCCGCTCTGCCAATTCAAGCAATGATCTGATGGCGATATAGGGACTAGATTTCAAACCATAGGTGTTTGTATTGAGTTCATACACCGTCACAGGATCCTCAGGGCGCTCACGCCAGAGTATCAACTGGAATCGCCTGTCCTCAGGATGTATGACTGTCTGGCGGAACATCATCCGGATGTCCGCGCCAAAAACCACTTGATGTCTTCTAAAGTTCAAGATGATGTCAATTATGTCCCTATGCAATTTGGGACCTGAATGCAAACATAGATTCAACGAAACTCCGTTCGAAGTGGGTGCGGACCCATCAAAGACAGTCCGCAACTTGCCCGTTGAGGCCTTCACCACCGCGTGGTGGGGCAAAAAATAATGCTCAGTTGAGCTCCAATCAACTCGAGCCGGAGACATGTGACCCAAATCCTCGTACTCGCGCATAAATTCAATATATTTATCGCGAAGTACGTGGTCACGCTGCATGCGTCGCTCCATGGACAGCAGTCGTTTCTCCGCAAGCGCCCTACTTTGCCCTAGGCTAGGACGAGAGGCAACAAAGGGTAACCTAGTTACAAACCGACCGGAGGGCAACCTCTCCGTGGTCGATCGAAAAAGGGATTCGCACTCAGCGTGTTCCGGATCCATCCTGGAACTCATAGGTGGCTCCTCCACCTCCCAAAACCTTTGCATGGTCTTGGCCAAGGACGCAGATGCGACGACCGGTGGCTCCTCCACGGGGCTATTATCAAACACAGGGCCCATCAGGGCGAAACCAAAAATCGTAGACACTGCCATCAGTGAAGACGAACCCAGAGCCTTCTGTGTACCCAACAAAATCCAACCCAATACGTCCGAGCCCAGGAGCAAGTCCACTGGGCCGGGATGAAAGACAAAGGGGTCGGCCAAATCCAGACCCGAAACCAAAGACAACACACCCGGCGGTATGTCTGTCGAGGGTGCCAACCCGCAATGGTATCCATTACCATAGCCGAAGTCGTGATCCTCATTGTGGAGGACTTCAGCGAAGAAAAGGTGACAAGTGTCTGGCCCGTCAGACACTTCACTTGTATGCCACCAACTCCAAGAAGTGGCACAGGCGAGTCTTCCACGACTAAACCTAACTGGCGTGCCACTCGAGTGGTAACCAAACTGCTTTGAGCCCCTGAGTCCAACAGAGCTCTCAAATTAATGGCTTCCCCACGACCCCATACGCGGACCACCGCGGTAGGGAGCAGAACCGTCCGCGGCTCTGTCCCAGCAAGGGAGCAAGCTAGTTACGGGCTCCCCACTCTCTCCAAACCAGGGGCGCGCCACTGACCCGGATAATATGGCGGGCGAGTGCACATCCCCATCTGAGGGGGCATAACCCGCGGCCCGGCCATACATATGGTACGGCGGGTGGTACTCCAGCCGTGGGTACTCGTGCAGCGGCGGAGAAAACCGCTGCGGCTGCATGTGTTGGGCATTGGTAACCCGCGTGGAGGGGGTGTCCCCACTCTCACGTCCGGTCTAGGGCCCCCGCCCATGGGGGCCCTATCCGGGGCCTGGCCAGCTACATACTGGCCATGACCTTGGGGCGCGTGGTCCCGGTCCGCCAAGACCCGCGCAGGTACGCGACCCCCTCCCGAGGGGGGTGCGACGAGCGAAGCCGCGTCCTCCGTCGGGTGGTGGAGGGCTTCGCGCAGGAGCGCCCCCGCCCATAGGGGACCCCTGCCTCAACAACCGGGGGCCATCCCCGTTCCGGTTCATGCAGAGCATCACGTGGTGCAGCCCACGGCATGCACTGCATGGTATGGCCCTGGGACAGTCACGTGCATAGTGACTGCCCAAACAGTAGAAGCAAAGTTCATGCCGCCTTGCCATGCGGCGCCGATCTTGTACTGGCAGCCTCTGCCAGTCCCTGCATTGCAGCAGGCTGTGGCCCATCCGGCCACATTGCAGGCAGTCCGCGTCCCCCGCGACTGCTGCCGTGTGTGCAACCCGCACACCAGCTCCACGCGGTGGCGGTTGCCGTCCCTGTTGGGGCTTACCTCTCCATGAGGGTTCCAAGGGCCTACGTTCAGGCGCTCTGGATGGCGCTGAGTCCGTCATGGTATTCTCAGCGGCCCGTGCCTCAAACTCCAAAAACTTCACCAAGTCAGTGAATGTTGGTAGGGTGGTGCTGTCCCGTTCCGCATTCTCGCGCTCAAATCGCGAGCGGATGTCATTGGGTAATTTGCCCAATACAATGTGCACCAGCAAAAAGGACCATTGGTCCACCGGCAGCCCCAGTGTGCGGAGCGCGTTACAGGCCACTGTAACGGGCGTGAGCAACTGCAGGCGCAACTGTGCCCTGTTGGCCACCTTGGGCAGGGCCATCAACTGTGCGGCGTGCGCATCCGCTAACAAACGTAAGTTTTGGTAGCGGGAGTTCAATAACTCCCAAGCCGTATCGTACTGGTCGTCCTCCACCCGGAGGTGCTGGATGAGCGACCGCGCTTCATCCTCAAGAGTGGAGAGGAGGTAGGCCATCTTCTGGGCCTTCGACAAATCCTGTCGTGCTACGACCAGGGACTCAAACATATTTTTATATGCTACCCACTCCTCCATCCTACCCCCAAAGTGGGACAGCTGAAGGGTGGGGAGCCGACCAGTAACCGCTGGTCCTTCCTGTCTAACAGGTGTGCGAGGGGCTGGTCCGCCAGCCTGTCTCGCCCTTATTGCGGTCACCGCCTCCGCGATATCATCGTGCAGACTCAGGATCTGGTCCATGTCCGCCATGTGACCTGCGTAGGCCTCCGGGGTAAGATCGGCTTCGGTAAGCGCCGCCATGGCCGCTTCCGCGCTAATCAATCGTGAGTGGAGGTGATCCGCTCTTAGCAGTATGGCGCCCTCCTGTCCTTCCGGGACAGGAGTCCTCCGGCCGTCACAAACCATCTCAATTCGTTGGCGAGTGTCGCCCTAGCATTGGAGGCCTTCGCCATCGCGTCAAGTCACAAACAAAAAATAACAAAAGGTAAATAAAAAACAACAAAATCAAGCAACTACACGAAGAACCGCGGTAGGTATGAGAATGGCACAAACCCGGAACGCACGGTACAAACCGCAAACAAATACAAAAAAGGTTACAAATATTCTTATACAAACAAACTAAGAAAAATCTAATAATTTTTACAAACAATTAATTATTTTTTTTTACAAACGAACAAATAGAGGGTAGATAAACTACGCTCTGCTACCAGAAAATGTGCAGAGCAACTACGCTCTGCTGCCAGAAAATGTGGCAGCGAGAATCCGGACAAACGAAGCGGCGGGAAGAATTCTGTACCGGAACTTCACCGGGAAAAAACCACCGGTAAAAATAAGTACCGGGAAAAATCTCCACGCGGCACCACGTTTGCCCGACTAAAACCTAACTAACTTAACGCAGTCTGCTACCACCGTAGCTTATGAAGGGAGCTACAGGGCCCTATATGATAACCTAACCTATAAATTAACTAGAATTGAACACTTACCAAACTAAATCTTCTTTCTCTTCGGATCCAAACTTGAGTGTCTTCGGGAAGGGGGAATTCCTAATTACCCTACCTAACCCTTGAGATCTCAATTCCCCATAACAACTAAATAGATTTCTTCCCGTAGTTTCACTCGGGAACAGCCAGATGTGAACAGCCAGCCACGTTTCACCTCTCACAAGAAAAAGTCACAATAACAGAGTTTTTCACAAACACAAATTCAATAGTTAGTTAACAAACAGGAAATTCACAATTATCACTCAAACTAAACAACAAGCAAAAGACGCGAGACCGCTCCGCGTATTAAAATCAAACCGATATCGCCCTGGACAATGCAATGGCGGACACCACACGCGACGCCATCCACGCGAGCAGTGTGAAAACCCCGAACGCCCTCTGGCGGCAGCAATGCGAAACGCCTGCGTTTAGTTTTACCCAATATATTACAAACATCAAGAAATATTTATAAATAAATTAATGTCAGTTACCCATATAGAAACTGATTAAGAGTCTTCTTAGCCTTGGAAGGCTGGTGTGGAATAAGTCGAGATCAAGTTCATCTGCAATGTGGTTGTACCTATTGCCAGTTCGCCAGAGAAATGAGTTTTGCCTGTAATTCGTGCTAACAACAGGAGTATAAATGAGCGGTCTGTATCTCAATATTCTGGGAGGAGCTAAGAAACCTATTCGTTCAAGCAGCTCAGGGCAGTCCAAAACACCATTAACAATTTTATATAACAAAACTATATCAGCAACTTCTCTACGCTTGTCTAGAGGTAAAAGATGCTGTCTTGCACAGAGTTCAAAATATGAGTCAGAATCAAATTTAATATGTAGGCGATAACATAAATATTTAATAAATTTTCTTTGAATGGACTCTAACCTAGAAATATAAATGTCATATCTAGGGTTCCAGATTTGAGATGCGTACTCCAAGTGACTCCTTACGTAAGTGCAGTATAATATTTTTAAAGTTTTGGCTTGATGAAAATTTTTTAGAGTTACGCATCACAAATCCCAAAGATTTAGACGCTTTTTTAACAATATTATCAATATGATTATCAAAAATTAATTTGTTATCATGAAAAACTCCTAAATCCCGTATTTCTGTTACTCTTTTTAATACAATTCCCTTAAGATAGTATTGGGTTAATATTTGAGAAACTTTCCGCGAATAAGTGATGACAGCACACTTATCAGGATTCAAATCTAATTTATTGCACAAACAATATTCAGCCAAACGATCTAGATCCTGTTGAAGTAGAACACTATCAGCCTGAGATGAAATAGAGCTAAAAATCTTCATATCATCAGCATAACACAAGAGTCGCGATGCTTTAAAACAATTATTAATGTCGTTTACAAATATTGTAAAGAGCAAGGGTCCCAAAAGGGACCCTTGAGGGACACCACTAGTGACAGGAACCCAACTGGAAACATAATTACTGATTACAACAGCTTGCGTTCTATTTTCAAGGTAAGATGAGAACCATCTCAGAAGATCACCTCTTATTATGTTATATAATTTAATAATAAGTAGGTTATGACTAATTTTGTCAAACGCTTTGCTGTAATCAGTATATATTACGTCTACTTGTAGGCCTTTTTCCATAGAATCAGAAACAAAATCATTTAATAGAAACAGATTAGATGTAGTCGATCGTCCTTTCAGGAAGCCATGCTGTTCACCACATATTGATTGTTTAATAGCCGGGAAAACACGGTTATAGGTTAGCCTTTCTAGCAATTTAACAACTATGCAAAGCTTTGAAATGGGCCTAAAATTAGTGACATCAGACTTAGATCCCTTCTTTGGGACTGGTGAAATATAAGCTGACTTCCAAATCAATTATTTGTTTGTTTTACTTTACTTCTACGCCTAAGCCCAATAGCACAGTATTAAAAGAAGTGCAAAAAGATACTATTAGGCTTAGCACATACTACGATTAAACGCTCACGTTTAATCGTAGTGTGTGCTAAGCCTTTTACTTACTTTTTAGTGAGGAACTCCCCCAAAGGCTCACTGACATTGAACTGCTCGTTGATAGTGCCCAAGGCCTGATCCAGCAGTTCATTGAACAAACTGCTGTTGGCTTTGTTGCCGTCTGACGTATAAACCTCAATGGAAACGTCCTGCTCTATTAGCTTCACCCCGTTCTTGGTGGCTAGGTCATAGGTTATGCTGGGTGATGTGCCGTGGATCCTGGGAGAATTTATTTACTCAATTACATACTTACTAATATTATACATGTCTGTCTTCACAGGTAAGGCAGCGGGTATATTTTCACAGGTAAACTGGTGGACCGATTTTATTTATTTATTTATTAACTTAAACTTTATTGTATTTTAATACAAAATAACAGTACAATAGGAAGAGTTAATGCTAAGATATTATCTACTAGTCAACCAGTCAGATTTTGATGAAATTTGGAATATATATAGTTAAAAACTCTTTGTCAAACATAGGTTGCTTTCTTTCAAAAACCAACTACCCAAGAGGCGCTAATGGATGATGAAAGTTTGTGCGAAAAGCACTTTTTGATTCACTAAATACTTATTATAACACCTTTTTATTTTAATTTACTTCCTATTAAAAACCTATGCTTTTGTGGGTGTCTTGTTATGAAACACAGGCAACTACTTTCTTGGAAATGTTAGTTATAGTAAAATAATTACATATATGAAGCCTGAAAGTAAGCAATAGTGTAAAAAACCTCACCACTCCGCGCCCATCTCAACTACACCGTCCCCATACGGCACAGTGTTGACTCTCCCTCCGATTCTGTCCATAGCTTCAAGCGCCAGCACCTTGACTCCGGCCTGGGCTAGTGTGGAGGCCGCCGTGGTACCAGCAGCCCCCATGCCAACCACTATCGTCTCATAATCGACCATCCCTAACCTGTAGAATCCATAAAACTTTAAAAATGTTCAATCCTACACACTAATACTACTACACTTGGTTGACTGGAAGAAATCCCTTTTTGGGATAAGTCCGCCATTGTACGCCTCTCTTTTTGTTTCACTATGTTTTGTATTTTTCTTGTGTGTATGTGCAATAAAGAGTTTACAAACAAACAAACAAACAAACAAACAAACAAACAAACAAACAAACAAACAATACTAAACTCCGTTGTTTCCTACTTGTCCTATTATGTAAACAATCTTTCACAATTTTTTTTACACTATTATACCTACTTGTGACATATGTCGGTAGTTTTTAGTATTGGGTTTGCAGGGTAGCTTGTAATCTTTCTCTGTCAATAAACGTCAAAAGTGCCGGACGTGTTTTAATGTGCTCCTCCCGTAAGATCCTGGATAGGGACTCCTGGCTACATATTTTTCAGTGGCGACGATGCAAAGTAACCCAGTACGCATGTGGTATATGAAGTTTGTTGATTTACGCAAGAATAATCGAAGATGTTGGTCGGCCGTTTGACCTTGACAAGGACAATTGGGAGACCTACGTGGATCGCTTGAAACAATATTTCGCGGCAAATTCAGTGAAAATAGAACTACGAGTGGCTACATTAATTACTGTTATGGGAAATGAAGCATACGATCTAATGGTAAATTTGTGCACACCAGTGAAACCCGCCAAAAAGACTTTTACGGAATTAGTTAATTTAATGAAAGGACATTTAAATACAAAGCCGAGTAAGTATGTTAGCTGAACGTTTTAAATTGAGACAACGTATTCAAAAGGCGGATGAAAATATAGCTACATATGTTGCTGAGTTAAAAAAAATAAGTAAAGACTGTGGATTTGCAGCGGAATCTTTAAAAGAGAACCTAAGGTATCAATTCGTGTGCGGTTTAATCGATGATGATATCCGACAGAAGCTTTTTACAGAGGATGACACAATTACATTTGACAGAGCATATAAAATTGCGGTTTCAATGGAGGCTGCAGCGACGAACGCGGCACTAGTCGAAGATTGTACCCGGCATCGAGCGGATTACAGTGGGCCGTTGAGTAGTGTTAGTTCGAGCGCAGTGCATCAGCTGCGGGCGAGTCGACGGGGCGGAGGCCGGGGCGAGTGACTCACCGGCGGGGACGGGGACCGATCGGACTGGCCCAAGTGGCACAAGAGGAGCGGGTAGCGGTGCTATCACCGCGCCAAACGACGCCAGTACAGTAGTTCCAGTACGCGCAAAACGTGTTCGTCGAGTTACAGAAGTTTTAACGAGAAAAGTTCATGCACAGTATGTGGAGGGAAACATGAATCGAGGTTATGCAAATTCAAAACATACGTCTGTCGTGTTTGCAATAAAGAAGAGCACTTAAAGAAAATGTGCCCAAACATGCGAGGGACATCATCGTTTTACAATCTAAACGAACAACAGGTTTTGTATGGAGTTCAACGAGACGGCGAAAACAGTGACGAATCTGAAGAGGTAAATCATTATTCACTACACGCTCAGCTAGAATACTTTAAGCCATACACCATAGATATTATGATTGAGGAGGTAAAAGTAAAAATGGAAATAGACACTGATTTTGAAATTTCGATTCTTATAACAAGTATTTTGGAAAACACGTAAAACCTAGCAATTTAGTATTACGCTATTATACCGGCGAGAGTGTTATCCCGGTGGGTAAATTTGATCCGCTTGTGAAATGTACGATATTAGTAAAAGGTTAACATTGTTTGTAGTCAAAAGTGGAAAAACTTGTCTGTTAGGTAGAAATTGGTTAGAAGAATTAAAAATTGCAATTCCATTGAAAAACTATACATGTTATAAGTTAGGTCAGTTAGGGTACCAATTTAATATGGAGGAATTCAGTTCCAGATATTGTGAAGTATTCGAGGATAAGTTGGGACGGTTCACCGGTGGGACGGTGGGGTTCCAGCTGCAGCCGGGCGCGCGGCCGGTGTTCCTGCGCGCTCGACCCCTGGCCTACGCGCTGCGCGAGCCCGTCGAGCGCACGCTGGATGATCAAAGATGGTATAATCTCACCTGTTACCACATCGGATTGGGCTACGCCTATTGTGCCAGTTATGAAGAAAGACGGCACTATACGCGTATGTGCCGATTTTAAATTGACATTGAATAAGTGTTTAGAGGTGGACCACTATCCTTTGCCCAAAGAAAACCTACTTAGTAAATTACACGAAGGAGAGAAATTTACGAAATTAGATTTGTCACAAGCCTACGCTCAATTCGAGTTAGACGAATCAAAAAAATATACTGTTATTAACACACTCAAGGGCTTATTTATGTATGTACAATCGTCTCATATATGGGTTGGCATCGAGCCCGGGTATTTTTCAACGAAAAATAAAACAATTATTGGCCGATTTACCCAGGGTAGGTATTTTCTTGGACGATTTAATAATAACAGGGGAGGATGATAAGTCCCATTTACTCACACTACATGAAGTGTTTAGAAGATTGCAGAAATACGGTTTAAAAATTAAGAAAGAAAAGTGTACTTTTTTGCTGACTCTGTTACTTACTTAGGTTTTGTTATAAGTAAACACGGAGTACACACATGCCCAAGTAAGATAGAAGCTATTAAAAATGCGCCAGCTCCGACCAATATTTCAGAATTACGGTCATTTTTAGGTCTCGTCATGTATTATGATAAATTTGTACCGAATTTAAGCACAATCTTAGGACCATTGTATAAATTGTTAAGAAAGGAAGTTAAATACGAATGGAATGACAGTTGTATGCAAGCGTTTAATAAAGTTAAGTCGATGTTGATATCCAGCGAAGTACTAGCGCATTACTCGGGCGAGCTGCCACTCGTCCTGACGACGGACGCGAGCGGCGCGGGCGTCGGCGCGGTCATCTTGCACCTCATGCCCGAGGGCGGCGAGCGGCACATTGCGTTTGCTTCGCGAGTACTGAACGCAGCGGAAAAGTCATATTCGCAAATAGAACGGGAGGGTTTAGCTATAATTTATGGAGTACGTAAGTTCTATCAGTATCTATATGGTCGAAAATTTATACTTAGAACAGATCACAAACCACTGGTTAGTATTTTTGGGGACAAGACGGGTATACCCGTAATGGCTGCTAGTAGAATGCAACGCTGGGCAGTCATCTTGTCTGGATATGATTATAAAATAGAGTATGTACGTTAGTGATGTAACGAATGTCATATTTTGGACATTCGCGAATGCGAATGCGAATGCGAATATTTGCTACCGACATTCGCGAATGCGAATGCGAATATTCAGATTTTGTTTAAATTTGGCGCCAATTCACTATCGCTTGGTGACCTTGATAGCAGTTCCGTTCGAACGAGGCGAAGCGCGTTCGATTTGATGTTTGTTTCGAGAATAGCCGACTTAATACGCGCCTATACGAACGCATCCGAGTAAAATGTAAACATAATATAATACTTATATATTGGTTATATTGTATGGCGACAATTTAATTTTAAAGCTATAAAAGAAAAGAAATTATTTAGTTTCTTAAAGAGTTTACTTATGATTCTCATAATTATAGTTTATTTTTTGTTGACAAATAATGTTTGTTGATTGTTATTTTTAGTTTTGTTAAGAAGTAGAAAAGGTAAAAATTCATAGAAGAATTGTTTTTGTTTGTGTACAATAAATAAATAAATTGTGTACAATAAATAAATAAATAAATATATACGGACAAATCATACAGATTGAGTTAGCCCCAAAGTAAGTTCGGGACTTGTGTTATGGGATACTAACTCAACGATACTATATTTTATGACAAATACATATATAGATAAACATCCAAGACCCAGGCCAATCTGAAAAAGATCATTTTCCATCTTGACCTGACCGGGGATCGAACCCGGGACCTCCGGTGTTGCAGTCTGGCGTGTTTATAGACATTACAATTTTAGATTTAAGGTTAATTTCTCAAAGTTAATAAATAAATGTTACCAACCAAATGATACAGAGAAGACTGATTATGTGATGACGAGGTTAAAAATTTTCTTGAATTAAAACATAGTTAATGTATAGATTTTGTTTTATTATATCAACCAACACTAAAAAAAAATTAAAAAAATATTTTCGCAAAAACATTCGCAGTAAATTCGCGAATGCGAATGCGAATATGCAAAAATATGCGAATATCCGCGAATGCGAATGCGAATATTCGTTACATCACTATACGTAGTGAAAACAATGCGGCCGATGCCTTATTTAGGTTACCGTTAGATAAAATTAAAAAGGAAAACAAAGAAATTACATAGGTACCTACCTATTTAAATTTCATCCAAATTTTTTTACCGATTACCAGAAAAATTGTACAAGATAGAATTGTTAAAGACGATATCTTACAGAAAGTGATAAATTTTATTAATACGTGCTGGCCAAATAAGAATGTAAAGATGAATATTTGAAACCATTTTTTGTGCGGCGTAATGAATTATATTTAGATAGGGGCTGTATAATCTGGGGCTATAGGTTAGTCGTTCCGGGCACCTTGCGTGAGCAGCTACTCAAAGAATTTCACACTGGCCATTTAGGAATAGTCAAAATGAAGAGCTTAGCGCGTAGCATTGTATGGTGGTAGGGCATAGACCTGGATATCGAACAGGTGTGTAAAAGCTGCAGTACGTGCGCTCTAGAGGGGGGCGCCCCACCACATGCACCTCCGCAGCCCTGGCCATATATCAAGGAACCATGGTCACGCCTGCATGTAGATTTCCTGGGCCCCTTCCAAGGGAAAACATTTCTAGTTATAATAGATTCAACCTCCAAATGGTTGGAAGTATTTCCCATGCATAGGACAACGGCGAGTGCAGTAATAAAGGTATTAAGGGAAACATTTGCACGTTTTGGACTTCCCAAAGAAATTGTATTGGATAACGGTCCACCATTTTCCAGTATAGAACAGAATTCATGACAAATAATGGCGTCAAAGTAACGTTTACGGCAGCTTATCATCCCTCATCCAATGGCGCTGCGGAGAACGCTGTAAAGTTATGTAAGCGTGCGATTAGGAAATCATTCGACGACCTCCGTGGCCTAACGGTTATCACGCCAGACCGCCACACTGGAGGTCCCGGGTTCGATCCCCGGTCAGGTCAAGATGGAAAATGATCTTTTTCAGATTGGTCTGGGTCTTGGATGTTTATCTATATATGTATTTGTCATAAAATATAGTATCGTTGAGTTAGTATCCCATAACACAAGTCCCGAACTTACTTTGGGGCTAACTCAATCTGTGTGATTTGTCCGTATATATATATTGAGAGATGGTATTGAGCTAGACACCGCTTTACAAACTTACTTACTGATGTATAGGAACGTGGAGCATAGTACTACAGGTATGTCACCACCGATGATCTTACAGCGCCGTAGTCTTCGTTCGAGGTTAGACTTACTAACGGAAGATAGGCAGATAGAAACTAAAGTACAAATCGCTCAAAATCGACAAGTTCATAATGCGGGCGGAACTAATAGGAAGGTGGAGGTAGGCGATACAGTATGCGCTCAAGATTATACTGGGGGAAAGTGGGTTGGTGGTATAGTCAGGGATAAGTTAGGGTCACGCAATTATATTGTGAATAGGGAGTGTGGTCCACCGTTAAAAAGACACAAAGATCAGCTTAAAAAAAAGGCGTAGCAGTTGTTTTGATGTAACAGATGATTCCAAAACAGGGTCACCGAATATAAACACTGAAAGTTTAGAATCCGTAGCGGAAATGGTAAATACGGATAATACCAGAGTATCAGAGGTACAGGAGTCGAGCGCAAAGGAAACACCGGTAACTTCAAAAGTTGTGAATCCCAGGGAAGAATTAGAAAATAGTACCATCGACAACCCTAACGTTCTACCGCCGGTGAGCCGTCCGGAAGCTACTAAACGGGCAAGAAAACCTGTTATGCGTTATGGTTTTGATATAGATTAATTAGTATAAGTTTCTAGTACGTAGTAGTAGTAGTACTTAAGTAAGAAAAATTGTAATTATTAATATGAAAAAAAACATACTTAGTGTTAATTAAGGGTGAGGGTATGACATATGTCGGTAGTTTTTATATTGGGTTTGCAGGGTAGCTTGTAACCTTTCTCTGTCAATAAACGTCAAAAGTGCCGGACGTGTTTTAATGTGCTCCTCCCGTAAGATCCTGATAGGGACTCCTGGCTACATATCTTTCACTACGAAATCAAACATACAATAGCTCTTATCAACTCACAAAAAACGGTGTTTATTTCACAATATCAAGGCTCAGTATCAAGGCATCAAGGTTAGGTTAGTGATAGATAACAAAATGTTTTCCTAAAATAATCTAGAATAAATTACAATGTTTTGTTATTTAAGTTATCGTAGGTCGTTTCCTTATGTAACTACACTATCACCACTTAATTAGATTAAAAAAACATAATTTAATTAATTTTGTGCAAAAGCACAAAAACAAGGTTTTGACGTTGTTGACGTTTCTCATTTCTGACAACTTTGAATATTTGACAGTTTCACTTGATTTTAAATTCTTGTTTATCACCATGGAAATATATTACAAACGTTTATCACGCAAAAGTATCTATGAAACACCACCACACGTCACACCTTTACGCAACTGAAAAAAATATAGTATACTTTAACCTCAGACTTCAACTGAAAATATTAGTAACAAAAGTTAAATAGTGTAAATCATAGCATACTTCCACAGTGTACATTTTTACCTTCCCGAAATTTATCCAGGCGCCCATCTCTATTTACACTTAATTCTATTGGCGAATAGTAGCCTATTGACGCTTATGATACATTTCAGACTGAATTTTCCGCAAATATTACATTATTATCTATTAATTTGTTCCAGACATTAATTAAGTATTTAATGCGCTATATGCTTTTTAAGGTCATCGTATATAAGTATTTATTTATACTTATTACTTATTTTCCACGAATAGAAAGAATATATTAACTGTGTTCACTAAAAGTGACTCTATGTGTCATTCCCTGTCTAAACCACGGATTTCGATGCGGTTTCCATTATTAGATAAAAAAATTATTGAGGCAAGTCTTAGATAGGTAAGTATGCAAAAATTATTCAGATAAACTGAAAATGTCAGAAGCCGGGCCGGATCTCTGTGTGCGTAACCGTAGAAGGAAAATGTCTCCTGGAGTTAGGTGAATGAAACCAAAACGTTGTGCGTAGTCTAGTGTACATGTGCCGCGAATAAAACTTTTGTGCGTCTTGTAGTTTAGGAAAAAAACGGAAATCTAGGATTCTGCTAGGGTAACGTCGTTCTAGCAGGAAAGTTCTAAACGAATGATCGGAGAGAGAAATATTCTGGGGGGGCAGAGCAGTTATATTAGTGCATTGATCAATACACTGATATAAGCCGCGCGGAGGAAGGATCTAGGAAACATCGGTCGGTGTGCAGAATCGTTCGACTCGACATGGAGGAAGAAATTCTACAGTAGCCATAGCCACATGGCTATGGCTACAGCTAGTACATAATAGTGGTATCTAAATAAACTTTCACATTTAAAAAACACATTTTATATTTTTATAGTACCTAACCTAGCCTACCTATTTCGACAAATACGGAACACGAACTTTTATACAAATCCCTTTAACAACAATATATATTTTTTAATTATTCCCACTATTTCGAACAAATAAAGTTACAGGTTGGCATTTGCTAATAACGGTGATAAAGCATATCCGGTTTTGGTGCTTCTGGTACATCCTCTTCTCATGTAGTATCACCCTAACCGTTTCGTGGGTAAAATAGTACTTACTTAACCTTCCAGCGGTCGCGCGCGGTCTCTGAGTCCGCAACGAACTTATTTTAGTAAATTTACTAAAACTATAAACAATAGACGCTTGCGCTTCAATGATATCCTCGGGGGGGTGAGGTAGTACCTCTTAGTAACCCTGTGAAATTCGTCGCATGCGCACGTGCTTTATTATTTGTGTTTGCGGTCTCAGATTCCGCGCGCGACCGATTGTGTTCCAGAACAATACAGTGCAATTAAAGAGAAAATAGGGTAAATATTTCATGTTTTTGTATCTTATTATTTCTTTTCATGTTTTATAATACATATTATCAAAGTATAGTTTTTTTTAATGTTCTTTTGTTTTAGACAATGAGTTACGAAGACTTAGAACGTCGAATATCTCGCATGCTAGAGCTGGTGGACCAAGAAGACAACCCAGTAGAAATTAATTATGGATGAATTATGGATGGATGGAATTATGGATACTAATGACGAATAGTTTATTAAGGTTTTTCTCAAATAATAATTAGTAGCTTTTAGTTTTGTTTTCTTTGTTTTATTTTATTATAGTTTAGACTATCACTAGAATGTTACGTAGAATGATCTCAAAATTAAATGTCATTTTTGAGGTCCTATTACACAGTGCCATTGACGATGACTGTGATTTAATTCTTAGATAATTAGAGTCAAGTGTATAAGTTGTTAGTCGTAAAAAAGAAAACTTTATTTTGTTTTGTTTTTGTTGATTTATAACGGTGACTTTCACCCAAAGTCTAAAATTTTGAGTTTTTATAGACCTTTGTTCTAATAAGTACAAATAAAAAAATAAATGAATGAATAAGTTGTTTTTATTTTATTTCACATGTTTAATACCTCTTTTTTATCATGTGCTAAGCAATAAGTCGAAAAATTCATTTGTTTCCCGAAACAAGACACTTAAAGTTGCGGAACCACAGACCGCGTGCGACTGCTCGTGTTTGGCGCAAGGGTGCGACTGCTGAAAGGTTAAGTAACAACATTAAGTTATCAGGAAAGAGCGGGCAACTCTGGCACAGGTTTTTTTCTTAAAAGAGTTCCAGAGGCCTTCTATAATTAAATAACAAATATTTACTTTTTTGGAACAAATAAAGAATTTTTATTTTTTCATATACAGACATAAAACGGACTTATTTTATTTTTTAATTTACGTGGTATGTCGATGGACACAAGGAATATTTATTTTTTATAACAGGGCGGCAAACGAGCAAGCGGGTCACCTGATGATATTTAGAAGTTATGATAATAATAGTCTTGTGAGCTATCTAAACACTAATAATACTTACCCAGTACTCGCCGCATCGACGCACGCGCAGACCAACGCGCACAATACTATACACGCAACCTTCATTTTACTTATTGTACTGGTGACATCCAGTGATATACTGATTGACACTCGTCGCCACCTTATATACATATAGGGATCATTTATCTTAATTTTGTCAAAATATACATATATGAGACTAACTGTTGCCCTCGGCTTCGCCCGCGTGAGTTTAGCTTAGATGAAAAATCTTTTTGTGTTCCAAACTGTAGGAACCTAAACTCCAGTACTCAAAATTTCAGCCATTTGGTTGTCGAGTGTCCCGCGGGAATATATTAGGTACTCGTAGTACAGTCGCGGTGAAAATGAATCAAGTGATTTTTCATTCTAAAAACGATCTTCTTTTGCTCGTTATCTACAATTTCCCGTGTACCACCACTCCCACCCCGAGTCTCTCTTTGTCCTATCCTGTATCTTGACTATTTATACGTCAGCAGAAAATGTTCATCAGGTTGAACGACTTTTGCTAAGGCGCCATTTCCATATGTAATAGTGTAGCTGGTCTCTTGGAATTCTTCATCAGATGATCCTGGTCTTCGATTTTTGTACATCAACAGAAAATGCTCATGAGATTGATAAACATTTGCAAAGGTACCATTTCCATATTTCTTTTAGTTTAGCTGTTCTGTTAAGGTTCTTCATCAGGTGTTCCAGTTTTCAAAATCAATTATAGCCTATATGTTGCCCAGGCTTAATAGCTATACAACAAAAAAAGTTTAATTCAAATCTGTCCAGTAGTTTTTGCGTGAAACGCGTACATACATACAGACAGACAGACAAGAAATTCCAAATTTTTTTTTTTGCTTTCTATTATCCTTTTTAAGTGTCCCTCTATCCATTTCAGTCAAAAATACTAAATGTACAGACAACATATTTTTACTGTTTTATTGTATGTAAAGATAAGTGGAGATAAACCAAACTGTCTGTTAATTAGTAATTAAGTTTAAAAAGCTAGAATCTACATTGTATAGAATGTATGTTATTTATAGCCGCGCCCCGGGGCTTCGCTCCCGTGGGATGTTTGGGATAAAAAGTACCCTATGCGCTATTCCCGGTATTTTTCTACCCGTATACCAAATTTCATCGAAATTCGTCCAGTAGATTTTGCGTGATTGAGTACAAACATCCTCACAAAACACGAACACATTCAAACTTTCGCATTTAGAAATTAGTAAGATAATCCTAACTAATATTATAAATGCGAAAGTGAGTTTGTTTGTTTGTTACCTCTTCACGCTTTATTTACAGAACCAATCTACCTGAAATTCCGCATACACATAGTTAGAAGTACTGAGAAGGACATATGGGTACCTTTCATCTCGGGAAAAAGCACTGATACCGTGAGAAATTCACGCGGGCGAAGCCGCGGGCAAAATCTAGTATCACATATAGTATGATTGATTAGTAAATAAATAAATAAATATAAACGGACAAATCACACAGATTAAGTTAGCCCCAAAGTAAGTTCGAGACTTGTGTTATGGGATATTAACTCAACTATACTATATTTTATGACAAATACATATATAGATAAACATCCAAGACCCAGGCCAATCTGAAAAAGATCATTTTCCATTTTGACCTGACCGGGAATCGAACCCGGGACCTCCGGTGTGGCAGTCTGGCGTGATAACCGTTAGGCCACGGAGGTCGTCAAGGAAGGAGGACGTAGTAGGATTGATGAACGGTTTTAAGCTGCAATAAAAATTATTTATTTATATATATTTTTTTTTTTTGTTAAAGCTACCCTTAAAAAGTAAACTTAGGAGGTTTCTCGTCTCGTCAATTACAATACAACAAGGGGCGCCTTGCACATTGGTGGTCTACTAGTAAGAAGCTACGCCACCTTAATCTGTTTATTTAACCTCTGCATTTGATAAGTTTACCCAATTACCTAATATTTTTTTGTCAACCTATAGTTTTAGCCTTATTTACATAGAATCATGTGCCTATGAGTCAAAACTTTAGACCGTACACCGTACATAATATTAACAAGCTAATTTAAAAAAAAAAAGAAACACGACTGACAACTCACATAGCCTATGTCACTCGGAGGAATGCAAGGAATCTAAAAATACCTCTCACATAAAAATCTGTTTGTAAAATGTATTCAGAATTCGAGCCCGCCCCAGACGAAAGTGAGGAAGACGTGAACACGTCTAAACTTGGCTGGTCCTACTGCGGAGCTTCAAGGTACGGTATCATTTTGGCCAGGATACTATAACTTATTCTGTGCCAGGACTCCATAGCTGGACCTCAGACGAAGGAAAAAGAATAGACATGACATACCTACAAAAAGATCGTGCATACATACCTAAACCCGGCGGCCCTAAACAAAGTATTTGAGACAAAGATGGCGTCCTGCGCATACTAATAATAGTGACAAAACATGGCGACCGGCCGCATAACTACTGTTTGTATACTTTGTATATAGATTGTTATGCCGGGTCTATTCTTTTTTACTAAGTCTATGAGCTGGACATAGTGGCACCGAGGTACAAGTGGCCCTAAATACATATAGTTAGATAGTTAGATAGTTACAAAGATATTTGATATTTCCAACAGATACCTCCAGTTCGCCCGTTTCTCCGAGGCGATATCATCGCTAGGCTACTACGGCTGGCTGGCCGGCGAACAGAAGTACTCTCACATCATGGAGCCTCACGAGAGGAGGCCTGGCTTCGGCTAGGACCTTCGAGCAACACGGACTGACCGCACAGAAAGGGCACTTCATAGAAACGGCGCGTCATATATAACCTACTATATGTGACTCAACAAATTTTGAGATGCTCGAAATGTAAAAATGGTACGCCCTTGCGTATTTTGCATTTCGAGCACCTCAAAACTTGTTGAGTCACCTACGTAGTACTACAAAGAAATTGTACATCACACATCAATAACATGTCAATGTTTGCGTTTTCATAGTCATAGCGTTCCAAAACGGGGGAGAAGTGCGGGGTACGCCATATTGCGGGAAGGGCAGGAAGCTTTCTTTCTGTACGTAGTACTTATATTTATTCTGTAGTTCCGTGTTAATTTTTTTTTCTAGCTATTTATGTCCAACTGCTGGGCAAAAGCATTTTCTAATTCTCTTTACTCATCTCTGTCCTTCGTCTTTTCCTTCCAATTCTTATCAAGTCCCTTTAAGGGCTCTCAGTAAGTGAAAACGGCAATATTGGCTGTTTTCTATAAGCTGCTGTTTAAAGAATTGAAGAGTTTTCGCCCTGAAATTTCTGATACCTATGTATTGTAGAACGTATGTTTAAAGGGAGGACTGTTTCCAAAATACGATGGGAAAAATTTTGCTCGATAGAAAAAAATCCTGAAGTTACCTCTAAAATTTCATATGAATACAAATAACATCCGTGTTTTATAATAAAAAATGTTTTAAAATCACCAACACAAAGGTATTTTACCTTTTCGATTTCGTGACTGATTTGAATTTTTGAAAAACTAAACATCTATTAACTTTTTGATAAAAATGTGAATGGCGCGCAACCGGGAAGTCCCCCCCCCCCGCCTCAGCCGCTTCATATGAATTTTCGCTGACCGCCTAACCCCCCTTAAATCATCGGACCATTTCGTTCTTGGTCTCCCTCTCTACATTATTGTTAGTTATACAGGTTTATTTTGAAACCATTGTCTAAATTTTTGCAGAAGATTTATTTGATGAAATTGAACAAGTTTCCAAAAAAATCTATGTCAAAAATAGAAAAAAAATTTTTGCTCACCATACAAATTGGTCGATCAGCTGATGGAACTTCGTATGGAAAGTTGAAATTTTATGTTATTCTTTTACTATAAATTTCTTTCGGACGTAGTTGTACTCCAAGTACTGAGCATATTGTAAAAATTTGACCAGTAGTTACAAAATAACCCTGTATAACAATTAACGTACCTATAGTAAGTAACCCTTAGGTTATGTTTCTTAGACACAGTTGAAATAAGTAGGTAAATACAATAGATTGCACGGATCCAGGATTTTTTCTGGGGGAGTGGGGGGCAGACGAGAAAAAACCATCACTTGGGGGGCACGTTGTTTTTGTAAGTAATAGGTATGTGTACATGTTTATATTATACAATTGTATGTTGACATAATAAAAAAAAAATGTTCAAACATCATAAAAAAAATGTTCAACTGTCAGTGCAGTGAGTTCCTAATTTTTATAAAATAAAGAAATAATCATATCGTATTATTAAGATAGAGTTCTGTTTTAAAATAAGGTAAAAATCATATAATTAAAACAATTTTATAATATGTATATGTTTTTATTCAGATTTTGCAAAAGCACAAACTATGGTAGAAACAGCATAACGTCATTGTATAACAGGTTATTTTAGTACTTATATCAAATTGCAATATAATCATATTAAATAGTAATATTCGGAAGAACCTCAGCAATCAATAAATATTAATTTGCACTACATTAAATTATATTATGCAAGCAATAAATAATTTTCGCACACAAAATAATCATCAACATACAGGTTGATATTTAATCCACCAGAAATATTTTAACACCTGGTTTGGATGATGAAACTGAGTCAGTGGCGTACTGAGGGGGGGGGGGGTAGTGTAAGGGAGGACTGCCCCGGGCGCCATTTCCATTTTTTTGTACCCCCCTCCCCCATCACTTCTGGCTGTTACCTGGTCGGCAGGTAGCAGGGCGGATATCGAGTTGCACCCACTGAGTAGGTTTTCAAAGAAATATGCCAAAAGTGACAATTTTGTTTTTCAGCAGTTTTCAGCCAATTCAGTTTCACCATCAAAATCTGCTGCAAAAACTTGCATGTCAAAACATTCCTTTCTACTGTTAAAACTTAAAAAAAAAATAAGATGTTCCCATCCAAACTATTTTACAATACCCAAAATATATGGAACAGCTGATTTTTTTTTTCAGTTGGATTTTATCGGTCCTATACAAAAAGTGGCTCACATAATCATGAGTATTTTCACCAGTAGTAAGGATACAAATGAGTTAGAATTCACCTGTATTCATTGTGTATATTATTTCCTTGAAACAAATGTCCATCGTATCTAAAAACTGCAACTTTTTAATTTTAAAAATAAATATGACAGCTTCAATAAAAGCTTTGGTAATTAAAATGAGAATTTCATTTGGCAATATCGTTGTTTTTTTAAAATAATAGTTGACTAAAATTTCACACCATGACTTTTGAGTAATCTCATTAATCTATGGCACATTTTTTTTTATGTATGATTGACTATGCCAGTTTGCTATAACTATAAATGCAACCGTTATAAAATTTGAACTAGTTTATTGCTTTATGTACATTCACAAATCACAATCCAGAAAAATAGAAACTTTTACAAAAATATTCATCTTAATTTACATATTTTTACAAAATATATGTACACATTGTGGTATGTATATTTATGTGTGTATAATGCTATATTGTTTAGTCAGAATTCATTTATTCATAAAAAATATTCAGTTTCATGTCTTCAAACTTTAGATCGGGCGACAACAGCTCCATTTTTGAAGCTCCCTGGTCGTAAGCATAACCCAATTGGGTATTTTAAATAAGTAAATAACTTTTAATAAATGGAAAGATCATATACAAGCATTAGTTTTATTTTATTTTCGCTCTAATGAATTAGGGTTATCGGTTTTCCGTTCACTATTTGGCGCCAATGGCGAGTGAGATCTGTCAGATGGCTACATTACTGTCATTTGAATTTGACAACTGATGTCAGTAGTGTACTATCTGACAGACCTCCCCAGTAGCGCCCACTAGTGAACGGATAAACGGGTTGTCCTCATTAAAAATATTTTTTTAACCCAATACAGAAAACCATGTTAAGGAAAATTAACATTGTACTTTATACGGTAACTACGGTAATTTTAACTTTAACTTTTTATCAGAGCGAAAATAAAAAGAAGAAACAAAAAACAGTTCGTTATAAAATTTGTTTGTTTGTATATGTATATTGCACAAATAACATATTACACATACATAAATAAATAAATTATTTATCCATACTAATATTATAAATGCGAAAGTTTGGATGTGAGTTTGTGAATTTGTGAGTTTGTGAGGATGTTTGTTACTCAATCACGCAAAATCTACTGGACGGATTTCGATGAAATTTGGTACAGAGGTAGATAATGACCTGGAATAGCACATAGGCTACTTTTTATCCCGGGAAAAAACACTGTTCCCGTGGGAAATTCACGCGGGCGAAGCCGCGGGCAAAAGCTAGTGTTACATAAATAAACAAATTATTTATAATGTTATTTGTGCAATTAACGTGAAGACAGAAAGTGGCAATTATATTTGATCTTTCCAAAAACAGTATTGAAAAAACCCAATTGAGCATGTTATTAACACATTATATAGGTGTATAGACTACATAATAGTAGGACAAAAATATATAGTACCTTAAAGACCATAATAGTGATCAATTTTATTACATTATTCTACAGTATATGTCGATAAAGAACTGCCGTGGTTAAAAATTGAACTAAGATTATAAAATAAAAAAAAACTGAACACATTGGCCTTCTTACGCGTGTTCTCTTTCGCACAGACTATCGCATTGATATTTTAGGAACTGTTCGTATGAGACGAGTTAAAGGCGTACCTAGAGGGGGACAAGCGCCCACCCTTGCAAAAACGTCAGAAATTACTAGGTTTTTTTTAGTTTTGTTAACTAATTGTGGCTTTGATTTGTCGACAATATTCTTACGTTCGCCTGTTACATTGTAAAATTGTGGTAGTATACTGTAGTAATACATTGGTTATTGTTTAAAGGCAATATCGTATTGTACTATACCACATCTTTCCTTTCTCAATAAGACTAAGTCAAACCCTCCACCCCCTCTAGGTACGCCAAAGGAACATAGCAAGAGACTTACAGGTGACTTTTAGCCCTACGTTCGAGTAACCTCGACGCCTCTCGGCGGCCGGTTTCAGCCGCGCCGTGGACCGTTGAGAAGTGGTGGGGGTTCGTGGCTTCTCCCGCGAACAGGACCCGGGGGTTGCCAGCTGAAATATAGAGTTATGAGTTGCCAGCTATTCTAACTAATATTAAAAATACGAAAGCGAGTTTGTTTTTGAATAAATTTCATTTTTAATTAGAAAAGTACTGAGAAGCACATTGGGTAATTTCATCTTTGGAAAAAGCACTGTTCCTGTGGGAAATTCACGGGGGCAAAAGCTAGTAATTGTATAATTCGTTTTTGACGTGAAAAAATGCCCGTGACAGCCAAATTTCAATTAAAAAAAAAATTTTTTTTTTTATATTTTTGCTTATAACCACATGATACAAGTGTTTAATCAAGTCGACAAGCATTACATAGTATTAGCTCTCATTATTTATTTAACTTTACAAAAAACATGTAAATGGCGTACATAAAACCTGAGGCTTTTTATACCAGTCAAGCAAGATGTGATGCAGAGAGAAAAGATATCATTTTCTACCATCTTTCAAGGCAAAAAATGAGTTGAATTACTTAGACGAGCGTTTCGGCTTAGCCTCATACAATAGATACTCGCAACTGCTTAAAAAGTTTCCACTGAAAAAGTAGTAATAGGTACCTGAGTCAGTTATGGGTGTGCCAAGGTCGGCCCGTGCGGTGGGGTACTGGGGCGAGAGTAGGTTGTCGTATGTGTAACTACCCCGCGTGTAAGGGTTGTGGAACCAATTCGTCCTGCGTACAATATACAAAGCTTGGAGTATACAAATAAAAAAAATTAAAAACAATCGACTTTGACATTTATATTTTTTTTAACAATTTTTTTTTTGACTGAAAAGTTTAATTGTTTTTTTTAGAAATCATTTTAGTACTTTATTAATTTTATCTTTAATTGATTAGGTATCTCTTTTGGCCCTTTTTAGGGTTACGAACAAAAAAACTGAACCCTTATAGGATCACTCGTCTGTCTGTCCATCCGTCTGTCGCTGCCAATTTACTCCGAATCTACAGGGCCAAATCAGGTGAAATTTGGTAGGATAGTGTAATCCTATGACCCAAATACAGGTGTGCTGTAAAAATACTGAGCCAAAAATGTTGAAAAAAATACAAAATATAGTTCACTTTTTGTAGATTACAGGAAAACCTATAAGAATTGGCATTGTACGGAACCCTCTCCACGCGAGTTCAACTCGCCCTTGGCTGGTTTTATTACACTTACCTCATCATGTCAATGGGCTCAGGAACCTCAACGCCTTTGCCCATGAACCGCCTGATCAAACCCATCAGTTTCGTTCTAACAACATCTTCAGGCATCGTCTCTACCTAAAATGCAATAATTATGATCAATATCAATTCAGATACTTACATAATAATATAGAAACGATTTTTTGTTGCTAAAATCCACACTGTAGAATTAGTTAATTGTAACTTGATTGATATTATGTTGGAAACATTCGTTCATGCTACAATTCGTGCAAAAGAAGACGAGCAATGGTGAATTATGATGTGGTCATTTTTGCTTTTCATACACTTTATTAAACCTTTTATGATTCTATGCGCGACCTGTACAAGAAGACTCAGTAACAAACTGAGAATTAATTAGGGCCATTACTTGACGAAATACAGAAAGAAAAAAAAGTATTTTTTCTATGCAACGAAGAGTACACACAAAATGGGCTGCCCAAACTCGAATTCAAATAACTAAATTTGTATCGATCTTCAGACATTAATGTGTATCGTTTCGGTATGTCAAAAAGCACATAAATTAACGTCATTACTATTAACTAATCTGTTGCATTCAATTTTGTATTAAAGAATTCGAATTTAAGCAGCCGAAAAAAGGTCTCATACTGACCATTATCCCGACTTCTCCACTAGTCCAAAGCGTCAAAGCATGCTGGCAACCCTTAGGAGTACTGGCCGCAAACACCCTGTACAACCAGTAATCCTCATCCGGTATCCTCTTCCTATCTTCGCCTTTCCAGAGAAAACCAAAAAAAGCTGGCTCTATAACTGGCCACCAGGGCCTTTCAAATAAAAAGACAATTTTGTCCATGACGCCTATAGACAAATTGTCTATGGCTGTTTGTTTCGGTTCAGGCAGTTTAGGCTCGAACAGTTGTTTGTGCCTGGAAAGACGCACTTTTTTTTTTTTACTTGTTGTAAAAAACAAACTTTTTTTAATTTGATTGCAGTCCGAATCATATAAAATGGCAGTTCTGAACTTAATCACAATCACAAGTCGCGTTGAAGTAGCGAAATTTAGGTGTCAGCGGGGCGTCACATCGTGGGGGGGATAGTCACAACCCACGCTACGACCCGCCACCCGCGATCGCCCTGTCAGCGCTCGGAACTGCGCGCACAGGAACGAGCAGAGCATCTAAGTTCAGAACTGCCGTTTTATTTGATTCGAATCGTAGTAAAATTACAAAAGCGTAACGCGAAGTTTGTAATGGTTACAAAGACATCTTCAATTAAATCAATCTTTCAATTATATCTATTTTTGGTTTCTAAGCTTTTGCTGCCCTCCCCTGCCCCCCGTAGCTACGCCCCTATGCAGTTCGTATGTTATGTGACTATTTGTCGGCCTAGCGTTATCCACAGCCAGATATAGGTAGGTACAATCAGATGCAGACAAATCTGACCCCTGATACCTCATCGAATCCTAATCCCAGAGGGTCTGGTTTCTCTTCATGTGACTGTACAGTCAAGGGTCATAGGTGCAGTCATACCTCGAAAACCTTATTGCCTAACCTTAAAGATCATATTGCATTGTAGATTCTGACTGCACTTTGAAGCGGTGGTGGCCAAGTGGTAATGACACCCGCCTGTGGTTGGATAGGACCCGATTCAAATCCTACCTGTGTCACATGAGTTTGTATACCAATCTGACTCATGTATGGTAGTTTTCTCATAGACCACCACCTGCTTCCGGTGAAGGAAACATTGTGAGGAAACCTGCAGATTGGCTGACTGTTTAGTTCACTTGTGTGTATACGGCTACTGCCACTAGATGGCGGTAGTCGTAAAAGTCATGTCAGATGCCTTTAGGCGACTTGAATAAAATCTGACACCAGTGTTAGTAATAACACACTCGATAAAAAGGAGAAGACTGCACTTTTGACTCTTGACTGTACAGTTGCATATCAAAATATTCATGTGAACAAGAAAAAGGACCCATGCAAAGTCATACTCCGTTTTCTATCAATTATGGAAACGAATATTCATCGTGTTCGAAGGAAAGTCACAAATGCTTGTGCGGAATATTAGTATACCGATGAGATATGATACTGGCAATGATCGTTCATGCAATAGCTTATTTTATATTCTATCCTAGCCTGTTAATATTATACATTATAATATAACCTATTTAGGGGCTAGCAACCTGTCACTATATCTCCATTCCATCAGAAAGCCCACTATTCAGCTAAGCGTGGCCTTCGAGTGTCACGACTCTTGGCGCTGTCTACCCCGTAAGGGATAAAGACGTGATTCTATGTATGTATGTAATATAACCTCCTCAAGTACTATGTTACGCGTATTCTGTGATGTCAAAATAATGAGACTTAAAAATTGTAAAGCGTTGACATAAAAATTGATTTCTTTTAATACATGTAAATCGTGAACTTAAGCCGTTAGTTAGTCTTTATCTATCAGTCAACCAACAGGTTATGCCAAAAAGTTATAAACAAAAGACAAAATAAAAAAAATTAAAAAAATAAAATAGGTAAATAAAAAAAATAAAAAATAAAAAAAAAGGTAAAAAAAAGGTAAAGGTAAAGGTTAATTAGGTATAAGGACAATCCATCTTTAACAGCTTGTGTAACCCTATTTATTGCAAATAAATGATTTGATTTGATTTGAACAATTAATAATATATTTTTAAAGCATTATTTCCTTTAACATTCATGCCATGCCTTATTGGAAATAATTACAAGTTGTACATGTATAGATTACTTTTTATTGAGTGAGATACTTAATGATCATTGTATTTTTACCCCTTTCTTGAATTCAAGTAAGTTTTTGGTGTTGGCGGAATTTCGAAAAGTCGTTTGTTAGTCCTCATCTTACTTGCTATTTATAACCTTTGCGAAAATTGCTACGTTATCTCTAAGAAATGTCATTCATTTAACTTAAATTGTAAATTAACACAAATTCCTATCTCTAGGACACATTTGGCCTTCATGGTCCAAGACTGAGTCTAGGAAGTTTGTGAATTCACAATAAAAATTAAATGAAATGATTTCTTGCGTCTTTCTAGAAAAACACACGACTACACATATTTCTAACTGTGTAAAAGTATACCTATTCATACAGATAAATATTATTCTATTTCTATTATATTCTTCTTGAATTTTAGTTTAATATAGTCTTTTTATGTTATAGTTTTCGTTTATTTTTCTTTAGATTTTAGTTAGTTTTAGTTTTTGTTATAAGACTGTTGTTATAAACACAATAGAGTGAAGAAATAAAGATTTCTTGTCCGTTCTATTCCTATTCTATACTATTCTAGTCAAGAGCGGATCCAACCTTCGCGTCAAGGGGGGGGTGGAACATGGTCGAGTGCGTGATCTTTACTCAGAATAACCCCGGTAACAGTGCAGGGATTATTTTGAGTAAAGAAAAAAATATATATAAAGTCCCAGGGGGCATCATGACCCCGTGATTCCCCCCCTAAATCCGCCCCTGATTCTACTGCAGTCCTAGACGTCACATAGCCTGTCTTGCCCGATATACCGTGAGGAATCTTAGGATGCCTTACATATGAACCCAAAAACATCCCTTTTTGGACAATGACGTAAAAATTAAAATAATTAAACTGTTATATTGGATAAACATCAAATCAGTTCAAATAAAACGCATGGGCGTCCCCGCGCTTTTTAAACAAGCTGATTTGACGTTGATTTACTTAAAAATCAAATAAGATAAAATAAAAATATTTCGATTGGTTAAACAATAATTGCCATTATCATCCTTTGAGTATACTAACCATTTTCCCTGTATCTCCGTAAGTCCACACTGTCATGGCCTTATTAGACCCCATAGGTGTTGACACACTCGGAATTTTCAACAACCAAGCATCTTCGGCTGCGACCTTTTTCTTATCATCGGCGTTCCAAAAGAAACAAATGGGGTGTTCGGTTCGTCTCCACCAGTGTTCTTGGAAAAGGAATATGACTTTGCCGAGTAGACCAATAGACATTTTATCTATAGCTGTTAATTTAGCTTGTGGTAACGCCGGCGAGAATAGCTCTGTGTTTCTGTGGATTTTCAATAGAAAAACATATAATAAAGACGGTCTTTAAGCCTCCAATACACTAGGCAAAATTGTCTTTATCGCTCCGTTCAATTACATAAGTGAGAAACACCATGTGCTATTTCACTTTAGTCAGTAGAAATGAGTGAGAGACGTAGCATAATATGTAGCGCGTCAATTGCTGCCTACACAGGGTGTAAAATGACCTCCGACGTAGCCGAAACCCACGTAATCTCCCCATTAATATGAACATTTTTCCCCAAGAAACCATGCCTGGGAAATCAGTAGTTTCCGAGATAATGAGGTTCAAAGTTGAATTGAAAATTTCCATTTTTTTGCAGATTTGTAAAATTTATCATGTAACCGTCATTTCATACTAAGAAACCTCATTAAAATTTTAAAGAATTCCCCATCAAAACTAACGCTAAAGTTTAAAACAAGCAATGAATAGTGCCCATCGACAGCTGACTAGTCAAGCGGGCCGCCTTTGCCGTGCGCACTCACCGTCCCGCGCGGTCATTGAAACCATGCAGCGGTCGCGGTTCGCTATACACTGATTTTGATTTTTTTTTTATATCTAATTTTTTGATTATTTTTCCCAGTCAAATTTTTACTCTAAAGTGACTTTAATTAGGGTACCCTATGCATACGTAATGGCTATGTCGGACGTGATTTAACACCCTGTATAGTGTGTTTTAGGCTTTACTTAGTCGCAAGTAGTGTCGCCGTAGCAAATTTTAGGTGTCAGCGGGGCGGCACAGCGCGGGGTGGGGAGTTATACCCCCCGCTGCGACCTACGCGTCAACTCGTGAACGGGTGTTGCCAGGGGGAACTGGCCTGCTCGATTCAGATTCGAATTTTTTTTTTAGTTTATTTGGGACAATAAACAACAGTACAATATGCAACTTAATCTAGTTTACAATTTACATAGAAATATTTTAATTGTACGTCTACAACACTGTTCTTAACTCTTTCATTGTAGTTACTCGATCACAAACATACATGTTTTATTATATAATATTTGTTTCTTATATTTTATTTTAGACTGTACATTATGTACGTAAAGATAATAAATAGCCGTTATCTGGCATGTTAGGTGATCAAGACTGTTTCATGAGTTTAATTTCGGCATTTCTTCTCAGCAGTTGTCGTTCCAAAATGCTAGTAATTTGTTGCTTTGAGAAATTATACACTAAAAAGAGAAAAAGAGCCTTTTTTGAATGACAAGTTTCAATAAAGAATTTCTGGTATCCGCGTTGGCCCTTCCGCCGCTCGACCTGCGCGCAATTGAGTGAGCAGCTAACTTCAAAGCCGCCATTCTTATATATTTGATTAGAATTGTAGTAGATTTATAAAGGCATAGCGCGTAGTTTGTATCGGTTTTAGGGTGGTTAAGTGCAGTAAAACAGTCTTGCATAAAGACAGATCTTGTATTATATATTTTTTTAATTTTACTTTCGAAGATTTTAATGCTTGTTGCCCTCCCCTGCCCCCTGTAGCTACGCCCCTACGTTGGTATGCTATATGACTAGGTATTTCTCAGCCTAGCGTTATCCACAGATACACAAGTATTACATATTAAAATATACACGCGACCAATTGGGAAAGACCTCGTGCAACGTCATAGATCATTTTCATCATACTAATAATTGAGGAAGTGATTGTAAGTTTGTTTGTAAGGGGTAATCTTCGGAACTTATAATGAAAAAAAAAAAAAAAAGAAAAAAAAAAAAACTACTGACCGATTTCAAAAATTCTTTCACCAATAGAAAGCTGCATCATGCCTGCGTGACAAAGGCTACAATTTATGTATGTACTATGAGTATTACTTATATTATGAGAATGAATGTATTGTACACTGATAAATAATATCTGTTCAGATGCTTGGTCGGTATACCCATGAGATAAATGATATTGGCAATAATCGTTCATGCAGAAGCTTTTTATTCATACCAGGGGCGTAGATACCGCCGTATTTGCCGTATCAATTATACGGGGCCCCCGGGCTACGGGGGTACGGGCCAAAGTGTGTAAGGAAAAATAATAAAAACTTTCTAATTTATTTTATTTTACAAATGACAAAATTCTATAAAGCAATTCCTTTTTTTCCCGCCTTAAGCGTGCGTTCAAAAGCAGAAACTTTAGAAAAACTAAAATCATCATCAGCCATAAATGATTTAATAAATCAGTTTGCCGAAAAAAAGGCAAGGAGAGTGAATATTTAAAATTCGATTTTTATTTGTAAAATGGGTAAATTATGTGATAAATAAATATTTCTTCTCACAATATTTTTTTTCTTTTGTGAAAAATCTTTACCTCCATATAAGGGCCTCCAAAAAAATTTTTATACGGGGCCCCGACAAGGCACGCTACGCCACTGATTCATACACTATATTTTATCCAAATCATAACCAGACAAGGTATGACAATTGTTAAAACTGTGCATTTTGTAAAATACTTTTTGCTCTAGTTCGATTGAGTTTATTTTCGTAATTACAAATTAAAAAATAACATACAAGCTAATTTAAAATAGTAGGTATTTTAAATTAATGTATGCAATAATATTGATAGAATACTTAAAATTGAACGCATTTTGCGACTTTTTCCCCATGCCATGCTTGTATAGTAAATGAATAGTGAAATTCAATTATTTGTTTGCATAATCCTAATAATTTGTCCTCGGGCAAGATTGTGGTCAAGAGCAAACCCATCTTCTATAAAAAAAATTCCAACTTCCCCAACTAATAATATAAATGCGAAAGTGAGTTTGTTTGTTACCTCTTTACATTTTATGTACTGAACCAATTTCCCTGAAATTTCGCAAACACATAGTTAGAAGTACTGAGAAGGACATGGGTACCTTTCATCTCGAAAAAAGCACTGTTCTCGTAGGAAATACATAATTTTAAAAATATTTTTTCTACACTCAAATAAGCCTTCCCGGTATTATTCTGAGTACAGACCACACACACGATCATGTGACCCTCCCCTGACGTGAAAACTGGATCCGCCCTTGAACATAACAAACATGATATTTTGATGATCTTCATTGAAGCTTCATTGAATCTTTATTCAATGTGGAAAATCATAAAAAATGCTGGGGAAACATATCAGTTTAAATAAAAAGTTCACTTAAATGTCATACTATGAAAAGACACAAATATCTACCATTGTAGATATATTCAACACCAATCTAAGACGCTTTGTAGATATTTATATTCATTATCTTTTAATTAATTAAAGTATATTGAGCTCAATGCACGCCTTGGGCAACTGTAACTGCAACTTGCTAATTGTATAAAGAAATAATCTCAATTGGTTAAACAATAATTGCCATTATCATCCCTTGAGTATACTAACCATTTTCCCCGAATCTCCATAAGTCCACACAGTCATAGCTTTATTCGAACCCATAGGTGTATCAACGCCTGAAATTGTCAACAACCAAGCATCTTCTGCGGAGACATTTTTCTTATCATTGGCATTCCAAAAGAAATTGATAGAATGCTCGGTTTGTAACCACCAGTGTTCTTTGAAAAGGAATATAACTTTGCCGAGTAGACCCATAGGAATTTTGTCTATGGCTGTCAGTTTTGCATGTGGTAACGCTTGCGAGAATAGCTCTGTGTGTCTGTGGATTGTAAATTGAACAAGTATGATGAAATATAAATATTTTGGATTATTTTAGGTGTCAGAGGGGCGTTACAGCGGGGGGAGGAGTCATACCCCCCGCTACACCTTCCCTCCCGCCTCTTTGACCTGTACAGTGCGACAAGGATATTTTTGCGCGTGGCAGAAAACGGAACTAATGTCTAAACTATAAAAAAATCTTATTTAAAACGTAGGTGGCACCCTCACTCACGTGCAATAAGATCCTTGACGCACTGGCCCTTGCAAATTTAGAACCGCCAACCTATCAAGAGTATTTTGACATTGACAGTGACAACCCTTCAACAGTCGGCGGCCATTTGCAACGTGGCAACGGGTGGTTGAGTCTAACTTTAAAATTAATAAAATTAGAGTAATAAAATGTTAACTTATTTTCTACTGAACATTGTAAAGATTGTTACCTGTTGTGTATGCCTTAATAAATAAAATAAAATAAATAAATAAAGTTAGAATAAGTCTGTAAGAAAGAGACAAGTATATCCTCACAGCTACAGCTTACAGCTAAACTCACCTGGCTTTCAAAACCCCGAGAGAGACGGTGACAATAACATTATTCGCCGTATAGACCGCACCATCCGCGGTCGTCACTGATACCGGCGCGGACGCATCAGAATACGAGATCTTAGTTACTTCACTGTTCAGCTTGATCGTCAGCGATGGCAAGCCTGTGCCGTTGTTGAATTTATTCTGAGACAATGAGATATTATTTTAAACTAGATAATCTGCCAATTAGTACCCATAAAATGACGATAGATGGCGATATTGATAATAAATAATATTGTGTGTTTTTATTTCTATGTTTAATGCTTAATTTTATACCTATATGCATTAAGTCTATACCTATATCGTGAAATATGTAGAACTACTAACATCTAAACTGTGCACATGTTTACAAAATCCTAATCCTAATATTATAAATGCGAAAGTGTGTTTGTTTGTCTATTTATTTGTTAGGTAACAACGCTTTATCTAGTGAACCAATATACGTGAAATTTCGCATACACATACATAGTTAGAAGTACTGAGAAGGACATAGGATATAGGTTTAAGTTAGCTTGAAGACTTACCAGAAGTATGTCAAACAGAGTCTTGTACCCGCTCGCGCCCCAGCTCACATGCTGGTGGCCGTCCAGGTCCTGGTACTGGCTGTTGGTGGTGACGTCATTCCAGCTATTGCTGGCTTCGTAATTATTAACCACCAGGTCTAAAAGATGCAGCAACTCTTCCATATAATCATTGTCTTCTAGGACATTGGGGTAGTGCTCTTTTAGATATGCCGTTACTCTGGGAACAAGGGATCATTTTATCTTAACGGAAAAGTTACCGCTTACATTTTCGTATTTAGTATTATTTTAATGTACCCACTGATGGGGCAGTGGCCTTCTTTGGAGGGATCCACCATGTGGGCCCAATCAATTTATTTATTTGCTGTAAATAGAGTTACAAAAGGTGCTAGAGTGGTGTATAAATGTGTAAACTGCTTAACAGTTTTCTTCTGCAAAATTTTAATCTGTATAAGTGCATTTTGTTTTTTTGGGAAACAAATAAATAAACAAATGCAGATTGGTGGGTTCTGGTGCCTTCAGATCCCTCACTTCCACACACACATACTTAGGGTGTTTGTATGGTGAGGTCCTCATGTTCATATTCAACACTTAGATCAGTTTTATTTTATTTTATAGGGTTAATAAAAAATTAAATGTTACCCATTGTCCTAATGAGCCCAGCACTTCCAAAAGGCGTCGAAGGTCTTAGGGACCCTAATGTATGGTACCCAGGGTCTCCAATAAATTATAGTTGCCCTCGGTGTCACATCTGCTTACAGCATGGAATACCATTCCCTCTTGTTGTTTTGTATCGATAATATCAAAGTATTTAGTCGCCATCTATCTTGTGATATGGTCACTAAAAGTTGTTTTACTTTAGGTTATGGGCCCAGCTATGGTTATTTGTTTGTTTTACTTTACTTCTACGCCTAAGCCCAATAGCACAGTATTAATAGAAGTGCAAAAAGATACTATTAGGCTTAGCACACACTACGATTAAACGCTCACGTTTAATCGTAGTGTGTGCTAAGCCTTACACTTACTTTTTCGTGAGGAACTCCCCCAAAGGCTCACTGACATTGAACTGCTCGTTGATAGAGCCTAAGGCCTGATCCAGCAGTTCATTGAACAAACTGCTGTTGGCTTTGTTGCCGTCTGACATATAAACCTCAATGGAAACGTCCTGCTCTATTAGCTTCACGCCATTCTTGGTGGCTAGGTCATAGGTTATGCTGGGTGATGTGCCGTGGATCCTGGGAGAATTTATTTACTTAATTCCAAACTTACTAATATTATACATGTCTGTCTTCACAGGTAAGGCAGCGGGTATGTTTTCACAGGTAAACTGGTAGACCGATTTTACCTATTTATTTCTTTACTTAATCTTTATTATAAGTAAATAATGATAACCTTTATTATACAAAAGTAAAAGTACAATAGGAAGATTTAATGCTAAGGCATTATCTACTAGTCAACCAGTCAAATTTGATGAAATTTAGAATGCATATAGTTGAAAACTCTTTGTCAAACATAGGCCGCTTTCTTTCAAAAACCAACTACCCAAGAGGCACCAATGGGTGATGAAAGTTTGTGCGAAAAACACTTTTTGATTCAATAAATACTTATTATAAAACCTTTTTATTTAAATTTACTTCCTATTAAAGACGTATGCTTTTGTGGGTGTCTTGTTATGAAACACAGGCAACTACTTTCTTGGAAATCTTAGTTATAGTAAAATAATTACATATATGAACCCTGAAAGTAAGCAATAGTGTAAAAAACCTCACCACTCCGCACCCATCTCAACTACACCGTCCCCATACGGCACAGTGTTGACTCTCCCTCCGATTCTGTCCATAGCTTCAAGCGCCAGCACCTTGACTCCGGCCTGGGCTAGTGTGGAGGCCGCCGTGGTACCAGCAGCCCCCATGCCAACCACTATCGTCTCATAATCGACCATCCCTGACCTGTAGAATCCATAAGTGTCAATAACTTAAAAAAAGTTCAATACTAAACTCCGTTGTTTCCTACTTGTCCTATTATGTAAACAATCTTCACAATTTTTTTTACACTATTGTACCTACTAAATCAAACATATAACTCTTATCAACTCACAAAAAACGGTGTTTATTTCATAATATCAAGGCTCAGTATCAAGGCATCGAGGTTAGGTTAGTAATAGATAACAAAATGTTTTCCTAAAATAATCTAGAATATCTTACAATGTTTTGTTATTTAAGTTATCGTAGGTCGTCTCCTTATGTAACTACACTATCACCACTTAATTAAATTAAAAAAATATATGTATGTAATCCAATTAATTTTGTGCAAAAGCACAAAAACAAAATCATATGGTTTTGACGTTGACGTATTTAGGGATGCAAACGATACATCGATGTTTAAAAACATCGATGTATCGTTCATAAACATCGATGTTTTAACATCGATATTGATAATGTTAACATCGATGAAACATCGTTCATCGAGGACGATGTTTCTATGAACGATATTTTTTCAACGCCCTCTATCTATTTATAAAAAAAAACATTGGCTACACTATTAATTATTATAGATAACTAGGCTGTATGGTCTACAGTTCTTTGCCACGAAAAAATCGTTGCGTTTGTAGTGTCAATGTCATCGCTGACATTTATAAACGACAAAAACAAAAACAAACGGTTAGCAGCATACAGATAACAGAATAGCAGCTAGCATAGCAGAATTGTGATTAATAATCAAAAATTAAGATTGAATTCGAAGAAAAACACTTCATCCTATCATCCGTTTCTGCGTAAGTAGTGATTGAATTAGAATTTGTTTGTTAAACTGTTCATTATTTAAATGCGAGGTTGGAAAATACTTGTAAATATTTTGTAGGTTGTTTTAGTGGTTGTTGATTTTCTCATATTATTTTGAATTGGCTCGATGGTTAGCCGAGGTGTAGTTATTTCCATGTAATTAAGGCATTGTTTTCTCGTAAATATACTTAGAGCTAATAAAATATACCTATGACGTGCAAAACAAAACATCGAAAAAACATCGATGTATCGATCATAAATAACGATATTTTTAACATCGATGTTTCAATTTTAAAAATATCGATATTTCAATATCGATGTTTTTTATGAACGATGTTGCATCCCTAGACGTATTTGACAAAATTGACAATTTTAAATTTGTGACAGCTTTACTTGATATTAAAATTCTTTTACACGCAAAAGTGTCTATAAAATAAAACCTTACTTTACACCTTTACGAAATTGAAAAAAAGACAGTATACTTCAACTCAACAAGATAGTATAATACAAAAAATAAATAAATGACTCTAAAAATATTGGTAAAAAAAGTTAAATAGGTATGTAGTGTAAATAATAGTACACTTACTAAATTCTATTGGCGAATGGTAGACTATTGACGCTAATGATACGTTTCAGACTGAATTTTCCGCAAATATTACATTATTATCTATTAATTTGTTCCAGACATTAATTAAGTTTTTAATGCGCTATATGCTTTAAGGTCGTCTTATATAAGTATTTATTTATACTTATTTTCCACGAATAGAAAACAAACATCATTGTATTTATTTTCTTATATATGATTGTTGATACCTATAATAGTTGATATTTATTTTTTATCAACAATAAAAACTGATTGTTACATACAAACTCTTTTTTAAATTTCATTTCATATTTAAGGTCTACAAAATAATACACAATTTCGCCCCTTTAAACACTACCGGCCGGAGCGTATGCTATAATTTTTTTATGCTATCCGTCCCATTTAAAAACCACAACGCGCGGGGCCGTTGGTAAGTTTTTTTTCCAACGGCCCTGTCACTCGATCTCTAGTTTCAATTTAAATGATACTTACTAATCTATACATATAATAAAACAGTAAAAATATTTTGTCTGTACATTTAGTATTTTTGACTAAAATGGGTAGAGGGACACATAAAAAGAACAATAGGAAGCAAAAAAATTTTTTTGGAATTTCTTGTCTGTCTGTCTGTCTGTCTGTCTGTCTGTCTGTCTGTCTGTATGTATGTACGCGTTTCACGCAAAAACTACTGGACGGATTTGAATGAAACTTTTTTTGTTGTATAGCTATTAAGCCTGGGCAACATATAGGCTATAATTCATTTTGAAAACTGGAATACCTGATGAAGAACCGTAACAGAACAGCTAAACTATAAGAAATATGGAAATGGTGCCTTAACAAAAGTCGTTCAACCTGATGAGCATTTTCTGCTGACGTATAAAAATTGAAGATCTGGAACATCTGATGAAGAACTTCAAGAGACCAGCTACACTATAACATATACGGAAATGGCGCCTTAGCAAAACTTGGTTAAGCTAATGAGCATTTTCTGTAGACGTAAAAAAAATCGAAGATCGGAACACAGGAAACAGTTTGGAACACAAAAAGACTTTTCATCTAAGCCAAAGTCACGCGGGCGAAGCCGCGGGCAACAGCTAGTTTATAGATAAATGTGAAAGTGTGGATGTGAGTTTATAAGGATGTTTGTTATTTAATCACGCCAAATCTACTTGGCGGATTTCGATGAAAATTGTTATACTTACGGGTAGAAAATACTGGCCGAATTTTATCTCAAAATTTTATTTTATTTTATTAAAGAAACCAACAGCGTTTACAGTAAATACAGCTCAATTCTTAATCTATAATAAGGCCAATAAAAGGTTTCTCTTGCTATTACAATAATATTGTGGATTAAATGAAGAAAACTTACTGAAGGTGCACTAAATAATACACATGAATGTTAAAAGTGTAACTAGGTGTGTATATTGTAATGATTTAAAAAGAATGTGACCTGGGGGCCGATTCTCAAGTAATAGAACTTTTTCAGTGTGGTAATTTCTATTCGAAGATGTCGTTTCTACTATAAAATTCGAACGTTTCCTATATTTTGTATTCTGTGGCACGATAGAACAATTACCACTCGAACTGTCAAATGGAACATACCATAGACAATTTATTACGTTTCATTACGTCGTTTTTAAAAACGCTTGGAAAAAGATTGTAATTTTTACCTAATAATTGATGATTTTCACAAAATCCCGAAATATACGAAGCTCGTAAGATTATTTTTATAAACTTAAAAAATATTATTTAATTAATCACAGTTTCAAAACGTTTAAAAAAGTAAAATTTGGAATATTTCCTAAGTTGTTTGAAAAAAAAGGAACGTATTAAAAAGTTGTCTTATGTCAATGTCAGTGATCAAAGTTTGGTCGTATTTACTATTTAATTTACCCTATTATTTTATAGTTTTGTTTCTTTAAAGGGAATGGATAAGAAAAATATGCCAGTGTCGAGAAAATCTCCACTCAATCCATTTGGTGGAAACTCGCAAGTTAAAAAGTGGGAAGTTTACCTCTTTGTCAACCAAATTTCCGAAAAAGGCGACTTTGAACTCTTCTTAATTCATTTTAATCAAATGATTTCAAAACTTCAAGAAAAAAATCGCCAAAATCAAACTAAACTTATCCCACATAACCTTAAACAAACTCATTTTATCAGCTGAAGTTCGAATACGAATTATTTCGATTGGTCAGTACCACTCGTTGCGTTCGAGTGAAGTTCGATCGAAATATTTCGATTGTGAAGTTCTGAGAATACGCAAAATGTGTTACTATCGAAAAAAAATCGAATTTCGAATTTTTTTACGAACGTGAACTTTTTACGATTGCGTGAGAATTGGCTCCCTGTGGAATGAGTTTACATTACATTTTGAATACCAATAAAAAAAAATATATAAATTAGGATTCTGAAGAAAAGAGTAGTAAATAAATATATACAATGTGTCCCGTCATCAGTGTTATATGGCATTTTTTAAGAACATATCACCACTCAAAACTTTTTTCTTCTACTGTAGTAAAATGGCAGCCATTTTGTTTTTTTTTCGGGCTCTTAAACTAATTCAATCGTAATACTACTCGTGTAAATAATAGGTCTCATTTAAAAGCTAATCATGTAGACAACAATAAAATGAGAAAGATATTTCAATATGAAAGACAAAAAAAGAAAAAACGCAAAAGTAAAAAAAACATTTTTTTGTTTTTTTTTAATTATTATTAGCTTCTTGTGAATAAACTAGCCCATTAAAATGTTTATTTTTTATTTTAAAACGAAAGAAAAAAAAAGAAAATTTTGAGTGGTGATTTGTCCATAAAAAATGCCATATAACATACCATTAAAGGCTCCGACACTGATGACGGGACACATTGTATATTCCTAGTAAGTAAATAAACATATACGGATGGTAACTAATTTGGTGGGTACTATAGTATGTACTTAACTAAAAATTTTCTTTTAACACTTCTTTTTCTAATACAAATTTTTATGATGATAAAGCATATCCGGTTTTGGTGCTTCTGGCACATCCTCTTCTCATGTAGTAGGTATCACCCCAACCATTTGGTGGGTAAAATAGTAGGTACTTATTTAAGTCATCAGGAAAGAGCGGGGAACTATGGCACAGGCTTTTTACTTGAAAGAGTTCCCCGGCCTTCTATATTTTTTTATAACATAGGGCGGCAAACGAGCAAGCGGGTCACCTATGGTATAAGCGATCACCGCTGCCCATGGACTACTGCAACACCAAATAACAAATAATAATAAAATAACAAATGTACTTTTTTTGGAACAAATAAAGAGTTAAGAGAGTTCTGTAAGGATCGTAGCAAGTGGAAATCGCTAGCTCTGCCTACCCCCACGGGAAAAAGGCGTGATAATATGTATGTATGTAAATAAAGAGTTTTTATTTTTTCAAAACGACTGACCAAAAAAGGAGTGTTATGTTATTAGGGTTCATGTAGATAATATCTACATGAACCCTGTTACATACATATTATGTAAGTAAGTATGTATGTATGTAAGTTTCTTTATTCCACCATAAGTCCTGAACGGTTTAACAGATTTAGATCTGAGAGGTATCATTTGATTCCTTGCATTCCTCCGAATGACATAGGCTATGTGAGTCGTCAGTCGTGTTTTTTATTTTTAAATAATTAGCTTGTTAATAATTAGCTTGTTGATATTTTTATATACAGACAAATCACACAGAAAACGGACTTAATTTTTTTTTAATTCACGTATGTCGATGAACAAACACAAAATTAGGAGTATTTAGAAGTTATGCCCGCCTTTGCGCTCATTTATATATGTATTTACTTTTGTTACTACTTTGTATTTCTTTTCTATAAATGGTGCAGCAAAGTGTTGATCTATCTATCTATCTATGACAACTATCTCTTTGATTATGTACTCTCATTTATTTTCATATGAGATTAAATATTCAAAGAGCTATCTAAATACTAAACTTACCCAGTACTCGCCGCATCGGTGCACGCGCTGACCAACGCGCACAATACTACACACGCAACCTTCATTTTACTTATTGTACTGGTGACATCCAGTGATATACTGATTGACACTAGTCGTCGCCACCTTATATACATATAGGGATCATTTATCTCAATTTCGTCAAAATATATATGAGATAAGTGGAGATAAGCCAACTGTCTGTTTATTAGTAATTAAGTTTAAAAAGCTAGAATCTACATTGTATAGAATGTATATTATTTATAGCCGCGCCCCGGGGCTTCGCTCCCGTGGGATGTTTGGGATAAAAAGTACCCTATGTGCTATTCCTGGAACTTTTAATTAAAGTCCGTCCAGTAGATTTTGAGTGATTGAGTAACAAACATCCTCACAAACTCACATCCAAACTTTCGTATTTATATTATTACTAGCCGCGCCCCGTGGGAATTTTGGGATAAAATGTACCCTATGTGCTATTCCCGGTATATTTCTACCCGTGTACCAAATTTCATCGAAATCCGCCCAGTAGATTTTGCGTGATTGAGTAACAAACATCCTCACAAACTCACATTAAAACTTTCGCATTTATATTAAGTAGGATAATCCTAACTAATTTATTAATGCAATTTATTAATTAATGAAAGTGAGTTTGTTACCTATTCACGCTTTATCTAAGAAAAAAGAGGTTTTTCGTCTCGTCAATTACAATATAACAAGGGGCGCCTTGCACATTGATGGTCTCTGCTCTGGCGCATCCCCACCTAGTAAGAAGTTACGCCACCTAATCTGTTTATTTAACCTTTCAGCATTTGATAAGTTTATCCAATTACCTAATTATTTTGTTGTAGACCAATAGTTTTATCCATATTTACATAGAATAGTGTACCTACGAGTCAAAATTTAGACAGTACATAATATTAACAAACTAATTTAAAAAAAATAAGAAACACGACTGACATCTCATATAGCCTATGTCACTCGGAGGAATGCAATGAATCTAAAAATACCCAGGCCTACCATCGAGATATTATGTACTAACGCACAGGCCTACCATGAACTTTTATTGCGCCCCAGTTCAATTTAGGTCCTAAACTGAATCGCAATAAGAATTCATGGTAGGCTTGCTGCAAGCCTACCACGAACTCTTATTGTGATTCAGTTGCGACCAAGGAAAGAATCTAGAAATACCATGTTAAGGACTTATGGTGGAATAAAGAAACTTACATACTTGAACCCTGAAAACATAACACTCCTTTTTGGTCAGTCGTGTAAAAATGCAATGCGCGGCGACGATATTCGAAAGTAAGTTACATCCTACCTTAGGCTATCGTCGTCGCATTCTGTAATTTCTATAACAATAGTGTACGAAAATTAACGCCTTAGGTACGTTTCTTTAACTTATTTAAAAGTGCACACTAAACAGTAACTGTGGCTCGTACATTCTGGTCCTTCGAGCCTGACCGTAACTTTATTCACTCAGCGGCGGCCTTAGGGGGTGGCGAACGGGGCAATCGCCCGGGGCCTCGCTCTTGCAGGGGCCTCGCGCAACAACCCAAAATAATTTAAAAATATCATAAAAATATTGATTTTGTCGCTTACAGTCATAGAAATTTGTAAGTTTTTGTTTTGTACTTTTTTACTACACCTAAATTTCACTAACAAGATGGCACAAATTGTTTTGAATGAGTAAGTCGCAACTGCTACAAAGCAACAAAAAATCAACCCTTTTTTTCATATGACTAGGTAAATCTTTGCGTAACTGCAATTGCACTCTCAGTCCTTTGTTTTATGTTTGGGTTTATAGTTCTTTTAGCAAACAGATGTTGTACAGATGCTACTTAGTTATCTATTGGAAGTCTGTTATTGGTAGTTGAATAGTAAATTTGAAAAGGGATGCGTCTTCATATATTTTTGCTCGCAAAGGACTCGGTCACTGAAACATTAATGCTTGGTTGAACGGTGGTTGAACGCGATAGATATATTTCAATTTTAGTGAATATTACGTTCATAGTGTTTAAAGTATTAAGTGAGCTGAAAAAGTGTAATTTATAGTATTTGAAGTATTGAGTGAGCTGAAAAAGTGTAATAAAACTGTGATACTTAAAAAATATTTCTGACTGTTTGTGTGTAACAAAATAAGATTTACGAAATGAGTTCGCGTGATCGTGATGCCGGTAGAAAATTTGAGTCAGGTAGTTCAAAAAGGAAACGAGCTATCAAAAGAAAGCAGGTAACAGAAAATTTACGTGGATCTTTATATAAATATATAAAAAGTGATGATCAAGAAACCTCTACCAAACTTTTATTGACTGAAAGTGACTCTAATCCTGGTCCAGCTGAAAACATTCCTTTCACATCATCATGGGTGCCGCCGCCGTCATCAGGTAAAATCAGCGAGGATGATGATGAATTAACTACATCATTGTCTCTTAGGTCACCGGTGCCGCAGTTAACGCTATCCAGTCAAGAACATGAATCTGAGCCCGAGTCTGTGTCTACATCCATGACTGCTGGAATGGAAAATTTTAATCCTCAAAATGACCCCGATTTATGGCCCATAACAATAACTGATGTAGACCGAACTGAGATTGTATTAAAAGGTCCCATCCGGGTTAAAGTTGATTTATTTCCCGTAAATGATAATGGACGACGATTCAGCGAATATCATTATAATAAGATATTAGTTAACGGTGAAAAGCTTGATAGGCGCTGGATGATTGATCGAGTGAGACGAGCGGCAACTTTATAGATTTAGTAAAGTTAATAGCCCGATTTGATCCTGTGCTGAGACTTCACCTAAAACAAGTAAAGGATAAGACGATTAATGACCATTATATCGGAAAAAATATTCAAAATGAGCTCATAGAATTAATGGCAAGTCACGTGAAGACTCGAATTGTTGAAAAAATAATAAAAAATAAATATTACTCGATAATTCTCGATTGTACTCGCGACGTTTCTCGTGTTGAGCAACTTTCAATTATAATAAGATTTTTTAATACAAATACAGCTGAAATCGAAGAACATTTTATTGGTTTCTTAGCCGTTGAAAAAACCACAGCTGAGAGTTTGACTAACTATATAATAACAGAATTAGAACAGTTAGGTATATCATTGCAAAACTGTAGAGGCCAAGGGTATGATAATGGTGCCAATATGCGCGGTGAAAAAAGTGGTGTCCAAAAACGTATTCTGGAAATGAATCCACTTGCTTATTTTTTACCTTGTGGAAGTCATAGCTGGAATCTCATCCTAGGAGATGCAGCATCGTCTTGTGTCCAAGCAAAATCTTTTTTTGGTTTGCTACAGAGGTTGTACACTCTGTTTGCCGGCTCAAGTCAGAGGTGGGCTATTTTAAATAATCATGTTAAATCGTTATCGCTAAAACCACTTTCTGAAACCAGATGGGAGTGCAGGATAGAGTCAGTGAAGGCCGTTAAATACCAACTAAGTGATATATGTGATGCTTTAAAGGATTTAGCAGAAAATACAACAGATTGTCAGTTGGTCAGTGAATGCCATTCTATAGAAAAGGAAATAACTACCTACGAATTTGTAGTTTCACTTGTCATATGGTATGATATTCTTACAAAGATAAATGTTATAAGTAAAATGTGGCAATGCAAAAACATGCACTTAGATGTGGCTATACAACACCTAGACGCATTTACAAATTGGCTCGATAATTATAGAGAAAATGGTTTTCAGTCATCCCTTGTAACAGCGCGAGAAATAGCCGAGGAAAATGATATTGACAGACAGTTCAAAGAAGTCAGAAGACGACGTAAAAAAAGGCATTTTGATTATGAAGGGGAAGATGAAGCTCATGAATTTAATGCGGAAGAGATTTTCAAAATAAACTATTTTTATGTCATTGTCGACAATGTGCGCGCAAGCTGCCATCCTAGGTTTGAGGCACTTAAACATCATGAGAGCATATTTGGTTTCATGTATAATATAAAAAGATTAAAGGAAATCAGTGATAGTGAACTTTTGAAGCAATGCAACGACTTGCAAATATCTATGACAGTAGGAGAATCATGTGATATTGATGGACAGGAATTGTACGAAGAATTGAATATGTTCATCCGTGTGTATGAAGGAAATGACGACATTATCTCGGTGCTGAAATACATAACAAAAAAAAATTAACCGAAGTTTACCCCACTATCGAAATAGTCTTGAGAATTATTGCCACCACACCTGTTACAGTTGCTTCTGCTGAAAGGAGTTTTTCGAGGCTTAAAATTATTAAAACATATTTGAGGAATTCGATGACACAAAATCGGCTTTCAGCCCTTGCTATTCTTTCAATCGAAAATGACGTAGCTCATTCGTTAGATTATTGTGCTTTAATTAAAGATTTTAGTCTAAGGAAAATCCGCAAATATCAATTTTAAATTTCTGTATTTGTTAATTTTGAAAATCTTTTTATAAAATATTTTAAAGTTCAATTTTAAATCTCTGTAGGTATTTGTTAATTTTGTAAATCTTGTAATGTAAATTATTTTAAAACTCAAATTTTATTTATTCGCATCACATATTTTCGCGAAGGAAAAAGGGCCTCGCAAAGACCTGCCGCCCAGAGCCTCGCAATAGGTAAGGCCGCCGCTGTATTCACTAAACTACCTTCTAGCTGAACAATAACTGTGGCTCGTACATTTTGGTCCGTCGAGCCGGACCGTAACTTAACTTACGTACTTAGGTAAAGAAATACAAAAACACCCACTCATAAATCGTCCAACGATCCACATTGAGCTTATGAAATATAGTAATGGTATAGGTACGTCTGCGTTCCGATAAATATTACGTACGATACTTCAAATAACGAAGGATTTTTTTATTTATATGTATGTTAGAAACTTACCAGAATCGAGTTCGATTTAGAGACTATCTTCTGTTGTTGGACAACAATAGTTGTAGTTTGACAACGCGGGAAGATTTTAACCATTTTCTAATTATCACACGCAAAACACTAGGGCGGCTAGGGCGGCTTCCCATACACCATTTTAGGTCATGTTCAAAGTTAGCGTCTTTGAATGAAATATATCTTGTTTGATAGAGCTTTTTTTCTAGATCTTAATGCTAAAAGAATCATAAACTTAAGACTTCTGGTTGTTGAATTATCCTGTTTTTAAGTTTTGTTAGGTTATATCACCAACGATCATCATAATTTAGTTTTTGTTGTATCAAATACCTATCTTTGGAAGATCAATCCACCTCAACTCTGCTCAATGGGCACAATAATAACGATTACGCATGTTAAGTAACCCCAGAGTGGTTACCACTTGGATAAGTGACCATAAAAGACATAAAAATATATCATTCTCCTCCATAATATGATAGTAGTTAAATCCAGCCAGATGGAATATAATGCAGCGAATGCATTATTATATTATGCCTATATGTAGCTGATCTTTACCTTTTTTACCTATTATTATATTATTCTACATGAAATATTTACCTTGCAACTTGCAAGGAGATAGGTTTGTCTAAGGTTCTCTATTGTGTGGATCAGGTGGTGAAAAGAACAGTAAATAAACAACAAGATTTAATTAATTATTTTATTCCTCTTCATCCTCTATAACTAATACATCGTCCAGAAAAGCTGCTGGCGCAAAGATATTCTGTTGATATCTGGCCCATCCCAAATACCAAACTATGGTCATTACATGAGCGCAACATCCAATGGTACGCCGACCAACAAGGCAACTACAGCAATATTCACTAATACCAGTCCGTCCAGGTATATTATTTTCAACCAATACATATACATAATATTGTTTTCGACTAACATGCCTCGATTTTATTATACCTCTTATTAAAGTAGCGTCATCACTGCCTCTAAGGTTATATTGAGATGATCGAATTGGTTCTCTACTCACTTCAATTCTGTATCCCCCATGAAATCTTATGTGCTCACCATAATATGACCGAGCTTGCCGGATCTGATATGTTCCTTTTTTTTTTTTTTTCTGTGGTTTTTATCTGCGATCAGCGAAGTACAGCGCTTTGAGCAGATGTATTGTAGGGCAGTCAATTTGTCGGGTGTGTTCTCCAGCGAGGACCTCTACCCATTTATTTATTTCTTTCCTTTCTTTTCAAGGATTTATTATGTCCTTCCTCTTTAGCCTCTTTCTGTAGGCAGGTGTTATTAGCTTGGCAGCCAGTTCATTAGGGTGGACCTCAAGTCTTCCCCGATATTTTCTTGCAGCCACAAGTATCTCCTCCTTTACTGTGTTCATTTGTAGGTGGCTGTGTATTTCGTCGTTAGTAACAAACCATGGTACACAGGAGATTGATCTGAGTATTACATTCTGCATTCTTTGCAAGATCGAGATGTTGGAGTTACTGCAGCTTCCCCACAGCTGTAACCCATATGTCCAAATCGGCTTGAGGATAATTTTGTAGATCAATAGCTTATTGTCAGTAGACAATATGCTGTTGCGTCCGATTAGCCACTGCAGGTTTTTAAATCGGTAGTTAAGTTCCTCTCTTTTACTTTTGACATGGTTCTTCCAAATGAGGCGCCGGTCGAGATGGAGTCCCAGGTATTTGACACAATCTTTGTGTGGGAGGGTTTTGTCATCTAGTTGTACTGGCGGACAGTCACCTTTACGCAGAGTGAATGTAATGTGTACTGACTTGGTTGCGCTAGCCTTTATTCTCCACCGTTTCAGCCACTTTGACACTTCGTGGAGTTGTTGTTGGAGCATGTTGGAAGCCACTACAGGGTCTGCGTTGCTAGCCAATATTGCGGTGTCATCAGCGTACGTGGCTGTAGTAACGTCATTCCGCACTGGTAGGTCTGCTGTGTAGAGGGTATAGAGAACTGGCCCTAGAACCGATCCCTGAGGAACTCCAGCTTTGACTTCGTGCAACTTGGATGTTGTGTCGCCTACTTTGACTTGGAACAATCGTTCTTTAAGGTAAGATTTGAGTAATTCAAGGTAGCTATGGGGTAAATACTTCCTTATTTTATAGATCAATCCTTTATGCCACACTCGGTCAAATGCTTGTTGTATGTCCAGGAATGCTGAAGAACAGTATTCTTTTTCTTCTAGGCTGTGTCTTATTCTGTCACAAACCCGGTGAACTTGTTCGACTGTGGAGTGATCAGATCTAAACCCGAACTGATGCGATGGTATAATATTTTCCTTTTCAAGGATCGGTTTGAGTCTGTGGAGCAGAAGTTTCTCAAAGACCTTTGACAGTATTGGGATGAGACTTATGGGCCGATAAGAAGATACATCATTTAGTGGTTTGCCCGCTTTATGTATCATAAGAATTTGTGATACTTTCCATAGGTGTGGAAAGTGCTGGATTCTGAGAATTCCGTTGAATAGTGAGGTCAAAAATACTACGGCTTTTTTGGGCAACTGTTTTAAAATTTCCTTTGTAATGAGGTCAAATCCAGGTGCCTTTTTATCTTTAAGATTTTTAATGGTGCACCATACTTCTTTGTGTGTAACTGGGCGCGGTGGAAGACACATCTGACTATCCTGTAAGAGAAAATTATCCACCTCACGTTCAGCCTCACAATCGACCATTGGATTAGGACAGAATACTTTTGACAGATGTTCAGCAAATGTGTCCGCTTTTTCTTGTGGTGTTCTAGCCCAGCCTTGTTCTTTCCTGATAGGGGTACTGCAGGCTGAGGTCTGTTGTAGTTTTTGGTAAACTTCCACAGGGAATAGTTGGTATACGCAGTCGGAGTCAGGGATTCCAACTGCGCCGCCAGTGTATTATTGTGCCATTCATTCAGCATTTCCTTTAATTCCCTGCTCGCTCTGTGGAAATTGCGTTTGTCTTCATCCAGTCTCGTCATGTGCCAAACTCTACGCAGCCTTCGTTTCTCCAGAACTGACTTTCTGATTGTCATAGGGTAGTCAGTACATTTTACGGACTTTGTCTTCCAGGGCGTATTTAACCAGCATGACTGTTGAATCAGTCTTGTTATGTGTTCCGTAGCTTCGTCTATATCTTCTGGTGTCTTCAAGGCCATTTTCATATTGATGTTATCTGAAATGTAGTCCTTAAACGATTCCCAGTCAGTGAATTTATTGTATAGAGTCGTGGGGTCGTTTTTTTCTATTGGCCCTGGGCTTACCGTCAGTAGAACTGGTGTGTGATCAGATGAGCTGTCATAACAAGGTTCAACTTTGAAATATTCCCTTGTAAGCCCTCTTACAATAAAATAATCGATGAGATCAGGAAGTCTGTTAGCCTGGCTAGGCCAGTGTGTTGGTTCTGCAGTTGAGATTGGGAAGCTGTGATTGTTGTCTATTGACAACTTCAATTGTCTTCCCCTGGTGCTCGTGATTCTAGAACCCCAGTGCATGTGTTTCGCATTCCAGTCCCCTCCAGCTATGAATCGATTACCAAGAGTTTCAAAGAAGTTTGTAAACATTGTCTCAGTTATTTTGTGTTTTGGAGGACAGTAAACTGCCGTAATGTTATAATAGCCTGTGTGATCCTCTATTGCTATAGTTGTGGCTTGTATGTGTTCCGTTCTGTATTCAGGAAGTTGGTGGTGTTTAATCGTCTTCTTGACAATTATAGCAGTGCCAGCGTGTGCTGTTCCATCTGGGTGAGCAGTGTGGTAGCAATTAAAGTCTTTAAAGTTTAGGTAACTATTGGCAGTACAATGGGCTTCTGAGACAAGTAGAATATCTAATTTGTAGGTGTCCATAAACAGTTCGACTTCATGTTTGTTTGGCTGCAGACCATTTATGTTGAGTGTTGCTAAGCGTAAGGAAATCACTTAACAAGTCGATCGACGAGTTTTACCATGAGACTCATAAGTGTACTCATTTGTTGCATGAGGAGGTCAAACTTTTCATTTTGTTGTAGTAGTATCTGCTCTAATGTTACATTAGTTATGGTTGTGGGTCCTTCTAAGTTCTTTGTGTTGTATTGGCCTGTCCTAGGAATTTTTTGTTTTGTGGTTTGTGCATACGTCTTTGAGTCTGTATTTGGTTGATTATCAGTCTTTTGATCAGTTGTGTTCTTGCTGGGTTCATATAGTTTTATGTAGTCAATGTTGTCAATTTTGTGTTGGTCCGTTTGTCGTGGTTTGTCAGTTTTGTTCGTTATTCTCTTCGTTTTACGCGCCAGTATCTCTAGGTATACCTCACAGCCTTTGTAGTTAGCTGGATGTGGTCCTTTGCAGAGTGCACATATGGCCGGAGTGTTTCGATCACGTTTTTCACACTCTGATGTCTTATGTGATTGGCCACATTTGACACAGCGGTATGGACGCATGCAGTAGTTTTTCGAGTGCCCATACTGTTGGCACCGTTGGCACTGAACAATTGATGTTCTTTTTTTCGGGTCTTCTATTATAACTGATTGGTTATATATGTATTTGAGAGATTTCGCCGCTTTGTTGTTTGGTCCAGAAGCCATATTGACAAAGAAAGTTGAGGTAGGCTTTTTCTCAGGTCCAAATTTGGCGTTAATAATTTCACCTGTTACTGTATTGCCCGTAGCTTCTATCTCTTCCTTTATTTTACTAAGAGGAGTCGATGGGTGTAAATTCCTTATCACTATTCTGAAGGTTCTTGTGTCCTTCCTATTAAATGTATGGCCTATTAGACCTTTTTCTCTAACGATAGCTATGAGTTTTTTGTATACCTCTATATCAGCACTACTAATTCTGAGTTGGTTTTTGTTAATTAGTTTATAGGTGAACTGGTTTCTTTCAGCTACGGTTTCCAGGAGCTCCGTCAATTTGTTGACATCCTCAACTCCGTACAGCAATATTGGAGGAGGTTTGTTAGGTTTCTTGGCGAGTTTTTCTGTCTCATCCTCTGTCAAGTCAATAGGTAATCCACTGAATTGATTGGAAGTCTTAACAGGATCCGGTGATGGGCTTTGTGACATTTTCTTCCTTTTGGGATTTCGAGAGTTTGGTATTTTCTGCCATGGCGGTGGGTGAGGTGAGCCTGTCTCACCGCATTTTGATTCTTCTGCTTCAGTCTCCATGAGCTGTTGGGTGTCTGTGATCTTATCTACTTGTTGTGTGGGAGTCTTAGGTACAGGGCTGCGCTCCTGCGATTGGGATCTCGGTTTTGACAAGAACAAGCTGGGATGAAACGCTTGTTGAACAAGTTTTTTGCCGCTGCTGTTGCTGCCAGTAGCATTAACTAACACAGGGGCCTGGTCGCCCACTCCTGTGCAGTCTTCGGTAGCAGATTTCACACCCGCGGGCCCGGGTACCCGCGAGCGCCGGGGGTTAGCCGGGTCGCATACAAAATCGCACTCATTATCGGACATTTCATAAATACGTTGGGGCATAACTGTAGTACTTTCCCAAGGTACGACATTCACTCTTTTGAAGGTGATTTAAATCCATTCAGGCTTGTGATAGCCTTGTGACAGGTTAATTGCCGCCTGTGACTCGGCATGGCTGTGATCTTATGCAAGATCTGAGAGCTGCCGTTGACCTTTCTTATGGTTCATCCGCCACCATCTCTTCTGTACATTCCAGCCTAAAGGTACAGCACTAAAGACGACCTTGACTCCAGGTATGTAAGAGCAGCTCGCTGTAGGGGTTTGATAACGGAGTTTCCATCTCCGGCCTGTTTGGTCCGCGGGGGGTATTTTATTTCCCCCCTACCCTGCATATCTGCCGAGCTTTCCCCTATCCGCCACCTGGGGACGCGTTCCCTAGGGGTAAGGCTCCCCCGAGAAATGTTCCTAGTGCAAATAATATTAAGTCCCTGTATTCCATTACTGGGAAATATAAAACATTATTTCTATCAGCCGTTATACTTTCAAAGAAAGTTGTGCGTCTATTCATATTTAGTTCTTCAACCTTATTCGCTAAATTATTTTCAAGTGTTTTTCGTTCACTTATAATTTCTAGTATTTCATTCGCATACACATTATCCTGAAAGCGAACGCCAAATCTGTTTAATAGAGCCGCTGCTATTGAAAATAATTGTAACATATTGGGTAGAGCCAAATGAAAATACTCTTGCCTAAATAATTTAAAATTAGTTTTAAAGTGACCATTTACTGCCTCTATTACCCATCTACATAGTGTCACGCAGCGACTCTCATTAGCTTGTTCTGTAGTAAGTTGGCGTTCGCCTTCTAAAACTGTAGCTGGCATACAGGTTCTATACCCACATTCTTCTAGTAAACTAATACTATCCCTAAAACCACGGTCTAAAATAAATACATCATCTTCAAGAAAATATGACCTTAGAGCAGATCCTTCTGAAAAGAGGCTAGTCATAATATCAGCATCTGATGTAGTTGCCTTGTATGGGCCATAAATATCAATAATGTAACCATCGCATGCTACAATCAAAAATGGTTTGACCAAGTTTCGGTATTTATGTAATGAATAAGTTTTTTTTTGAAACATATAATTGGAACTTTTATGGATATAAATATAAGTCCCATCACATATAGCAAGGACATTGTTTCCGTTCCCATATAACCCTTCAGGGATTGCTAGAGAATGCTGACGCAACTGTTCTCTTGATAAATGATTAATGCCTAAATTAGCCGGAACAAAATCTTGAACAAGTATTTCACGTACTTTATGCATTAGAGTCTCCATAGTTCTTCGTGGCATTCCAATCAATAATGATATTCTCTCGTCTGAGTCTCCAGTCCTCATTTTAATTAGCAATATGGCTAAACCAACTACCCCTCTTCTTACTTCATTTAATCGAGGTACTTCTTCCATCAACATGCAGAATTGTTCCTTTGTATACCTAATCCAGTAACGAAACAACGGATCATCAATTTCTAATGGGTTTTCAAAATTAACTGTGACATTAAAAGCGTTGACAAATGAAAAAACATGTGCTATTTGATCTGTAGTAAATGTTTCAATGCAGTTTTCAGCTTCATAAAGGGTATCCCACAAATTGCGATTTAAGTGATCATCGCATACACGTGCTAAGTTAGGTATATAAAACCTGTGATCTTTAATCAAAATAGCACGAAAATTGTCAGAAATGCTTCTCAGTGTAGTTTGAGGGCAATCTGGAAAAACACACCGTTTGTTGTTGTTTGCAGCTCTTTTGTAACCAGGTACTGACACAACTGTTGGTGTTGGTGGTTGTTGGTTGGTTTCAACTTCTATATCCTCAGGTCTTGCTTCATTTACTTCTAAAGACTCTTCCTGTTCTTGTGATATGTTGGCTGCAGATTGTTGTACTAGTCCAGTATCAAGTCGATGCATTCTACGAACTTCTCTTTGTGTTCGCAACCAACAAGCATGGCACACTCTATCTGAAGGTGTTACCTGAAAATAATTTTATTTTTCTTGAAATTGAACTAAAGAGAATGTCCACTGTACATGTATGTGTAATGAATATAAATTGTTTTTTTTATTATATAATATAGGGCGGCAAACAAGCAAGCAGGTCACCTGGTTGTAAGTGATCACTGCTGCCCATGGACAACTGCACTTTGTTTATTAATATTTACTTTACATAGTACTAAAAAGTAAGCTGATCTTAGCAAAGTCTTTTATCTTACATACTTGAAATTGAAGAGCATTATGGTGCAGTGCACGTAAGCAATATTGTGGTAATATTGTTTATGCTCAGTAATATTATTATCTAACAGTGAGACGCTATCTTCATTGATGAGAGTTGGTAAGCTAGGTCTAAAAAAATCTGACATTTGGGTTGGGCACATATACTACTGAAAAACAAACATCAGTTTAATTACCTGCCATAGGGCTACTTTGTTCTTGATTATGTCTATCATAGACTGATGCAGTTCACTGGGGTTTTCTCTTAAAATCTTGTCACTTTGTCTTTGAAGAAGTGAGCAACCGCAAAGAAGACATATATTTATGTGGCCTCTCTGACTTGGTCCAGGTTGTTCTCCATCATTACTGGATATTTCCAGTCGTAAGTTGTCATTTACTGCAGACATCAATAAATCTCTACACGCTTCACAGATGTAGTCATTCTCACCCATCTGAAAGAGAAAATATCACATCCATTTAATAACTGTTTAAATTATTAATAAATAGAACCTACTTCATAAACTAGATATTTCTCGCAGTCTCACACACAGTATTGTCACTTGTTTATTTTCACTTTCTTTTTAGGATAACACTTGCACTGATTTGAAACAAGATAGAATATACTACAGATTGTGTTCGACAGATTATTCCCAGCTTTGATAATGATCAAATAACTAACTAACTGCAAATATGTACCTATATGTATTTCATTCTTTTTTAATTAGTGTATCTAGCAGTGGAAAACATTGTAGCCAAGTGGTATTTGACAAAAACTACACAGATGTGGTCAAATGCAATTTACTATACATACAATATCGCGATCCACTTTGCCCAGATCAAATAGTAGTAATATAAAAGCGATAAACACAATGCGAATGTGAGTAAATAGGTAAATAAGTAATGAAAAATACTTACGTCTTTTGGGTAGACCCAGCTTGCGAGTAAAGCCGCAACTCGGGGATTCAGATCTAACGCCGGATAACGGCGCAGTCTATTAACACATATATTGCAGTTCACACACAAAATACGTGTGTTTTTATTAAAAGATCTACCACGACCACTCATTTTTGCGGTATAAAAGAGAAGCGGATCAACAATAACCAAAGAACAGGGACAGTATCGGAATCCTTAAGCACGCACGAGTCACAGAGAGGCAATATCAGAGTCCAATATAACAGTCCAGGTCGTATAAGGAGAAGGAAAATCAGAGTCCTTGGGCAGTCCGGGTCAAAAATAAGAGAAATCAGGAGGAAAGCAGCGAAAACACACAAAACACAACGGAGCGCGGGCGCAAGCAAGCGAGTTGTGTGGGTGTAAACGTCAACAAATAAATCAAGTTGGAAAGAAACGTCAACGTCAAACGTCATATTTTTTTAATAATTTGACAGATCTGAGTGGCAGTGTTTTAGCCAGCTTCCTCCCAAATGTCGGGCGGCGGCAGCATCTTTGTCAGTATTTTGTTTAAAAGCCATATATTAAGTTATAAAAAGCAACAACCATTAGCATTGTTTATATTGTAAAGATTTTAAATCACTATATCAAGAAAAACATTCCCGATTTTATATTAGGAAAAATATTTTTTTAGACTGGCAACATTGTAACTACAACAAATGGCCACTACGGAAATCTACTATCATAACAGCTATTTTTAATTTAATACTTTTTTTCCTGAAGTGGTATAAAAATGACTAATTTACTGAAAAATCATATAAAATATTTAATGACTTTTAACCGTCCCGAGGTTTTAAGACGCTTTTAATACTTCGGGATAAAAATCTGCCCTAGCTCTTTTGTTTTAGCATCGAATGGTGATTAACTAATTAAGCATTAATGAGATATTAATTACTAGCTCTTTCGTCAGTACTTTTATTTGGATAAGGTTTGCTTCTAAGTTCCTTCAATTACCAGGAAATCGGATCTGTGATGGTGGTCCTATTGTATCCTTTTGTAACGCGACAACGCGTTAATCCTCTTTGGATCTTTTTATACGTGCGCTGGCATATACATACTTATTTCACCTGTCATAAATTTTAAACTGTATTCATTCATATTCGATTTTGCATTTTGGTTGTCATTCTTGGCCTAGCATCTACCGATATCTATTATTATAAGTTACTTTCATTGTGAAGCTAAAATAATACTATTTTAAAATATTATTATACTATAGACCCTTATCGGGTCTTATGTTTTATCAATAAATTATACTATACAAGGACCCTGGAGATTTATTATTATATAGACTTAATATGACCTGACTAAACTCAATTAAAGGCAAGAAATATGTAAGGTATTGAAGGAACTAGTCTATGGCAAAGAAAAAATACACTACGCGAATCTATGGCAAGGTCTAGGGTTAAAAAAAATAAAACTTAATAAATAGCAATAATCTTAGTTTAATAATTACAAGTATCACATATAACACAATTTTTTACACATTTCAATATCAAATTAAAATTGATGGGACCGCTTTCAAGTCGGAACCATATTACCACTGCCTACTATTATATAAAACAAGTTCCCTGATAAGCTGAGATCGGATAGTTTTTTTTTTTTTTAAATAATAAACTTAACTCATAACTTCGAGGTGTACGTAACATGAGTGGATAATACCACCTCTAAAAAACTAAAATAATAATTTTCGATATCTTTAACAAATAACTGAGTCTGAATTGAATAAAGTTATTGAGTTTTTCTTTTCATTTTATTCACCTGGAGAACATTTTAATTTGACACAGTTTTAGTACGGAACTTACAAAAGTAGAATAATATGGTTCAATCAATAATTTGTAACTAAATTTATATTATTTCTATAAAATTCAATAACAATTCATGATTTTTAAATCCCGGTGTTAAAAATTTATTAGAGGTGGTATTATCCACTCATGTTACGTACTCCTCGAAGTTTAGGTAAATATGTACTGGAATATCCGATCTCTACTGATAAGTCTGTCTGAACACAATAAATTCTAAAATTACCCATCAGATATTTTTGCAGATTACACCCATATTATACCATTATTCTTGATAATATTTTTGGTATAAATGATTCACATACCCGCAGTCAGTTGGTAATCAATAATCCTATTCATTTCCTGCTATATTGAGCTTCATCTCAATCATTATATCTAAATAATCAATAACCATTATATTATTATCTTAAATCGAAATGGCAAAACTCAAATTATTTTTGACCAATATTTTGCCGATAGCAATGATTGCTGTGGCCTTTATGGTTTCATTTTTATTTTATTTTATTTTATTTTATTTTATTTTATTTTATTTTATAGGAAGACCAACAGCTACAATTTTAGTCTTAAATGTATAAATAGAATAGTTAGCAAAGGAGCCACTTAAAGGTCCTCACAGATAAAAAACAGCATAAAAAACGAAAGTTGAACACTAAATACGAATAACACGCTATTAAGAGTTACAATGATTAAAAATAATAACAACATATATTATTACAGTCATCATGAAAAAGAAATTTAAAAATTAAATATATTAGGTACTATGTATGCTAAAAAGTTTAATTAGTGGAACCAATGATCGTACAGCAGACGTTTTGCTTTTGTTATGCTTGTAGTGAATAAGTCTAAATCTACAGTCCTACAAACATTATTAAAACTATGGCTAGCGCGCAACATAAACGAATTTTGCCGATAATTTGTTGCTACACACGGGACATGAATAGGTGGATTGAATCTAAAGACTCTAGGAGGGGCGCTGATTTTTAAATTAGCCAAAAGTTCTGGGGAGTCAACAGTACCATTAGCGATTTTAAGCAGATAGACTATGTCAGCTACATCACGGCGCACTTTCAGGGGAACTAAATGTTGTTTTTTACACAAAGTCAAATAGTTGTCAGAGCTGTATCTGAGCTTCATGCGATAACATAGATACTTAACAAATTTACGTTGGATGTTTTCTAAACGGTCAATATACACATTATACATGGGATTCCAGACCTGAGAGGCATATTCAAGATGAGTCCGAACATAGGTACAGTATAATGTCTTCATGGTTTTTAAGTCTTTAAACGACGCGGAAGATCTAAGAACAAACCCAAGTGATCTGAGAGCTTTAGAGATTATTTTATCCACATGAGAATCAAAAATTAACTTAGTGTCATGCTCTATTCCCAAGTCACGCACGGAAGTGGAGCGCTGGAGAGGTGTTTGCTTGAGAGTGTATGTGGTCGGGATTATATGCAGTTTTCTGGTATAGGTAATAACGCAACACTTAGAAGGGTTCAGGTCAAGGCCGTTCTGAGCACAGTACTGTTCCAGTCGCAAAATATCAGCTTGAAGCGCGGATGCGTCAGATTGAGACGAAATAGTTGAAAATATCTTCATATCGTCAGCGAAGCAGAGCAAGCTAGCCGTGCGTAGACATTTTGCGATGTCATTAATCATGATATTAAAAAGAAGGGGTCCTAGTAGCGATCCTTGCGGCACGCCACTAGGTATATAAACCCAGCTGGAAATATAATTTTTCACAACAACCGCTTGAGACCTATGATCTAGATAGGATGTCAACCAACGTAAGAGGTCTCCACTGATACCTATGGCTGCCAGTTTAATTAAAAGTACATTGTGGTCAATTCGATCAAAACATTTAGAGTAGTCGGTATATATAACATCGACCTGACGATTAGCCTCCATAGCATCAGTAATAAAGTCATTGAAAAGAACAAGATTAGAGACAGTCGACCGACCACTGAGAAATCCATGCTGAAACTGACCAAAGGAGTTTTTTAAGATTGGATATAATTGATTGTAAATTATTCGTTCAAAAATCTTAGCTATTAAACACAACTTAGAAATCGGTCTGTAGTTGGTAACATCATTTTTTGGTCCCTTCTTATGGATAGGATAGGATAGGACTCTTTCATATTGGTAATGACGAGTCTGGCAAGGTGGCAGCAGTATTTACACATTATTATTGGCATAATTACTGGTCATTATACACTAAATAAACACCTTTACACCCTAGGTCTTACAGACAGCCCACTATGCAGGGCATTGCATGGAGGCTGAAGAAACTGCAAGCTATCTCATTCTGGAGTGCCATGGCGTTGCAACTACAAGAGAAGAGTTCCTAGGGAATCCAGGGACTATAAGCGAAGCCTACTATACACCATCGGCGGTTCTTCGCTTCCTAAAGGATCTGGGCTGGTTCGAGTAAAGTTCTGGGTCAATCTCTTCACGCAAAAAGGTCACAAATTGGAGGCCTAATTGCGGAAAACTGTCCTCGGAAGAAGCTCTCATTCTCCTATTGATCTCCTGTAATATGAGACTGCATCTTGCCAGTTGGGAGGGTTTGAGCTGTGGAGTGGGATCTCTACAGGCTCGCTTGTTGTTAGTGATATGTCTCATCCTAAAATGGTGGCAGCAGTGGGCCGTTTGAATTACATGTCTGAAGGTGGTTGCCACGTCACAGCTCGCATTTTCCTGTTGATCTCCTGCAATATGAGGCTGCATCTCGCTAATTGAAAGGGTTTCAGCAGTGGAATGGGGTCTCTAGTGGCTTGCTCGTTGTTAATGACTTGTGTCTTCCTAAAATGGTGGCAGCAGTGGGATAGCCGTCTGAATTACATGTCTGAAGGTGGTTGCCACGTCACAGCTCTCATTTTCCTGTTAATCTCCTGCAATATGAGGCTGCATCTCGCCAGTTGGAAGGTCTGAGCTGAGAAATGGGGTCTCTGGTAGGTAGTGACTGCTTAGAAGTCATCCTAAAATGGTGGCAGCAGTGGGATAGCCGTCTGAATTACATGTCTGAAGGTGGTTGCCACGTCACAGCTCGCATTTTCCTGTTGATCTCCTGCAATATGAGGCTGCATCTCGCTAATTGAAAGGGTTTCAGCTGTGGAATGGGGTCTCTAGTGGCTTGCTCGTTGTTAATGACTTGTCTCGTCCTAAAATGGTGGCAGCAGTGGGATAGCTGTCTAAATTACATGTCTAAAGGTGGTTGCCACGTCACAGCTCTCATTTTCCTGTTGATCTCCTGTAATATGAGGCTGCATCTCGCCAGTTGGAAGGTCTGAGCTGAGAAATGGGGTCTCTGGTAGGTAGTGACTGCTCAGAAGTCATCCTAAAATGGTGGCAGCAGTGGAATAGCCGTTTGTATTACATGTCTGAAGGTGGTTGCCACGTCACAGCTCGCATTTTCCTGTTGATCTCCTGCAATATGAGGCTGCATCTGGCTAATTGAGAGGGTTTGAGCTGTGGAGTGGGATCCCTAGAGGCTCTCTCGTTGTTAGTAACATGTCTCATCCTAAAATGGTGGCAGCAGTGGGATAGCCGTTTGAAATACATGTCTGAAGGTGGTTGCCACGTCACGGCTCTCATTTTCCTATTGATCTCCTGTAATATAAGGCTGCATCTGGCTAATTGAGAGGGTTTGAGCTGTGGAGTGGGATCCCTAGAGGCTCTCTCGTTGTTAGTAACATGTCTCATCCTAAAATGGTGGCAGCAGTGGGATAGCCGTTTGAATTACATGTCTGAAGGTGGTTGCCACGTCACGGCTCTCATTTTCCTATTGATCTCCTGTAATATAAGGCTGCATCTAGCTAGCTGAGAGGGTTTGAGCTGTGGAGTGGGGTCTCTAGTGGCTTGCTCGTTGTTGATGACTTGTCTCGTCCTAAAATGGTGGCAGCAGTGGGATAGCTGTCTAAATTACATGTCTAAAGGTGGTTGCCACGTCACAGCTCTCATTTCCCTGTTGATCTCCTGCAATATGAGGCTGCATCTCGCCAGTTGGGAAGGTTTAAGCTGTAGAGTCGGTCCCTGCAAGTTGTTATTGACTTGTCCCATTCTAAAATGGTGGCAGCAGTGGGATAGCCGTTTGAATTACATGTCTGAAGGTGGTTGCCACGTCACAGCTCTCATTTTCCTGTTGATCTCCTGTAATATAAGGCTGCATCTAGCTAGCTGAGAGGGTTTGAGCTGTGGAGTGGGGTCTCTAGTGGCTTGCTCGTTGTTGATGACTTGTCTCGTCCTAAAATGGTGGCAGCAGTGGGATAGCTGTCTAAATTACATGTCTAAAGGTGGTTGCCACGTCACAGCTCTCATTTCCCTGTTGATCTCCTGCAATATGAGGCTGCATCTCGCCAGTTGGGAAGGTTTAAGCTGTAGAGTCGGTCCCTGCAAGTTGTTATTGACTTGTCCCATTCTAAAATGGTGGCAGCAGTGGGATAGCCGTTTGAATTACATGTCTGAAGGTGGTTGCCACGTCACGGCTCTCATTTTCCTATTGATCTCCTGTAATATAAGGCTGCATCTAGCTAGCTGAGAGGGTTTGAGCTGTGGAGTGGGGTCCCTGGAGGCTCTCTCGTTGTTAGTGACGGGTGGGCGCTGCGCTCTGCGGAGGGCGCGGCGGCGGCGCGCTCGGGCTGTGGCTGGAATGAATGTTACTGAATAATACAATTCGGCAGAAAATTGTGGGAAAGAGAAAAGGAGGCCTTTGGCCAGCCATTGGTCACCTCAATAGGATAATTGATACAATTTCAGTTTTTTACTTAGAGATACGCTACCAAAGTTTTTTAAAACTATATAAAATAGTCATCCAGTATATTTATATTTTAAATCATTATTAAGGGAAAACTTACAAAAAAATCATAAATAATATATTTCTTTTAATGAAAGCTTTATAACTTAGTTATGGTAATAAATCTTAAGCTGTCACTGGTCTCTAGGTACCTAATCTATCCTAATAAGCATGAATAACTATAAACAATTTGATAGGTGTCACTAAAATGCTACGTAACAATCTAAACTTTAAATGAAATATAAATTTTATTACGATGTTAAAAAATTACCAAATGTTCACTAGCTTTTACCCGCCTGCGTGAATTTCGCACGGGACTGCAATAAAAGGTACCCTATGTCCTACCCTACCGGGTAGGACATAAAGTCCCCTTCTAACTACGTGCATTCGCAATTTCAGGAAGATTGGTTCAGTAGATAAAGCGTGAAGAGGTAACAAACAAACTCACTTTCGCATTTATAATATTAGTTAGGATAGGATAAGAATAATCATTTTTAATGACAAATAAGCAAGTTCGCTAACAATAGAGACAGGGTCATGATATAGACGACTTATTAGTATACATGTAATGTAGACCTACACCAATCAACTACTTTCCTATGAGAACTACACCAGTTTTCAGGATAAAATGTTTTCCTTAACATCATTAAACCAAATTTTTTCAGGAGCTGTGTGAAACGCAAAAACTCACTTTTGCATTTGAAATATTAGTTTTCAATCCTAACTAATATTATAAATGCAAAAGTGAGTTTGTTTGTTACCTCTTCACGCTTTATCTACTGAACCAATCTTCTTGAAATTTCGCATACACATAGCTGGAAGTACGGAGAAGGACATAGGGTACCTTTCATCCCGGGAAAAAGCACTGTTCCGGTGGGAAATTCACGCGGACGAAGCCGCGGGCGAAAGCTAGTAAGTTATAGATTACACTTACCACTCTCGGTCTTGTCCTTATTTCCTTTGAAGTCATCATCTAGACCTCTCTTTTTTGGGGACTGTAAAAAAATACTGACATCAATCTACTGTGCACTAACAATGGTAGTTATCTATATATATAAATATATAAATAACTCAAAGGTGATTGACTGAGTGACTGACTAACGTAGTGATCTATCAACGCACAGCCCAAACCACTGGACGGATCGGGCTGAAATTTGGCATGCAGGTAGATGTTATGACGTAGGCATCCGCTATGAAGGGATTAACGCGAGCGAAGCCGCCGGCACCAGCTAGTATACTATATAGTTAGCAGTAGTAGTAAATATACCAGCCTAGCATGGGCCTGGGACTTTGTTCCCTTGGGAATTTTGGGAAATCCTCTCTTAGTGCTCCCCTACACTCCCTAAGGAACCTACATGACAAATTTCAGTTTTCTACGCCCAGTAGTTTTGGATGAAAGATGATGTTTTGTATTGTCAGTCTAGAAGAATTTTATACATCTGGTTTAGTATACATGTAATGTAGAACTACACCAATTGACTACTTTCCTGTGAGAACTACACCAGGTTTAGATTAATTTTTTTACTTAACACCATTCGACCTAATTTTTTAAGGAGCTGTTTAAAACGCAACTTACTCACATTTAAAATTATAGACATTATTTTAAATAAATAAATAAAGCTACTGCTTAATGCACAAATTTCAAAATAATGTAATCTGCGTTTTTTCCTACTTGTGCTAATAAGTAAACAATCTTACCATGTCTTTTTATGATTTAACAACAAAACAAATTAAAATAGATGTTTGAGGAAATTACTTTCATGGTTAATAATAAAACATTTATTAACCACTTAAGAATGTTTAGGTTTGAACTAATATTTGATTTATTTTCAAGAAAATTCTACAAAAAGTACCGTAAAGATTGTTGACATAATAGGACAAGTAAGAACAAATGGAGTTTACAAAAGATGCTTTATCAAGGTCCAACAAAAATGGGTCCAGGTTATAAACAAACTAATATTGTTTTGGAACTTCCTTATTTTTAGTCGTCTGTTATTTATCACATATTCTAATATGCCATTTTTGTTTTATGGTGACTGTCTCTATAGCCTTCCTTCCACTCGGAGGAACTTTTCTAAAAATTAGGCCTCTCACATTAAAATCTGTTAAGCCGTGAGGACTTATGGTGGAATAAAGAAACTTCATACATACATACTTACATACATACATGAACCCTGAAAACATAACACTCCTTTTTTGGTCAGTCGTGTAAAAAAAATGGATTTTACAAATGCTATGCTTTATCAAGGTCCAATAAAAATGGGTCCAGGTAAAACAAATATTACAAAAAACAAATACAAAATAAACAAACAAACAAACAAATATTGTTTTGGAACTTCCTTGAACTTTTAGTTCTAGACTATAATACTTACTCTGCTGAGGCCTCTGTCTCATTCACATCTCTAGTCCATAAATTTACTTGGCAATCTACATTTACAACCATAAAGCTGCACCTCGGGACCTTTGTGCTATTCCTTGTATTTTTCTACCTTTCATAAAAACCCGTATATAGATTTTTCAAGACTGAGCAACAAACATCCAAAATCACACACAAAATCACATTTCTTATATAAGTAGCAGAGTCCTACTGATATAAAAAATGCGAGTTTATGTGTGATTTTGGGTCTCACCCGTCGCTTGATCTGTTTCTGGTAATGCTGAGCATCGTAGAACTGCGGTTGGGACCGCCTCACGCGTCCCGTGCGCCTTCGGATGTCCTCAACTGCTGGCAAGCTGTCCGCGCCCCGGCGTGCAGCGAAGAATGTGTGCCCGCACTTACAAGATTTTGATGCTACTGCCACCTTAAAAAAATTATAGAAATTTAACGATTATTACATCACTAAACTTTGAAATATATGTAATGCTATGGTGGCTCCATACCTGCATTTCACACTTGGGGCAACTTTTTGCTATCATTTTATTTTTACCCATTTTGTTAACACCTTGAGCACCTAGACAGACACTTGAAGGAATCAGTGTTTAGTGTCGTGAATATAACTAACTAAACATTTATACTCTTAACATAGATGAAACTACATTGTTACGTACGTACTACATAGGGTAATTAATTATAATTTATGATTAGCTTTTAATTCTTTGAAGATTGAGATCACACAAAAACAACAACACCACCCAACCAGTGTGACCGTTTTAAAATTTGACAAAATACCAAAACATAGTGCTGTAAGTACTAAAAAATACGAAAAAGCAAAATTCAAAAATACCAAAATTGTAGTAACATTTTTACAACAGAAATATGCTACATAAAACACATTTCAATAACAAACCCGAATAATCTTTTCAGGAAGCGTACGGGTAGTGATGTGTTTCAAGGAAAAAGGGGAAACTTTCTTGGAAATAATCACGAGAACGGAAAAATTTCTTAAAAACCCGAGGAATTCGAAATTTTCAACGGAAGAAATTTTCGGGAGGAGAGAGGGAGGGGTTTTTACGTGAAAATACGCGAAAATACCAAAAACAAATACCAAAATAGACAAAATAGTTAAAATTCTACCAATATTATACTAAAAATTTGGTTAAGTACTAAAATTATACTAACATCATTCTGAGATGCCCCAATTATACTAAATTAGTACTGAAAATACACAAAAACGGTCACACTGCACCCAACCCACCACCCCACCACATCACAAATGTCATTGTCAAAAATAAATACGTAAAACTACGTAAAAAAAAAAAAACGTACGTAGGGATTTTTTTCTCTATGGTCAAAATAATCAGTGAAGCCCAAAAGATTTACGATTCGACTAGCGATTAAGTTGAATTTCGCAACACAATAACACAACAGAAAGAAAAAAAAATAGTTTGAGAATATTTTATAAAAAAAAATATTTCTGTGAGTTTAAGTTTCATCATCATCATCCACAGCCTTCCGTGACCCACTGCTGGGTATAGGCCTCCTTCTGTCTACGCCAACCTTCTCGGTCCTGGGTTAAGTTTAAGTTTATTTTTGACGTGGAGTGGACGTCTATCGGCCACAGAAATAATTTTTTTTTTAAATATATTTTTTACTATTTTATTATATGTCTGTGCTATCGGCTGAGCGAGAGAGAGTTTATCGCAGGATGACGGATAGAGCACACAGAAGTAAAATTTTTTTTTAATATAAGCAGAAGGAACACAAATTTCACACACACACTGATAATATTTGACAATATTTGCATCCTGTTCATGATAAGGACTGTCACATAACTCTGTCCCTTTCCTTCCTTAGCATTGCAATGTATTGCAACACGAACCACTACACTGAAAGATTTATCATCCAAGCCGGATTTTTCATGCGAAATGATCCTTAACTGTCATATTTGTTGTGTTGTCACAGTTGTCATAAATATTTAAAATTATTTTTTACTGTTTTGTGCTTTTAAACTCAATAGAAATGATAAAATGCAACGTGTACAATATGTGGAAGTGTTTCATAAAAAAATATTCGTGGAATATCGTTCCTTCGGTAAGCAATACATGTTTTTTGACGTGCCCAATGATAATATACAATTTCGTGTTATTTTTGAAACAATAACCATTATTAGACTTTTGAATGCTATTTATCAGCAATATCATTATTTATTTTATAAAGTAGTGTATTAATTATAACCATTTCATAAGAAATACTATAAGTAATTTAATAATTTCGTAAATATCATAGATCATTTGACGGATCCAGTTTTGTTTACTATGGCTGGGCCGAATCAAGGCAAATATACGAATTTAGTACCTATTCTATAAAAATCTCAGGAATTCTTTCTTGAAGATTAAAATGCACATTTTATAAAAATATGACAGTGAATTTTATTTCAGGACAAGGAAAATATGCCAAAAAATAATACCTCAAGAAAGAGAACTGTTATGGGGAGTATTTCTCTTACGTACTACGAGTACCAGGACAGTGAATGGACGCCAGCAACCATTAACATCATTGCAATGTTTCATTGCACGTGATTTTTAATAATTTAAAATAAATTTTATTGATTTTATGACTAGTATTTTTTCCCAAAAGGGATAGAATTTCCCATCGTAAAAAGCTGATGCAGATCCGTCTGCATACCGCGCACGGCTTAAGATTCAGCGTCTCAAAATTTTTGGTTTTGCTACACTGTACCGAATATAATTAATTATCTTAGATCCGACCCTGTATTCTGTCGTTGTGTGAATAATAATCTTAGTGTGTGTTTTTGCCATGCAATTTCAAATGACATGTTCAGTCTGCTTACTATTATTATATGTCTGTGATAGAGCATATAAAATGCATGGAAGTAATAAGTACCTTAAGTACTTTTACTTCCATGATAAAATGCTATATGCATGATTATATCAAAACAAAGTGCAAAAATCTCAAAGAAATAAGTATCAAAGATGTCCAATCCCTCTAATGACTAGGCAGCATGGACTTTGATTTCCATGGCAAGGTACCTATTCAAAAAAAGCACTAAACTGACTGACAGTGACAGACATCAGTACCTAATGTTTGTTTTGTTTGTGTTTTTTCGTGTTGTTGCTGTAGGTACATTTGTTCAAAAATATAGTTTTGAATTAAAATGTCTTCAAATTACGAACTGAGTAATATAGAAAGTAAGAAAATATGTAGGGTGTGCCTCACGTCAGGCGACAATGTTTTTGCAATGACCAATTCGGAGATATTCGCATATAGAGAAGTTGTACCAACGAGTACCTACAAGGTATTATAAATAGTAACTATGATGTGAATTAGTATGTGAACTAGTAAATTTGATGTGTTTTAATGTTCTTCAGGAATCGAACTACACCTTCGGGAACTTTCAGCTTCCCAGGGGAACCCTGCGAAGATTTTTCCGTAAAGAATACTGTGTTTGATTGTATGTGTTTTCCGAGTTTTGCCCTACTCATTTAGTAAACTTCTAAATCTATTTAGTAATACCTATCTAGATAAAAAAACGACATTTTATTTTAGACATCCGTTTGAGTGAAAACATTTCCTAAAAATGTAAATATTGTATGTCTCACCATATCAAATATCTTTTCCAGGTTGTATGCAATTATTCAGAGATGTTCATATGCATATATTGCGGTTACTTGGTACGGAAAATTCAGAAGTTCATCCAACAGTGCCTCAGAGCTGAAGATTTACTTACAAATTGTTATGAACAGGTAACTTATGGCCAGGGTGATGATACATATTTTTTTTTTTTTTTTTTTTTTTTTATTGTTAAAATGTACAACTAACACATTTAGTATGTAAGGAAATACAAGATGGTAGGCTTATCCTATAGATATTGTTAATCTTGTTCCTATTAATATTATAAAAGCAAAAGTTTGGATAAGTTTAAGTTATAAGTTTGTAAAAGAGTCGAGAGATAGTCGAATCACGCGACTGAAGCCTCAAAAAAAAAGATTAAAAAAAAAAGTTTGGATGTGAGTTTGTGAGGATGTTTGTTACTCAATCATGCAAAATCTACTGGATGGATTTCGATGAAATTTGGAATACTAGTAGAAAAATACCAGGAATAGCACATAGGGTACTTTTTATCCTGAAATTCTCACGGGAGCAAAGCCCCAGGGCGTGGCTAGTAGGTAATATAACTGTGATTTTACGGGTGGCAGCACCAGCATTATATGCTCTACTAGGCCCGGGACTTTGTTCCCGTGGGAATTTCGGGAAATCCTCTCTTAGTGCTCCCCTACACTCCCTAAGGAACCTACATGACAAATTTCAGCTTCCTACGCCCAGTAGTTTTGGCTGTGCATTGTCTGTCAAATACTCCTTCTTACGCCTAAATTTTGGCTGTGCATTGTCTGTCAGTAATGGAAGAATTTTAATCCGTTTTTTTTTTGGGTTTTTTTATAGATTTTTTTTTTTTTTTATTTGAATTCATATTGGCTCAAAGGACCACTTTGTAGGGGATCCTACTATAGTAGATAGTATATAAAATTAAAAACTAGGACTGTATGTTAAAAAATAACTATATTGACTGCTAAGAGATAGACAAGCAAATAAGAGTGGTGCCGCATTATAGGAATCCTCACAGGACACTGTCAACTGAACAGACACTTGACAGTGATTAAGCAAATGGACGATCCCATTTGTCCCAGCTGCCTGGAAGAAGAGGAAACTAGCTTTCACTTAGTAGCAGAATGTCCTGCATTTGCCGATGCAAGGAGAGAAGTATTGGGCTCAGACGTCCTATCTGAGGATGATCTGAGCACCATTACAATAGGGCAGATGTTAAAATTCTGCAAAGTAACAGGTAGATTCAACGTGAGTTACCAGGTAACTCAAAACCCTATACGGGTCTCGGGGAATTGGGTGAAATGGTCCCAGCATAAGTGGACTGATCACCCGTTTGGTGCTCGCGCTGGCGTCCCCACATAGTAAATAATAATAATAAGAGTGGTGCCGTGTTGGGTGTCCAAAGGCAAGTGTCAAGACCAGCCTCCATCGCGTCTTGCTTGCCCCACTGTCGCTCGGTCGCTCGGAGCGCCCGCCACGAGCCCGAACAATATCTATGGATTTAATTAATAGAACAATAACAATTTGCATTTTAGGACTCAAAGTTACACACTCACAAGTTGTACAACTTCACAACTAATACGGTGACTCACAAGTTTCCCGATGATGATGAGTCAGATCGTGATTATGATGATGATGTTCCGCTGGTGATGTTCAAGACTGATGAGCCGGTGAAGAAGAAGAAGGGGAAGAAAGTGGTGTGTTTTTTTTCCTAATACAGAATTTTATGCAATGCTTTTAACTCAAAACTCTGTACGGGTCTCGAGGAATTGGATGAAAAGGTCCCAGCAAGAGAGGACTGATCACCCATCTGGTGCTTGCGCTGGCGTCCCTAAAAAGTAAATAATAATACGCGGTGCTTGATGCTCTTGAGCCAGTTCGCAAAATTGACGTTTCCTCAACTGTCTCGCTAAACAAAAAACTCTGACCTTAATTTTCAAAAAGTACCTTACTATCTTACTCAAATGCAATATTTTATACATTACTAAACATATTCCAACAGTGCCAAATAGTGCCAATACTGCATGTTAGTAGATAAAGCTTAAAGTTAAGACATATTTTTGTATTTTCATAATTTTAAGCTCGTTATTCTAACAATTTTACTGGCCCTTAACTGGTGACTGCATTCGACGACTTGTGACGTGCGGGACCCTAAAATTAGGATAAAGTGGGAAGTTCTGTGATTAGAGATAGGTATAACGAAACTTAATATTTATTTACAGAAATCAGAAAAAGTTTCAGACGCAATAAAAACAGAGCCTAATGAAACACAAATTGACATTATTACTAAAAAAAGACAGACAAAGAAGTCAAAAAAGAGACAGAGAGAGGTGAAGGAAGGCTTCTCGTCCAGAATGGTGCAGGAAACAGACGAATATGTTGTTATCAAATTGACTAAAGAACAGGTACATTTTTCAAACTTTTTTTTATTATATACTGGCTTTTGCCCGCCTGCGTGAATTTTCTATGGGAACAGTGCTATTTCCCGGGATGAAAGGTACCCTATGTCCTTCTCAGTACTTCTAACTATGTATGTGCGAAATTTCAGGAAGATTGGTTTAGTAGAAGCGTGAAGACAACCAAAATGTCCTCTGGATTCAGAACTTATTTAATAAAACAAGCTAATTATTAAAAATAAAAACAAAAATGTATAAAACATATAAGTTTTATACATTTTTGAAATCGCCTTCAATTTGATACCCCACTCGATAAGATTGATCAAACTTATTTTTTTTGGTCTGCTATTTATCGCATATATAATCCGCCATTTTGTTTTTATGATGACGTCATATAGCCTATGTCACTTGGAGGAATGTAAGGAATCTAAAAATACCTCTCGCATCAAAATCTGCTAAGCCGTTCAGGACTTATGGTGGAATAAAGAAACTTACATACATACTTACATACATACATGAACCCTGAAAACATAACACTCCTTTTTTGGTCAGTCGTGTAATAACATTATAGTTTATAGTTTACATAATACATTAATAAGAACGACTGTTAAACGCCATATGAATAAATTAATAATAAATAAATAAATATAATAAATAATATACGGACAAATCACACAGATTGAGTTAGCCCCAAAGTAAGTTCAAGACTTGTGTTATGGGATACTAACTCAACGATACTATATTTTATAACAGATACATATGTAGATAAACATCCAAGACCCGGGTCAATCTGAAAAAGATCATTTTCCATCTTGACCCGACCGGGGATCGAACCCGGGACCTCCGGTGTGGCAGTCCGGTGTGATGACCGTTGGGCCACGGAGGTCGTCAATAAACAAACTCACTTTTACATTTATAATATTAGTTAGGATAAAGATAGAAAATCGTCGCGTGTATTCAGCACTCAAATCTTTCAAAAAATGACAGGTTTTAAAAGAAATGGAAGAAAGATCAAAGTCCGAGGACTACCAGCGCAGTCTGTACAAATGTGAGCAGTGCGTGAAAGCGTTCAACTTTGAAGAAGTTCTTCTCAGGCATATGGAGAAACACACTGCTGTAAGTGAACACAGTTTTTGAACACAGTTTATTTAATTAAGTAGTTTTTGTATTTTAATGAAAAAAACATAAAAAATTCCGGTTTAAATACTATCCTATATGTTATTCTGTAAGTTCCCTTACATACATACATAGAATGACGTCTTTATCCCTTATGGGGTAGACAGAGCCAGGAGTCGTGAGACTCGAAGGCCACGCTTAGCTGAATAGTGCGCTCTCTGATGGAATGGAGATTCAGGTATAGTGACAGGTTGCTAGCCCATCGCCTATGAGTGGAGAAATCCCCAGTTTAAAGCACTTTCCCTCGATTGACTTTTACAATCTGCGCGGGAAGAGAACTTTAACCATCCAGCGAAAATCCCATCAAAATCGGATAAGCCGTTTCGAAGATTACCTTGGACAAATAGTCAGGCGGGTAAATTGGCTACGGGTTAATAAGAGTAGTTAGCAATTCGTCCCATGTGAAAAATTTGTCCCATTCGCAACTCGTCCCATCGACGAAAACAAAAATTTAATTATGAGACCAATTTGTTGCTAATTTCAATGATTATGATTCATAAAAAAAAATGTTCAGTAATTTAAAAGTTAGATAAAAAACTTTATTTGTAGCCACAACAACACATACAGTTTCATACAACAAACAACTAAAAATAATCAATCGAAAAAATAAGTGTGTGTTGCAGCAATACAAAAAGGTCACACCTCAGTGGCACTATTACCCGGGGGGCAATATACTGATTTTCAGTTGTGACCAGATGCGAGTGTGAGGTGAAAAAAGTTGCAGTTAATATGAAATCAATTCCAAATTTATTCAAAGATATGATTTATGAAAAAGAAAAGAAGAAAAAAAATATTCATTTTTTATTTTAGGCGAGCGGTTTATTGAAATGTGATATTTGTTCTCAATACTGCCCAAGCGTCGTCTCGTTGCGCGGGCATATGAAGTCTCACACCACCAGGTATGTAAACAAGTTAATTATTATAAAGAAAACACGACTGACATCTCACATAGCCTATGTCACTCGGAGGAATGCAAGGAATTTGAAAATACCTCCCACATCAAAATCTGTTAAGCCGTTCAGATCTTATGGTGGAATAAAGAAATTTATATACATACATACATGAACCCTGAAAATATAACACTCCTTTTTTGGTCAAACATTACTCCTATTTTTGGTCAATCATGTAAAAAAACAGATACCAGGTACCTAAAAGTCATGTCAGATGCCTTTAGTCGACTTCAATAAAATCTGACACCAGTGTTAGTAATAACACGATCGATAAGAAAGAAGAACCGGATATGTCTGTCTGTCCCTCTCTTCCTCTTAAATATTAGTTCCCTATCTGGCACATTTGTTTTCACCGTGCGAAAAGCTAGTAATGTATAAAATACCATTTCCCACGGGAACAGTGCTTTTTCCCGGGATGAAAGGTACCCTATGTCTTTCTCGGTACTTCTAACTATGAGTATACATGCGAAATTTCAGGAAGATTGGTTCAGTGGATAAAGTGTGTAGAGGTAAACAAACAAACTCACTTTCGCATTTATAATATTAGTTAGGATTAGGATAGGATGGCATCAGAGTAAGCAATGATTTAGGTACTTTTTGTGAAAAAGGGTCTTTGAAAACGTTATATTGTGAGAGCGAGACAGTTGCCACGGTCGCACTTTTACGAATTGGCTCAATCAATAAATCAATATTTATTTGCAAGGAAACAGTTTAAAATGTTACAAATTAATACAGTCATTTAATTGTAACATATGTTATAAAGTGACGTCTTTGGAGAAAATGCAGCAGTGGAGTTTGTTGCGCCGCCTCTTCTCCACTTGCGCTTTGGAGGCGGTGGTAACCTTAGCTTTAAGTCATTTTATGACGGTAACTAACTAAAAAACAAGGATATGACGATTTAAAAGTGCTATTTTTAAGCCTATTTAAATAAAAAACAATTTACTTTGACTTTAGTAAGGTATGCAAATATATTAGTACACATTAAATCAAAGTGTCCGTTACATGATCATACCAAGAATTAAAATATTTATTAATGTCATAAAAAATATTTTCTAACAGCCATGAAGTCAAAACATTGTCAAAGTTCTTCATATGTATTCTTTATTCGCGGCCTGTGGTGTGGCCCTAGAATAGCACCAACCCATCTCTTCCCGTGGGTGTCGTAAGAGGCGACTAAGGGATTTAAAACACCGGAGGATGGGCAGCAGCATCTTTCCGCGTACTATGCCATCACACTGCGATCGCCAACCCGCCTGCCAAGCGTGGCGATTACGGCAAAACCCTCCATGGATGAAATCCTTGGGGGAGGCCTTTGTCCAACAGTGGACGTCTTTCGGCTGAGAGAAGATTCTTTATTGAATCTCGTAAATATGAAACTCGAAATTGTTTGGAACAGGTACTCGTGCAAAATATGCGGAATCCAGAGGCGCGCGCGCCAACATTTGTTGGAACATTATTCCATAGCGCACACCGAAAATAGCGCCATGTACCATTGCAAAAGCTGTTCTTTTACCACTAAGTAAGTGTCAAATATTTGTTGAATTTTATTTATTTAGATACTCATAACAGATGATGTGACTTACACGGGCGAAGCTGCGGGCTAAAGTATATTGTATTATGTATTATATGTATGTAATATGATTAAATAGTTGGTGTGTAACTTAAAAAATAAAAACAAAGCTAAGGAAAAATATTGTGAAGTACTAATATTAAAACTATTTCTTTCTTATAATATACTAGCCTTTTCCCGCGGCTTTCGGACAGTGCATTTTTTCGGGATGAAAGGTTATAAATACCCTATATCCTTTTCAGTACTTCTAACTATGTGTATGCGAAATTTCAGGAAGATTGGTTGAGCAGATAAAGCGTGAAGAGGTAACAAACAAACAAACTTTCGCATTTATAATATTAGTTAGGATTAAGACAAAACTTTATTTCAATTTTTTCCATAGTTTTTTATTAGGAAAAATACATTTCCTTCATAAATATTTGTATTTTTTTAAATGTAGCAAACGCACAGTAATGCAGCGCCACGGCCGCTCGCACTTGACCACTGAGAAGTACCCGTGTCACCGCTGCGGGGAACTGTTCAAGAGCATGGAGACACTAGTCGTACACACACAGTGAGTTTCTAAACAAAAAACACGCCAAGCGCATTTTAGTACGCCAAGCGTGTTCTCACACTAAAGACATGCTGAGTATGTTTTTCTATAGTAGACGGAATCGTTTTGGTCTTTGAATAACTAGGATTGTAGGATATACATTTCTAGGAAAAAAAATCGTTAAGTGCATTTTCTTACTCCAAGCGGTTTTTACGCTGAAACACGCTAGGAGTGTTTTTCGAAAGTGGCCGAAAAAATATCATCACATGTTGGTTATTTATAATACACTCTTAACGTAGTCGTAATTTAAACACAAAACAGAGAACAAACAATACATTTGTAGGGTTTAACACTCCATGTTTTACTCATGTTTTTCTGCAGTGAACATGAGAACAATTTTTCTTTTCCATAAATTTACCGACTGTTTAGCAATTCGGTAGTAACACAAAATATAGACAAACGCACATTATTAGCATGTTATATTACACGCTAGACGTGTTTTAAAAGTAAGTGACATAAAAGTATATTTTCACACTCCAGGCGTGTTATCCGCATGATTTTCTTCAGTAAACGAGAGGAAGCTCAAAGCTACAGACTACTAGCATTTGGGAACGACCACTGCTGAGAAGAAATGCCGATAGAAACTCATGAAACAGTCTTGGTCGCCTAACATGCCAGAGGGGCTGTTTATTAACTTTATACATACACTAGATTGTGTACAAACAAACTATCGCGCCGGCACGAGCGCACGGCGCACGCGCACACCGACTACTACTGCCTTGTATACTGTCCATCATAATTATACATAGAACTGTCTTACAAATGCTGTTTCAAATCTAGCTAAAGCCACGTCCACACTAGGCGTGTGTTCCGCAGTTGAAGTAAGAAATATTGTCTTTAACTAGTATTCCGTTATAATTTTTGCCGTCCTTTGATAGGTTTAAGTCACTAGAAACACACAAACAAACAAACTATCCACAGTCGCCACTCGAGGCTGGCACTGCGATGTTCCGAATGCGCTCACACGTTCGCGTCGCCTGCGTTACTGCGCAGACACGAGCGCACTGCGCACGCGCACACCGACTACTACTGCCTTGTATACTGTCCATCATAATTATATATAGAACTGTCTTACAAATGCTGGTTCAAATTTAGCTAAAGCTTACACTAGGCGTATTTTCCGCAGTTGAAGTAAGAAACATTGTCTTTAACCAGTATTCCGTTATAATTTCGGCCGTCCTTTGATAAGTTTAAGTCACTAGAAACACACAAACAAACAAACTATCCACAGTCGCCACTCGAGGCTCGCACTGCGATGCTCCCAGTGCGCGTCGCCTGTTTATTTAGACTGTTTCATGAGTTTCTTTCGGCATTTCTTCTCAGCAGTGGTCGTTCCGAAATGCTAGTAGTTTGTAGCTTTGAGACATAATATATTATGATTTAATAATTAGTTTTCGATGTGAAAAAGAGTCTTCTTTGAAGGCCAAGTTTCAATAAAAAAATTTGACTTTGACTTTAAACACAAGCGCATCGACTACTGTCTTGTATACATGTTCAGTACTACATGCTATTTTACATTTAGACTTTAAATTATCTAGCTAAAAACCATTTACACACTTGGCGAGTTTTCACACAATGGTGTATTTTGACACTCCAGGCGGATTTTACACATGCTTTTCTTCAGTAAGCAAGAGAAACAGTATTCCGTTTTAATTTTTAGATGACTTCAAGTCACTATAGACAAACTGTTTAATCTGTGGACAGTGTTGTAGACGTACAATAAAAAATATTTTTATGCAAATTGTAAACTAGACTAAATTACATATTGTACGTTGTTTATTGTCCCAAATAAACTAAAAAAAAAACTAACAAATGATCCGCAGTCGCCACTCAAGGCTGGCACTGCGATGTTCTCAGTGCGCACACACGTTCGCGTCACCTGCGTTACTGCGCAGGCACGAGCGCACTGCGCACGCGCACACCGACTACTACTGCGTCGAGTGCGATCTCAAGTTCAAGACTCCGGTGAGTGCAACTGTAATATCACTGTAATCTTACAACGTTTATTATTTCTAACTAGCTTTCGCCCGCGTGAATTTCCTACGGTAACAGTGCTTTTTCCCCGGATGAATGGTACCTTATGTCCTTTTCCGTACTTCCAGCTATGTGTATGCGAAATTTCAGGAAGATTGGTTCAGTAGATAAAGCGTGAAGAGGTAACAAACAAACAACTATTAGTTAGGATTATATTGCGTAAGCGTAGATTAATCATAAGTCTATTTATCCAATTTCCTACTAATTTTTATAATTATAAATGCGAAAGTTTGGATGTGAATTTGTATGTTTGTAACTCAGTCACGCAGAAACGGACGGACGGATTTCGATGAAATTTGGTGCACGAGTAGAAAAATACCGGGAATAGCACATAGGGTATTCTCGAAATTCCCAAGGAAGCAATGCCCCGGGGCGCAGCTTTACAGATATATGTCGTGCTTGATTGTATTTCTTCCCAGTCTGAGAGATTTGTGAGAAATCTTTCCTTGTGGTCACCGCTAAATAAAATACCAAGGCATAAAATTGTAATAACTGTTATTTTCTGGAAATAAATAAGACAGGTTCCCTTGGCCCGATCCTCCAGGGGATCGTGTACATATTATCTTTTTATTTTGAACGCGTACTTGTTGTGACAGGATAATCTGCGAATACATTTCAAAAGGGCTAAAAGACATCGAGACGCCTCATCGTACACGTGAGTAATAAATTGTTTTTTTTAGGCTATTTGATGAATTTAAGATCGAAACTATTATAAAAAACTACAAACTATGCTAATAAGCGTGCAGTGCTTGTTACTTAGAGCATTTTAGCCAACAGGAGACGATGCGAGCGCAAATTTCTATGCAAATAAATCTGCCACTTTTGGGGGGAAAACGCTCACTAACGCAATGCGCCATGTGAGAAAACATAATTTATACACGCACACAAAGATAATGCCGACGACTAGCTTAAAAAACTACGTACACAATCACAAACAGTATGACCTTGATCATATGGAATTTGGCAGAGGGGGATGCATGTTTGTGGCCCCATTGGTTAAATGTTCTAAAGTTTGTTTGAATGGTCAAGAACCATTTAATTTCATTGCCATTTACGACTCAAAAAGAAGACGTTTGAACGGGCTGTATAATCTCTACAAACGCTTGGCGCGTTTTCCATGAAGAACGTTTTAATATTTAGTTGGCAAATAAACGAATATGAATATTGAACGGGATATTCGCTGGATCTCTGGCTACCATGGCCAGATTATTGAGGCAACACGTTAGGCGTGTTTTCCGTGAAAGAAAGTTTTAATATTTAGTTGCCAATAAACGGATATGAAGTTTAAACGGGCTAATCTCTGGCTACCATAGCCAGATTAATGAGGCAACACGCTTGGCGTGTTTTCCATGAAAGAACGTTTTAATATTTAGTTGGCAATTAAACGAATATGAATTTTGAACGGAATATTCGCTAGATCTCTGGCTACCATGGCCAGATTAATGAGGGAACACGTTTGGCGTGTTTTCCGTGAAAGAACGTTTTAATATTACTATTTAGTTGGCAAATAATATATGAAGTTCGAACGGGCTAATCTCTGGCTACCATTGCCAGATTAATGAGGCAACACGCTTGGCGTGTTTTCCGTGAAACGTTTTAATATAATGTGTATTGGTTTTTAGACACAACTGCCCACAATGCCCCCAGAAATTCATGACCCTATCATCGTTGGCCGGACATCTGTCCTCCGCGCACGGCGTGCCCAAACAACACAGGTAAAGTGTAACATGTGTGATTGATAATTATTATTGTATTGTTTTATTTATTTATTCGTATGATGTTTGACAGTCGTTCTTATTTTTATTATTGTCTGCTGAAAACGCACGGCAGCCGATTTAACTAACTATTAATGTAGACCTACTTCTTCTCCTAGTAGACCTTTTTAGGGTTCCGTAGTCCGACAAGGAACCCTTATAAAATCGTTCAGTCCGTTCGTCCTAGTCTGTCACAGCAGAATATCTTCTACGTTTATGGACTGATTTCCATGTAACTTGGTTCGAGGATACTTCACATATAGATCTCATTTTTTAAAGTACAAAAAATTAAAATTACCCCTTTTTAAGGGTACCTCCCCATACATGTAAAGGGTGAATTATTTTTTTGAGTGCATCCCCTTGTGTGGGGTATCGTTGAAAAGGACTATGAAACTAAGGTTTTCATACAACACTTTTTTATCAACTTTATCATTTGCGAGATATAGCCCGCCAAAGTCGTTTACACGGTGTCCCCCCCCTGCAATTTCTAAAGTCTTGGATCTATAAACTTCAAATCACTCACGTAAAGAAACAGGCGCGGAAACTCTTATTTAAAATTATTTCGGGTATCCTGTGATGAATACTTTTGAAATTATAAATAAAATAAAAAGTCAAGAAATGCAAAACAGCGCGGTGCCAAAAATGACTACGGAACCCTACATTATGCGTGGTCCGACACGCACTTGGCCGGTTTTTTCTATTTTTTGGGGTTGTTTTACGGGTTGGCTTGGCACAGTATGTTAATTTCCTCCATTTCGATCTGTCGTTTGCCATCTCCTTTGATACTCCCTTCCTTCTTCATATTGCACAGGCATATTCTTTGCTTTAAGGTGGTTCCAACAACCCAATGAGGGATATTCCGAGACCCAAATTAAATAAATAGTTCCAGATTAATTAATAGGTGGCGCTTAGTAAAGGGCGAGACCATTCAAAAAGCAAAAATGCACGGTATTGGCATTAAAAAAAACATCTAAAAAATATCAATATTGTGTTTTGTGCAACTGTCAAACTGTTATGTGATTTTTTTCTGCCTCTGGCTGACAATAAAAAGCGCACAATATAGGTACAGCCATTATTACGACTCTGCTGAAAGCCGATAAAACGCCACCTGTTGAGACTTCTACTCCAAACTTCAAGATACACACGCATCAGCTTATTAAGCTGCTAGTGTGTTCAAAATATAATCCTAACTAATATTATAAATGCGAAAGTGAGTTTGTTTGTTTGTTTGTTACCTCTTCACGCTTTATCTACTGAACCAATCTTCCTGAAATTTTGCATACACATAGCTGGAAGTACGGAGAAGGACATAGGGTACCTTTCATCCCGGGAAAAAGCACTGTTCCCGTGGGAAATTCACGCGGGCGAAGCCGCGGGCGAAAGCTAGTATAATATAAATAAATCACAAAATATCCCCAGCTGCGACATCTGCCACCGCGAATATAGCACGCGATCAGCGGCGCGCGCGCACGCTCGAAGTGCGCACGCGCAACACAAACCCGTAGACTTTTGTCGCGTTTGCGATAGGACATTCAATGTGAGTACAAATAAATAAATACATATATACCAACAAATCACGGACTAAGTTAGCCTCAAAGTAAGTTCGAGAATTGTGTTAAGGGATACTAACTCAACGATACTATATTTTATAACAAAACATGTTATAGATCACCAAACCATCCAAGACCCAGGTCAATCTAGAAAATAGCATTTTTCATCTTGCCCCGACCGGGGATCGAACCCGGGACCTGCGGTGTGGCGTCAAATAAATAACTAAGTTTATAAAAAAACATAAACAAGCAAATTTTTAAAAAATAAAAAACACGACTGACAACTCACATAGCCTATGTCACTCGGGGGAATGCAAGGAATCTAACAATACCTCTCACATCAAAATCTGTTAATCCGTTGAGGACTTATGGTGGAATAAAGAAACTTACATACATACTTACATACATACATACATGAATCCTGAAAACATAACACTCCTTTTTTGGTCAGTCGTGTAAAAAGGTATATTTGACTTGTTACTGAGTCATGTTTCTGAGCAAGTTGTTGTTTTTTGTTTGTAGATCCAAGGGTCCTGGGTTCGATCCCCAGCGGTAATATTACTAGCTAATGCGGTATAGTACTAACTGCGCCCCATGGCTGCGCTCCCGCGGGAATTTCGAGATAAAAGTTACCTTATGCACCCATGAAATACTCCTGCTATTTAAAAAAAATATTTTTTATGCACGGCTCTATTTTAAGTTTACTCTTGGCTAAGCCACAGGGCGGGCGCTTCATAGAAACGGCGCGTCAAATATGCCTACTACTACTACAAATGAAACTGTATATCCGTGAACACGTCAGTAACACGTCAATGTGTGCGTTTTCATAGTCGAACGTCCCACAGTTACACAAGAACGGGGGAGAAGTGCGGAAGGAGCGGGGGGGTGCCATATTGCGGGAGGGGCAGGGAGTTTCCTTTCTGTACGTAGTACTCATATTAATTCTGTGGCAAGGCGATGTACTGTAGCATCCTGCTTTTATCACATAAGGATTTGTTATTTTGTCGTGTTATTGTTCATTTGTTTTAAAAATTATTCAGATTGTTATATTCTAAGCAGTTAAATATTAATATATTTTTTTAAATCTTTAGCGCAAGAGCGTGTTATGCGCACACTTACACTCGGCCTTTGCGCAGAGATCTACACACACACATGCGCAGGTTAGCTAGTATTCATAAATCAATTGTACTTCCAATTTGATCTAGTAGTTTTTAACATAACATATATAATTTAAAAGACGTGAAAAAATATGCGAAATTTCATATAATCTTTCACCCCCCATTGCAGCCCATTGGAGGTTGATTTTTGAAAGAAAAGTAGCCTATATGTGACCTTGGGGCTTTAACTATATCTATATCAAATTTAATCAAAATCAGTCCAGCAGCAGTTTAGTCATGAGAGCGTAACATACCTACAGACTTTCGCATTTATAATATTGTATGTTACAGTTTTTATTTTACTTTTCAGAAAGAAGAAAGCAGTTTGATCAACGAAATCGCAAGAGATATACCAAATGAAGGATAAACAATACAAAATTGTGTGAGATTGAGAGTGAATCTAATGATTTTGAACCTCAAATGACTCAATTTAAGGTTCAAAATACCCATGTTTACTACAACATGATTTAATGTATAAATTTTCTGATGATCGTGTGTGCTTTAATAAAAATGCGAATAATAATATAGTATTTTATTAATAAAAATAAATTCCAACATTATTATATTATGAACAATGCACCGTAAATCATTAATTAACCTAATAGTTCAATTTTTTTTTATAACTAGGTATGTACATAATTTTGTTTAAAAACTAGTGCTTTGCCCAAAGGAAAACAAATTGAGTAGCTTATCAAAGTAGACATATTTTTTTTAATTGACCAAAAAGTACGTGACAATAACATAACGAGAAAACTAGAATTAAAAACGCGCAACGTAATATTCTGTAGAATTATTTTACATTGAAAAAAGTGTAAAATGTACACGTCTATTTGTTGAAAACACGCCTAGCGCGTTCGTACAGTACGCCAGGCGTGTTTTTTACATTGTCATGATTTATTCATCTTTAATTTAATAAATATATATTGCTTTATTAGAGCACTAGCATCCCGCCCCTGCTTCGGGCGTATGGTATCAACTGAATTATCTAAATTCTAGTTGCGTAGAAAGATCTAAGCATAAATGAAGCGAATTTATTTTATACTATCGTTTTTCATTTCATGACCTTACTTTTATGCTATTTTTTGAACATTTCAGTTCCCAAGCACTGTTCTAGCACCGTCAACATCTCTCACTTTAAATTCACACCATAATTTACAAATGGAATGTTAATAGATTTCTTATTCTATTCTTTTTTAATTTTAAACCTGATAAGAAAATAAAAAAATATATTATATGCGGACCAAGATGCGGGCAAAAGCAAAATTTATATAACAATAATGAGGGTTGGCTTTAGAATGGATTAAACTCGAAAGCGACCTTGCTGAAAAAGGTTGGAAAGGTTGCGAGAAGCGAAGCGACGAGCGTTAGTTGGACATAAACCAAAATGACAGAACCGAATCGACCGCCAGAACCGACTGGCCCCAAAAAAATGCATTTCAGAGTTATAATTTTAGTTAATTTGTAAAGAGGACAGAGAACTCAATCTATTGTTAAGACGAGGTCCAACCTGGGCTGCAAAAAACAGAATTCATATGCGCTTAACCACGCCGTGTACGCGTTGCAATAAGATAGTTTTTTGCACAACACAATGTTCTACTTTCGTTGGCAGGATCGAACAGATTTTGTACCGATTTAGCAACTATTTCTCAAATATCTTTAAAAATATTAGTTTTAAAACAAAAGTGCTCGATTAAGACTTTAATATAGCATATATATAAACTAATTATATAAAAAAATATATATGTTATCGCTGAAAATTTTAAGTTTCATGACTTGAAAGCTGAAATATTTTCTAAATTTTCGGTGCCTTTATGAATTAATTAAGCCGAAAATATGTATTTTTATTAAAAAGTACACGATTCAAACCTTAATAGAGATCATAATCTATATCCTGTATTATTTTTCCACTTCGTAAATAAACTCTAATTAGGTAAATTTCTTCATGAAAAATTACAATTATTTCGAATGTGGGGTACGAGCTCGCCTTAATAAAAAAATATTATAATTCAGTTTAATCTATTCTAAAGCAGACCCAATAATAATTTAAATGAAAAATATTGGAGAAGAAAGAAGTCATAGGATTTTCTGTTCTATTATTCCTTTAACGACGAAGACACCGCATGGGGTATTGCGTCTATTGTTAAACAATTGTTATTTCAAGCTCGATCGAAGGATTATATACCTGCCTCTCTTAATAGTGACAACGAATTGTTGTTCAGATTGCAAAGTGTCTAAAGGCCCCGACACGAGTACATGCTTTTTATACATGATGGAAAGTTTTTTGATTCTATACATCCAATAAGAATTCGTATCTTTCTTTCTTGATACCTACACTCGTGTAAACTCCGTTTTTACCTACTTGTCTTATTATGTAAACAATTTTTTAGGAAATTACTTTCATGGTTAATAAATGTTTCACTTTAGAATGTTTAGGTTTTAACTAATATTTGATTAATTTTCAGAGTGCGTTCCCCTAGCAAAAAAGTACTGAATATTAAAACGTGATTTTACTAAATAATTAGAGTATGACGTCGTGTAAATGTTTATATAAGTTTCAAATTTGTGCATCAATTAGTTTTTGAGATATTAATTACGAACAGATTCTGCCAGGATGACATTTAGAACATTCCCCCAGCAAAAAAAGTTCTCGAATCGAAATGAAAGTAAGTACAATAATTAGAGTGTCGTGAAAGGTAAATGTTTAAGAATAAATAAAATTTGTGTATCGAAAGACTTAGGAGAAATTCAAAATTCTGCTAGGGGAACGTTTGGCCGGATGCTGGATCTCCTAAATGGCATGGGGTAGAGATATGACTTTTTTTACACAAGTTGTTATTCATTTGTGTATAATGTTTGTAAAAACAGAAATTTAAATGTGCAGAGCAACTACGCTCTGCTGCCAGAAAATGTGGCAGAGAGAATCCGGACAAACGAAGCGGCGGGAAGAATTCTGTACCGGAACTTCACCGGGAAAAAACCACCGGTAAAAATAAGTACCGGGAAAAAATCTCCACGCGGCACCACGTTTGCCCGACTAAAACCTAACTAACTTAACGCAGTCTGCTACCACCGTAGCTTATGAAGGGAGCTACAGGGCCCTATATGATAACCTATAAATTAACTACAATTGAACACTTACCAAATTAAATCTTCTTTCTCTTCGGATCCAAACTTGAGTGTCTTCGGGAAGGGGGAATTCCTAATCACCCTACCTAACCCTTGAGATCTCAATTCCCCAGGACAAATAAATAGATTTCTTCCCGTAGTTTCACTCGGGAACAGCCAGATGTGAACAGCCAGCCACGTTTCACCTCTCACAAGAAAAAGTCACAATAACAGAGTTTTTCACAAACCCAAATTCAATAGTTATTTAACAAACAGGAAATTCACGATTATCACTCAAACTAAACAACAAGCAAAAGACGCGAGACCGCTCCGCGTATTAAAATCAAACCGATATCGCCCGGGACAATGCAATGGCGGACCACACGCGACGCCATCCACGCTAGCAGTGTGAGAACCCCAAAACGCCTGGCGGCGATAACAGGAAACGCCTGCGTTTAGTTTTACCCAATATATTACAAACATCCCCCCGTCCCGGTCTGAGAAGCAGACCGCTAGCTTACTCTACGGGAAGGCGGGCGAGAGAGGTCACACCTCTCCTTAAAATCGAACCGTCGACCAACACCTCAGCCACACGCGGAGTGCCATCTCCGCCAAGAATCAAACGTAATATGCGAGCTCGTCGCCAAAGCAATGAGGGCAAATTTGCCTCTTTTAACAATACTAAATCACCCTCCTGGGAGGCTCAGTCCTGTCTGTCCACTTCACTCTTTGCTGCAGCAAATGCAAATATTCAAGCGACCAGCGACGCCAAAAGTCCTGGCTCATTTGCTGCAACATTTGAAAACGCGACAACCGATATACGCGTTCATCCTTCCACGGGTATGCGGGCAGGGCATTCAACGGCCCTCCCACCAAAAAATGACCAGGGGTGAGAGCTTCCAAGTCATTTGGATCTGGAGATAGCGGACAGAGAGGACGAGAGTTGAGGACCGCCTCAACTTTACAAAACACTGTGGCCAGCTCTTCAAAAGTTAGAGCCGTTTCTCCGATAATGCGGCGGAGGTGGGTCTTTGCGGATTTCACAGCCGCTTCAAAAATCCCTCCCCAATGGGGGCAACTTGGGGGACTAAACTTCCAGGTTATTCCCCTTTGGGCAGCAATTTGACTTAAACTAGTACAATTTTTATCAATAAACACAGAAACATCCTTAAGATAATTTACAGTTCCCTTATAGTTTGTGCCATTATCAGACCTAATAAGGGAAGGTAGACCTCGACGCGAAACAAAGCGATCCAACGCGGCGACGAAGGCCTCCGTAGTCAGAGCTGATACCACCTCCAAATGGACAGCCTTGGTGGCCAAACAAACAAATACACACAAATAGCCCTTCACAATACGGGCATTACGAAAGGGAGAAGCCTTGATCGAAAAGGGACCGGCAAAATCGGTTCCAACGCCGTCAAACGGCCTCGAAGGTCGGATTCGATCAGCGGGCAAATCACCCATCTGTGGTTGCATCGTGGATGCCTTCAACCTATAACATGCAATACATCGAAACAGGACACTACGGATTGCTCTTCGGGCAGACAAAATCCAAAACTCGCGTTGCAAAATAGCCAACAAAGCATTGCACCCAGCATGGGCGTTACGAATGTGTCGATCAGACACCAAAAGCTGCACCAAGGGTCCGCCCTTGGGCAACAACAGAGGATGGCGAGTCTCATATGGAAGATCCGCCTTCCGGAGCCTGCCTCCAACCCGAAGAAGCCCATCCGAGTCGATGTACGGGTTCAAACGAGCGACCGCGCCCTTCAACTTAGCGCGTCCGTCGCGCAAAATACGAAGCTCTGACTCAAACCGTCCGGTCTGCACGACACGGACCCAATGCAACAATGCGCTCCGGCGCTCTTCTGCACCTGCAATCGGCTCCAACCGCTTTGCCTGTGGGTTTCTACAATTATGTATGAAACGCTTAATCCAACTGGTAACACCCAGAAGCTTATCCAAACTGCTATACCGAGCAAGTAGCCAATCCGGCTCCGACGTCGTCTCAGCGACTACAGCATGTACACGGAGCCCAGTCAAACTCAAAGAAGTAACATCTGTCTGACAGACAGGCCAAGAAGTTTCTGATCCCATCAGCCACTCTGGACCCCACCAGAGCGGGTGTGACACCAATTCTGGTGCCGTACAACCTCGGGAAGCACAGTCCGCTGGGTTAAGCTCTCCAGGCACATGTCTCCATGTTATATCAATTCCAATATTTTGAATTTGGGAAACCCTGTTTCCAACAAAAACCTCCAAGGTATGTGGGGCCGCGCGCAACCATGCAAGCGCGACCTGGCTATCCGACCAGGCGAAGATGTCTCGTATCTCGACCGTGGCCGCCAGCTCACTGGCAACGTGATGCAACAATTTAGAGAGAAGGTGAGCTCCACTCAACTCAAGCTTGGGAATAGTCAGCCTAGTCCTGATGGGGGCGACCTTGCTCTTCCCTAACAAAAGCGAGACATTGACCCGGCCATCGGCGTCAACTGTCCGCATATAGACTGACGCGGCGTAGCCTCGCTCCGACGCGTCACAAAAGCCATGCAGGCTGGCTCGATATTTCCCGGGTGGCAATATTCGACGAGGCAAGGCAATCCGATTGACTTCCTTAATCGATGAAAACAACTCGAGCCAATCATCCAATGGAGAGCCAAACAGCGGCTCGTCCCACGAGACGCCCAAAGTCCAAAGTCTCTGAAGAAGACACTTCGCAGAGAATATCACTGGACTGATCCAACCGCTTGGATCAAACATACGAGCTATTACGGACAACACTGTTCTCTTAGTCCAGACTTTTGGTACTTCCAAGTCCACTTGGAATGTGAAAATATCGGTTAGCGGCTGGTACTGCATGCCCAGCACCGCTATCCTGTTGGGATCATCCACATCCTCAAACAGGTGAGGGTTCTGTTGGTGATCCTCCGGGATCCCTTCTAGAACTCTAGGCTCATTGGACAACCACTTACGTAGCTCGTAGCCACCTGTCTTCAATATTTCGATCAATTCATCCCGCAGTAGGAGGGCCTCCTCAATACTTTGGGCTCCGGTGCACACGTCATCAACATACAAGTCACGTGACAGCACGGAAGCCCCACGGGGAAAGCGGATCCGTTCCCGCTCTGCCAATTCAAGCAATGATCTGATGGCGATATAGGGACTAGATTTCAAACCATACGTGTTTGTGTTGAGTTCATACACCGTCACAGGATCCTCAGGGCGCTCACGCCAGAGTATCAACTGGAATCGCCTGTCCTCAGGATGTATGACTGTCTGGCGGAACATCATCCGGATGTCCGCACCAAAAACCACTTGATGTCTTCTAAAGTTCAAGATGATGTCAATTATGTCCCTATGCAATTTGGGACCCGAATGCAAACACAGATTCAACGAAACCCCGTTCGAAGTGGGTGCGGACCCATCGAAGACGGTCCTCAATTTGCCTGTTGAGGCCTTCACCACCGCGTGGTGGGGCAAAAAATAATGCTCAGTTGAGCTCCAATCAACTCGAGCCGGAGACATGTGACCCAAATCCTCGTACTCGCGCATAAATTCAATATATTTATCGCGAAGTACGTGGTCACGCTGCATGCGTCGCTCCATGGACAGCAGTCGTTTCTCCGCAAGCGCCCTACTTTGCCCTAGGCTAGGACGAGAGGCAACAAAAGGTAACCTAGTTACAAACCGACCGGAGGGCAACCTCTCCGTGGTTGATCGAAAGAAGGCTTCGCACTCAGCGTGTTCCGGATCCATCCTGGAACTCATAGGTGGCTCCTCCACCTCCCAAAACCTTTGCATGGTCTTGGCCAAGGACGCAGATGCGACGACCGGTGGCTCCTCCACGGTGCTATTATCAAACACAGGGCCCATCAGGGCAAAACCAAAAATCGTAGACACTGCCATCAGTGAAGACGAACCCAGAGCCTTCTGTGTACCCAACAAAATCCAACCCAATACGTCCGAGCCCAGGAGCAAGTCCACTGGGCCGGGATGAAAGACAAAGGGGTCGGCCAAATCCAGACCCGAAACCAAAGACAACACACCCGGCGGTATGTCTGTCGAGGGGTGCCAACCCGCAATGGTATCCATTACCATGGCCGAAGTCGTGATCCTCATTGTGGAGGACTTCAGCGAAGAAAAGGTGACAAGTGTCTGGCCCGTCAGACACTTCACTTGTATGCCACCAACTCCAAGAAGTGGCACAGGCGAGTCTTCCACGACTAAACCTAACTGGCGTGCCACTCGAGTGGTAACCAAACTGCTTTGAGCCCCTGAGTCCAACAGAGCTCTCAAATTAATGGCTTCCCCCACGACCCCATACGCGGACCACCGCGGTAGGGAGCAGAACCGTCCGCGGCTCTGTCCCAGCAAGGGAGCAAGCTAGTTACGGGCTCCCCACTCTCTCCAAACCAGGGGCGCGCCACTGACCCGGATAATATGGCGGGCGAGTGCACATCCCCATCTGAGGGGGCATAACCCGCGGCCCGGCCATACATATGGTACGGCGGGTGGTACTCCAGCCGTGGGTACTCGTGCAGCGGCGGAGAAAACCGCTGCGGCTGCATGTGTTGGGCATTGGTAACCCGCGTGGAGGGGTGTCCCCACTCTCACGTCCGGTCTAGGGCCCCCGCCCATGGGGGCCCTATCCGGGGCCTGGCCAGCTACATACTGGCCATGACCTTGGGGCGCGTGGTCCCGGTCCGCCAAGACCCGCGCAGGTACGCGACCCCCCTCCCGAGGGGGGGTGCGACGAGCGAAGCCGCGTCCTCCGTCGGGTGGTGGAGGGCTTCGCGCAGGAGCGCCCCCGCCCATAGGGGACCCCTGCCTCAACAACCGGGGGCCATCCCCGTTCCGGTTCATGCAGAGCATCACGTGGTGCAGCCCACGGCATGCACTGCATGGTATGGCCCTGGGACAGTCACGTGCATAGTGACCGCCCAAACAGTAGAAGCAAAGTTCATGCCGCCTTGCCATGCGGCGCCGATCTTGTACTGGCAGCCTCTGCCAGTCCCTGCATTGCAGCAGGCTGTGGCCCATCCGGCCACATTGCAGGCAGTCCGCGTCCCCCGCGACTGCTGCCGTGTGTGCAACCCGCACACCAGCTCCACGCGGTGGCGGTTGCCGTCCCTGTTGGGGCTTACCTCTCCATGAGGGTTCCAAGGGCCTACGTTCAGGCGCTCTGGATGGCGCTGAGTCCGTCATGGTATTCTCAGCGGCCCGTGCCTCAAACTCCAAAAACTTCACCAAGTCAGTGAATGTTGGTAGGGTGGTGCTGTCCCGTTCCGCATTCTCGCGCTCAAATCGCGAGCGGATGTCATTGGGTAATTTGCCCAATACAATGTGCACCAGCAAAAAGGACCATTGGTCCACCGGCAGCCCCAGTGTGCGGAGCGCGTTACAGGCCACTGTAACGGGCGTGAGCAACTGCAGGCGCAACTGTGCCCTGTTGGCCACCTTGGGCAGGGCCATCAACTGTGCGGCGTGCGCATCCGCTAACAAACGTAAGTTTTGGTAGCGGGAGTTCAATAACTCCCAAGCCGTATCGTACTGGTCGTCCTCCACCCGGAGGTGCTGGATGAGCGACCGCGCTTCATCCTCAAGAGTGGAGAGGAGGTAGGCCATCTTCTGGGCCTTCGACAAATCCTGTCGTGCTACGACCAGGGACTCAAACATATTTTTATATGCTACCCACTCCTCCATCCTACCCCCAAAGTGGGACAGCTGAAGGGTGGGGAGCCGACCAGTAACCGCTGGTCCTTCCTGTCTAACAGGTGTGCGAGGGGCTGGTCCGCCAGCCTGTCTCGCCCTTATTGCGGTCACCGCCTCCGCGATATCATCGTGCAGACTCAGGATCTGGTCCATGTCCGCCATGTGACCTGCGTAGGCCTCCGGGGTAAGATCGGCTTCGGTAAGCGCCGCCATGGCCGCTTCCGCGCTAATCAATCGTGAGTGGAGGTGATCCGCTCTTAGCAGTATGGCGCCCTCCCTGTCCTTCCGGGACAGGAGTCCTCCGGCCGTCACAAACCATCTCAATTCGTTGGCGAGTGTCGCCCTAGCATTGGAGGCCTTCGCCATCGCGTCAAGTCACAAACAAAAAATAACAAAAGGTAAATAAAAAACAACAAAATCAAGCAACTACACGAAGAACCGCGGTAGGTATGAGAATGGCACAAACCCGGAACGCACGGTACAAACCGCAAACAAATACAAAAAAGGTTACAAATATTCTTATACAAACAAACTAAGAAAAATCTAATAATTTTTACAAACAATTAATTATTTTTTACAAACGAACAAATAGAGGGTAGATAAACTACGCTCTGCTACCAGAAAATGTGCAGAGCAACTACGCTCTGCTGCCAGAAAATGTGGCAGAGAGAATCCGGACAAACGAAGCGGCGGGAAGAATTCTGTACCGGAACTTCACCGGGAAAAAACCACCGGTAAAAATAAGTACCGGGAAAAAATCTCCACGCGGCACCACGTTTGCCCGACTAAAACCTAACTAACTTAACGCAGTCTGCTACCACCGTAGCTTATGAAGGGAGCTACAGGGCCCTATATGATAACCTATAAATTAACTACAATTGAACACTTACCAAATTAAATCTTCTTTCTCTTCGGATCCAAACTTGAGTGTCTTCGGGAAGGGGAATTCCTAATCACCCTACCTAACCCTTGAGATCTCAATTCCCCAGGACAAATAAATAGATTTCTTCCCGTAGTTTCACTCGGGAACAGCCAGATGTGAACAGCCAGCCACGTTTCACCTCTCACAAGAAAAAGTCACAATAACAGAGTTTTTCACAAACCCAAATTCAATAGTTATTTAACAAACAGGAAATTCACGATTATCACTCAAACTAAACAACAAGCAAAAGACGCGAGACCGCTCCGCGTATTAAAATCAAACCGATATCGCCCGGGACAATGCAATGGCGGACCACACGCGACGCCATCCACGCTAGCAGTGTGAGAACCCCAAAACGCCTGGCGGCGATAACAGGAAACGCCTGCGTTTAGTTTTACCCAATATATTACAAACATTAAAAAATATTACCGTTCAAGAGCTAAAAATAAAAACGTGAATTTAGGTATTTTGGCGCTTTTACTATAAATATGGGCCCTAGAGACTAATTGGTGACGTGAGTTTGTACTTTGAAGTTGCTTTATGTAAGTTTCAACATAGTATCATAAGTATTTAATAAGTTATGAAAAAAAATGCAATGATTCGGCCGCCATGAATTTCGACAGTCCATTAGATGAGTTGGTCTTTTATTTACGGAATTCACATGTTTTGCATTAATTGCTATATGTAGTTAACTATCCATTCACCAAAAATCAGATCAATATATGTAGTAGTTTAAGAAATATAATTATAAATCCAAGCCAAGGTGAAATAGCATGATAAGCCGACCAAATTCGAGAATCTAGCAAAAAGCGGCCGTACAGTATATATTACCAATCATCCGAAATTTGCAGTATTATAAACGTAATTTAGTACAGGCGCGTACACAACTGAACTAATATAATTTTCAATGAAGAGTTTTTGTCCAGGATTTCAATATTTTTTATTGTTAACTTATTTATATATATATTTTGCGTTTAGTTACAATACAATATTAATTGAAAAACTCTGCGCTCGGCGCTCGTTCTATCTTAGGTAGGTACCTAGTATAGGACCGATTCCTACTGGAATGGCTGCGGCGCGGCAATCACTTTCACTATGATAGAATTATAAACCTTATATTTCTACCCCATACGTACATAACTTATATAACCGCGCTATTGTAGTGCCTCCGGTATGTTTGAAGAGGCTGGTATAGATTGTTTTGCTACGATCATGTGCCACCCTTTTTGCTCAGGAGAGTGCGCGGTAGTACCAACAGCATCCTAAAGATGATAGGTACGAGGTGGGACTGCCCGCACTTGGCTCACTGCCGGTGCCGGAGCTTACATGCTCCGTGCAGAAATATATTATAATAAAATATGTAGTTTGTAGGGTGTGATATTAACATATTTAAGTTAATTTAAGTAATCACTTGAAATAAAGGTATACATATTATGTTGGTACGTTTTTCAGAGGTCCAATGAGGCGTCATGAAGAGGCCTTTTTGTACCTTTTTATCTAAAAGTGAGATGGCTGCATCTGCGGAGATCTGCCCCTTAATGTACCATAGATATGATATATGTGATATACTAACCTAATTTGAAGAAATAAGATGTTTTTTTAGGTATGCTAACATTTGAGCACGCATCTGTACACTGAAAAAAGAGGTAATACACTATCAATTTCAGTAAACCACTTCAATATACTGCACGGTCGCTTTTTGGTAGACTCTCGAATTTGGTCGGCTTATCATGGTATTTCACCTTGGCTTGGATTTATAATTATATTTCTTGAACTACTGCATATATTGATCTGATTTTTGGAGAATGGATAGTTAACTACATTTAGCAATTAATGCAAAACATGTGAATTTCGTAAATAAAAGACCAACTCGTCTAATGGACTGTCGAAATTCATGGCGGCTGAATCATTGCATTTATTCTCATAACTTATTAAATACTTATGATACTATGTTGATACTTACATGGACATTGAAAACAACTTCAAGGTACAAACTCACGTCACCAATTAGTCTCTAGGGCCCATATTTATAGTACAAGCGCCAAAATACCTAAATTCACGTTTTTATTTTTAGCTCCTGAACGGTAATATTTTTTAAATTTCTATTTTTACAAACATTATACACAAATTAATATCAACTTGTGTAAAAAAAGTCATATCTCTACGCCATGCCATTTAGGAGATCCAGCATCCGGCCAAACGTTCCCCCAGCAGAATTTTGAATTTCTCCTAAGTCTTTCGATACACAAATTTTATTTATTCATAAACATTTACCTTTCACGACACTCTAATTATTGTACTTACTTTCATTTCGATCCGAGAACTTTTTTTGCTGGGGGAATGTTCTAAATGTCATCCTGGCAGAATCTGTTTGTAATTAAAATCTCAAAAACTAATTGATGCACAAATTTGAAACTTATATAAACACTAGCTTTTGCCCGCGGCTTCGCCCGCGTGAATTTCCCACAGGAATAGTGCTTTTTCCCTAGCCTATGTGCTATTCCAGGTTATTATCTACCTCTGTACCAAATTTCATCGAAATCCGTCCAGTAGATTTTGCGTGATTGAGTAACAAACATCCTCACAAACTCACAAATTCACAAACTCACATCCAAACTTTCGCATTTATAATATTAGTATGGATTTACACGACGTCATACTCTAATTATTTAGTAACATCACGTTTTGATATTCAGTAGTGTTTTGCTAGGGGAACGCACTCTAATTTTCAACAAAAGTACTGTGAAGATTGTTTACACAATAGGACAAGTAAAAAAAACGGAGTTTAAGTAGTAAGTACATCCTATACCTACCTGAAGTAGCCGCCAGGAAGGCAGAGAAAATAAGATCATGATGTATTTATATTCTACTAGCTTTCGCCCGCGTGAATTTCCCACGGGAACAGTGGTTTTCCCGGGATGAAAGGTACCCTATGTCCTTCTCCGTACTTCCAGCTATGTGTATGCGAAATTCCAGGAAGATTGGTTCAGTACATAAAGCGTGAAGAGGTAACAAACTCACTTTCGCATTTATAATATTAGTTAGGATGGTCTCTCTCTGCTATAAGGAGATATTACCTAAAAATAGGGAATATTCTTTACCCCCAAGAAAACCGCTGTCAGTCTTTCCTCATACAGTTTCTCTTCTCCAAAACGATCATATTCTTCAAAGCACACGCCACTGTATACCTCAATTCATGAAACTTGTTTATAGACAATCTGTATGAGTGCGTCTGTCCGTTTGTGAGACTTAATATTAGTATTATGTGCGTGTCTCGACGCATTATTTCTTTTGCTCGGGCTTCGTTTGCCTTTTCTGATGATATGTTTGATTGACTGAAAGAAATAAATATTTTGAGAAACTTAGAATTTTTGTAGAGTATGTATCAAATCTTATAAGCTGAAACAGCACTCAATTTTAGGCCACCAATTTTATATATTGCCAAATCTGAATACATAATTATTTCACATATTTTCAAAGCTGTCAAATGGTTAGCCGTCTTTTAGTTAATTTAACATATACAGAAGAAAAATCCCCAGTTGGTTGCATGTAATGTTTGAGCTAGGAATCAAAGTCAGACTTAAATTTAGTCACCATGCCACAGAATAAGTAATAGTACTAACGTAATATATTTATTTATTTATTACGACAATCACAGTTATAATAATATTCTTTATTCAATCAACAAAACGGTCATTATAATAATGTTACAAAAATTTCCTTACATTAAATTATTAAATTCAATCAAGTTCAATTAAATTCCAGTCAGTACATGAATCATCGCTGCATGGTTCATGTACTGACAGTCAAATCTTTCTGAAAACATCTTCAGGATGCTGTTATAGTTATGCAAATCCTAACTAATTTAAGCGAAAGTGAGTTTGTTTGTTGGTTTGTTTGTTACCTCTTCACGCTTTATCTACAGAACCAATCTTCCTGAAATTTCGAATACACATAGCTAGAAGTACGGAGAAGGACATAGGGTACCTTTCATCCTGGGAAAAAGCACTGTTCCCGTGAGAAACTTAACGCAGGTGAAGCCGCGGGCGAAAGTTAGTATTTCTATAAATCAGAAATGTTTATTTAACAGAAAACAAGAACTTAAAAAATTAGGTTGAATGGGCTGTTGCTAAATTAAATAATTTTGTTAAGAATTATTTGTTACCTTAGAGAAATATCAATTTTCCATTGCAAGTTGACTAAGCCCGGCTTCACCCTCAGATGTTTGGGGATGTTCTCATACACTTTGTCTAAGCAGAGTAGTGATGTCAGCTCTTCTATGCACTCTGGACTGAATCTGAAAACATAAAACTACAGTTGCATTTAAAAAATTTGGTTGGAGTCATCATCTCCGCTACAATGCACTGCTGGTCATAAGCATCCTGCATGCAGCATCTTGCAACTTTTGACAATATTCTGGGACTAAAAATATATTGAAATGCTAGTAGTTTGTAGCTTTGAGGCGAAAAGTGCCTGTGAAGCCAAGTTTCAATAAATTATTTTCGACTTTTTATTGTAATGTTTACAGTTCACAGTTTTGCACCCGAGCGCGAGCTCGAAGTGCATTACTCTCGACTCGTGACAGTTGCACCAGATTCAGAACATAAATTATCTCTATTGTATTCATCTTCGACGACCTCCGTGGCCCAACGGTCATCACGCCGGACTGCCACACCGGAGGTCCCGGGTTCGATCCCCGGTCGGGTCAAGATGGAAAATGATCTTTTTCAGATTGACCCGGGTCTTGGATGTTTATCTATATATGTATTTGTTATAAAATATAGTATCGTTGAGTTAGTATCCCATAACACAAGTCTCGAACTTACTTTGGGGCTAACTCAATCTGTGTGATTTGTCCGTATATATTTATTTATATTTATTTATTTATATTTATATTGCACTTATGGTTTTCATTTTCAATTTAGATTGTAATTATGTGGGGGTTGCTTTAGAATAGATTAAACTGATTTTTTTTTTTTTTTTTAATTGAAATAGATTGAGTTCTCTTTCCTTTACACAAATTTACTAAAATTATAACGCTGAAATGCATTTTTATTTTGGGGCCAAGTCGGTTCTGGCGTTTTGGTTTATGTATAACGTAATGCTCGTCCCTTCGCTCCTCGCAACCTATACTTCCTTTTTTAGCAAGGTCACTTTTGAGTTTAATCTATTCTAAAGCCAACCCATTATGTGGATTATTTTGTGAAAAATTACTTTGAGCAGCCTCGACACGTGCATCACACACAGTGAGGCTGACAGGCTGAGCAACTCTAATTTGTACATGGCTAAAGAGTAGCCTGTATAGATTTGTAGCCTATCTTGTGAACCTGTGATTAAAGTTGTTACCTCAAGCCTTCTAAAAACTGAGTGACATCTTCCGAGGCCCATGGCTCTTTATTTGCAGACCTCAGCCGTGCCAGGTGCCTCACGACGGCGCGGACAACCGAGAACTTGTCCACGTTCATCAGACTGGAAGTCCGACTGTCAGGGTTACCTTCTAACTCTTTGAGAGCCACTAAAATCAAAAAGAGAGATGTTTTACGAATAGGGAGTATGCCGTCGCATTCTGTCATAAATAAAAAGGCTATGATGGAAAATTATGGCTGAATTGAATTTTATTACTTGTAACTCGAGAATAAGCCGCATTATGAAGCTTTAGGAGGCGATAATACTTTGTAGAGAAAAGCATTAGTAAACTTACAGACAACGTATGGCTTTATTTCCTTTTTCTGAATTTCTGGTGATAGTAAAGTAACTGCAGTCCATTGTGATGGACTTTCTGTTAACAGCTCCAACTGTTGTGACATTTTATTAAGAAGTTATAGCTAAATAACTCTGTAAATAAAATTACAAAATGTTTATTCGTGAAGTGTTTTCGTTTTCGAAATTGAAATGACATGACAGTTGACAGGTCGACATTGACATTTTTTTTTGGTTTCTTTATCCGTGAGGAAAGGCAAAGGGATCTAAAGCCCATACTACAGCCATTCGAAAGGCAAGACACATTGACAGATCTTTTTTCTATTTGCGGTATCATCGAATCGGTAAATATCGTTAATCGATTAAACATAGCAAAGCAAGCCCATCATCGCCTTCACGCCCATAGTTTTAAATTGAATCGAATGAATGCACATCACTACAAACGTAATGGCCGCTTGTTTGTCATTTCGGCGTCGTCAATAATTATTTTATTTTAGAAAAGTTAGTGCTAATTACGTCCTGGGGATAAATATTTGCATTTTAATTGATTGATAAACAGCTAGAATGGCGGCAGTACAAGGCGGTCCGGGCAACAAAATGTGGCCAGCCCGTCCAGGGATGCAGCATCAGAATGGTCAAAGCAACGCCAATAATTTAACTTTAAATAGGACAATAAATCTATACCCGTTGACTAATTATACATTCGGAACGAAAGAGCCTTTATTTGAGAAGGACGCGTCGGTACCGGCGAGGTTTCAGAGGATGAGAGAAGAGTTTGTCAAAATTGGAATGAGGAGGTGAGGTTAAGTTTCTTTAGTATCACCTGAAATGCTACTTTCCTAAGGTTATAGCACAGCCTACATTATTCATACAGTCATTAGTACATCGAACACTGCTCGGGAGGGCAATCATGAAGGGAAAATAACTGATAACGGAACTCAAAGTGAGTTTCTCGGTTAAATACTTTTTTTTATCAATTTTTTTTTTTGAGGCTTCAGTCACCTGATGCGACTATGCCAACCTCATAGGGAACTTCCGAGTTGACTTATCTTTGAGCCATCACAACTCTCCAGAATGAGCATATCGATTTGGCCTCTCGTGACAATAGTTTGCTCAAAATAATGTTAAGCTCACCATTATCCAAAGAGATACCATTCAACATACTCGCTCTTAAGTCTCTGTATTGGTCACATTCCAGTAAGATATGTAGCAAATCCTCAGTTTTATTGCAAAAACCACACAAGTCCGATTGAACTCGTTTCACAATGAAATAAAATTTATTTACTGGAACATGACCTGATCTTATTCGAAACGCCGTAACTAGAAGTTCCTTATTAAGGCTAGCACAATTGAACCAAGGTACTGGGTTGGGAGAGTCTTGGATAGTCCTATACCAATTTCCCTTTGACTCAGAATGGAAATTAAAGAGTTGTTTCCATCTGTCTAAACAGTATGATCTAACGTACATGCTCTGACGCATAGGGTTGACACAAGACATCCTCCCCTCCTGGTTAAATACTGAATCCATAAATTCCAGGTCAGTGGAGGGTGTCCTGCTGGTACATGAGCATGGTCTGCCTCATGTACTGCTTTTGCAGCTCGGAACAGCATTCTTCAAACTGCCTGGCGGTGAACTAAATCCGGGAGAGGTGAGCTTTTTTGAAGTATTTTTAAAAATTATGATACAACATATCATATCATTTATTGTGTTTCATAACATACATTACATACTAATACAGTAACTGGTTTTAGGTAGATATAATATGAACCCTGTCGGGTATTCGCAAATTAGAAGGATGGAACGGATTTATAATTAGAAATTGTGGTTAGGTACAACCTTTTATTTAACACTATTAATCAAATCAGGTTCTAAGATTTTAAGTCAGATCTTCAACTGCAATTAAATTTCGTTGAATAGAATTTGCATAATGGTAAATGTTGTTGTGTGGATGCGGGCAGCGCAGGACCGGTCGTTGTGGAAATCCTTGGGGGAGGCCTTTGTCCAGCAGTGGACGTCTTTCGGCTGAGAAGAAGAAATGTTGTGCACGCTGTTAATTGGTTTGTAAAAACCAATATTATAAACCAATATATTGAAGTGGACTACTTGTTACTGTAATTATTATACAAAACTATATGTAAACATTATATGCATGCTAAATAAATAAATGAGGACAAATCACACAGATTGAGTTAGCCCCAAAGTAAGTTCGACACTTGTGTTATGGGATACTAACTCAACGATACTATATTTTATAACATATACAATACATGTAAACATCCAAAACCCAGGCCAATCTGAAAAGATCATTTTCCATCTTGACCCGAACTGGGATCAAACTTGAGACAATCGAGGTAGTTAAGCATGATGACCGTTAGGCCACAGAGGTCATCAAACATGTTTTGTACAAACATTTTCACAATATTCCAGGATGAGATTGAAGGGCTGAAGCGGTTGCTAACAGAGACGCTGGGCCGCCAGGACGGTGTGCAGCAGGAGTGGCTCATTGAAGATACCATCGGTGAGTTGCTTCATGTTATGATGCCTGCAGGGTTGGCGGTGTGGATATCTCTATCTTAATCCTAACTAATAATTTAAATGTGAAAGTGAGTTTGTTTGTTACCTCTTCTCGCTTTATCTACTGAACCAATCTTCCTGAAATTTAGCATACACATAGAAGAACTTAGAAGGACATACGGTACCTTTCATCTTGGAAAAAGCACCGTTCCCGTGAGAATTTCACGCGGGCGAAGCCGCTGGAAAAAGCTAGTTAAATAAAATCAATTTGTCAAAAGCCATAACATTAAATACATTGTATTAAAATTACAATTATAAAATTGTATTGACCATCACATGTGGCACATAGCCCGTAGAACAGATAGCCGTTTGGGCAGAAAAGTTTCCGAGTGGCGACCACGAACCGGAAAACGTAGTGTTGGCAGGCCTCCCACTCGGTGGACCGACGACCTGGTGAAGGTCGCGGGTTGCGCATGGATGCGGGCAGCGCAGGACCGGGCAACGTGGAAATGTTTGGGGGAGGCCTTTGTCCAGCAGTGGACGTCTTTTGGCTGAGAGAGAGAGAGAGATTGACCAACACAGCATTTCAAAACTATAGTAATATTTTTAATTTTTATTTTTCAGGCAACTGGTGGCGTCCAAACTTCGAGCCCCCCCAATACCCATACATTCCCCCGCACATAACCAAACCAAAAGAGCACAAGCGCCTATTCCTTGTGCAATTACAAGACCGAGCCTTATTCGCTGTCCCAAAGAACTACAAATTGGTAGCGGCACCGTTGTTCGAGTTGTATGACAATGCGCAAGGGTACGGACCTATAATATCATCACTATCGCAGAGCTTATGTAGATTTAACTTTGTGTATATGTAATTTGAGTTTTGATAGAATTTTGCGGTTACTCAACTGAAAATATGAGTGTTGTGTTTTCAGGGTGCGAGTTTCTGTATTCCGCTGGATTTTAATTTAGTCCTCTTTGAAAAATATTTCAGTGATAGAATCATTGGTGAAAGAATCACATTAGTAACCAAAGTATATCCTGAGATATAACAAAAAATGTATTCATATTTTTGCGCGATGTTTGGACGATACCAAAACGCCTCTTACTAAACGCATATTGTTATGACGTTATACATAGTAAATGGGCTTTCCCAAAAAGTTTGATCTCTACTAAAAAATAATATGAATAAACTCATACTGAAAAGTTGCAAAATGAGCTAATTATATTCTATCATCAATATAAAATTGTTCCTTTACTGACAGACAACGAACAGCCAAAACTACTGGGCGTAGGAAGCTGAAATTTGTCATGTAGGTTCCTTAGGGAGTGTAGGGGAGCACTAAGAGAGGATTTCCAAGTCCCGGATTCAAGCTAGTTGTCAAATAAAATTCAGCTGATGCCGTTTTGATATCTATACAGGTTCATCGTATAAAAACTCAAAATTCTATCAATTTTTTCATGTATTCTAAGGAACATTGTAATAATGTTAGATTTAAGATATTTGACTAAAGTGCGTGACACAGGAAACGGTGTTTTATTTTGTACCTGAAGAAAGAAGACTGTTTTAAATATAAGATATACTATCAATCAATATAAGAACTTCGTTCTTGTACTATGTAACTATCAAAATAATTACATATAATAAAACTGTAACTGGTCTATGTCTGTACATATTTAAGAAGAAAATGTATGTCATTAAAAAAAAAAATGTCAGTATGTTTGTAACGCATCACGCAAAAACTACTGAATGAAACTTGATGCTGTTTTCAGTTGAATTGATGGATGTCTAACTTGTTAAATCTTGTGCAGATTTAATTGTGATATGAACCTGAGTTTAAAGATAAAGATATATTTATTTGGCAAAAAACATTGTTGATACATAAAATGCATGATGTTACAGAGCAGCAATGTTTAACCGTTGCAACGGTGTGCAAATTAAGTCAGATGGCTTGCCGCAAATAAATTCAAAATATACTTAAAAAATATGATAATACACTGAAAAAATATATAATTAAAAATAAGTCAATCATAGGAATAATAAACAATTAAATACATATGTCAGGGATGTCAAAGATTATCATCTAGAAAGTCTCTAATACTGTAATAGCATTTGTCAACTAGCAACATTTTCATGTTTTTTCTTTTTTTTTTTATACTGAAATTCGCGCGGACGAAGTCGCGAGCAAAGGCTAGTATAACAATACTTGTAAGGAATAATTAGACTGAGCTAGTCTTAAAAAGTGCCGTTGTGATTTGAGAAGCTAACTAGAAGAATACTGTATTTTATAATTAACTAGCGATGTACCCTTGCTTCGCACATGTATTATACGAATTATAAACCATCCAGAAGAAATTAATAGAGTGGAAGCTTTATCAAAAGAAATCAATAAATCTGTATCATTTGCGTGTGGTGTGACGACGCCATTTTGTTAAAACTTTTTTTGTCGCAAAATGTCCCATTTCGCAGAATGTCTTATTTATCATGGAAATTCTGAGAAATGTATATACTGCGCCTCCTTTTCAAAATGTGCTCAGCATTTAGTGGACATTCCTAAAGAATTGTGTAAGTTGAAATCAGAAATATCGTTGTTATAAACATTTGTACATCATCGAATTATTGACTTAGTTCCAACATGTAGATATAAAAAAAAGGGAGAAACTAGATATGACTGTAATATATAAAATGTATAATATAATACTTATACTGTACATAAGAAAAATAGTTATGAAAATCATTTATAATGATAAATGATAATTATTATACAACAAATGTGATCGAAGACAACAAGATTATCTAATTGTTGATACATCGTTTATCTAATTGTTGGAAAAATCCCATCTAGTCACATTTTGTTTGGGAATCCCAATCAATCACGAATTGATTAATTTTATGATACACAGAAATATATTTCTAGTCATTTTCGTTGTGTATATTTGACGAAACCTTATGTGTACGCGGTTTAAAAAAAGAAAATTCTGGCTATGGTAGGTATGACGTATTCATAGTCCTTCCTATAAATGCGAAAGTGAGTCTGTTTGTTTGTTACCTCTTCACGCTAATCTACTGAACCAATGGTCCTGAAATTTTGCATAGAAGTACCACATAACTACTTTGTGGAAGTACTAAGAAGGACATAGGGTACCTTTCATCCCGGGACAAAGCACTGTTCCCGTGGGAAATTCACGCGCAATAGCAATAGCTAGTATTACATTAGTATACAGGGTTATTTTGAAATCATTGACCAAATTTTCGCAGCAGATTTTTTAAAAAATCTACTTGTCAGAAAATGAAAAAAATTTTTTTGCTTTCTATACAAACTGGTCGATCAGCTGATGGGACTTAGTATGGAAAGTTGAAATTTTATGTTATTCTTTTACTATTATTTCTTTCGGACGTAGTTTTATTCCAGTAGCATAGAATTAATATAAGTACTACGTACAGAAAGGAAGCTCCCTGCCTCTCCCGCAATATGGCGTAGGTACCCCGCCCGTTTGAGTCGAGGCACAGAATTAATATAAGTACTACGTACCAGTAGTTAAGTACTGAGCATATTGTATGAGCAATAGTTAAGTACTGAGCATATTGTAAAAATTTGGCAGTAGTTTAAAAATAACCTTGTATGTGGCCATGAGAAATAAGACTACCTATTCGTAGGTGTGTCTGTACCTAGCGATTGACATTGTTCTATGTATTAATAAATAAGTTAGAATGTTAGTTCTGTGTTAGTTCTACAGAAATAAATGTAACTCGTCATTTGTTCCGCTTTTTTTTTAAAGATTTTCGCCGCGAACTGTCGTCGTCACCCAGCGATGTACTTTTTTATTACGCTTTGTAGAAATATAAAACTGGTGTCAGCCGTTAGTTCTATGGTAGGTCTCACTATTTATGTACTTTTATTCAATAAAATCTATAACATTACAAGAATAAAAGTTCGAAAAGAAATGTTGTGCTCAGCGATGTATTTCTAAAATTCGTAAAAAATATAGGTAACCAAATTAGACTTTATACCATAGTTCTTTATCAGATCTGTCTAAATAATTTAGTTTTGCGTAGTTATATACATAAAATAAATAAATAAACCACTGCGAAACATAGTCCTTACTCATTTGTTAACAAAACGTAAGAAAGTTTACATAAATGTAGATCTTATTGAGCATATACATAGGGGCGAAAATAGACTGGCAATGATACTTGCTTTGACCGATCAAAGTTTTGCCTAGGACACTTTTTGAGAGGGACAGGCCGTATATTTGTTTATGATAGGTACGTCAAAAATTATGGCGGTGGTGTTGTGAATATCTGGTTTATTCCATGTTAAAGTATATAATATAATCAAGCAAGTTTCATTGCCAGTCTATTTTTGCCCATATGTATATGCTCAATAAGAGCTAAATTTAAGTGAACTTTCTTACGTTTTGTTAACAAATGAGTAAGGAATATGTTTCGCAGTGGTTTATTTATTTATTTTATGTATATAACTACGCAAAACTAAATTATTTAGACAGATCTGATAAAGAACTATGGTATAAAGTCTAATTTGGTTATATTTTTTACGAATTTTAGAAATACATCGCTGAGCACAACATTTCTTTTCGAACTTTTATTCTTGTAATGTTATAGATTTTATTGAATAAAAGTACATAAATAGTGAGACCTACCATAGAACTAACGGCGGACACCAGTTTTATATTTCTACAACGCGTAATAAAAAGTACATCGCTGGGTGACGACGACAGTTCGGGGCGAAAATCTTTAAAAAAAAAGCGGAACAAATAACGAGTTACATTTATTTCTGTAGAACTAACACAGAACTAAGATTCTAACTTATTTATTAACATAAAGAACAATGTCAATCGCTAGGTACAGACACACTATTCGTAGGTACCTAGATTGATTATTCCTCATAACATAGGTACTCGTATGTAACTGACGTAGAAGCGTACCCAACAGTGGCTCACGGGAAGCTGATGATGTGAAGACTAGTAAATTGTAACAAAGGTATGTACCTAGGTGTAGGTACCTATTATGTCAGTTTTACTTTCGCTTGGAAAGCATAAAAAGTCAAATTCAATCATATTTTACGACTGCAAGACAATAAAATTTTAGGGATCCGTTTTCAATTTGGTTAACAGAGTGACAACTTCGCCCGCGTGAATTTCCCACGTGAACAGTCCTTTTTCCCGGGATCAAAGGTACCTTGTAGCCTTCCTAGTACTTCTAAGGTGTACGCGAGATTTCAAGAAGATTGGTTCAGTAGATAAAGCGTGAAGAGGTAACAAACAAACTCACTTTATACTTGCAAAGTTTAATGTTTCTCTTCTCATTGGATCACATATAATGTACTTTTACCCTTCTTGTTTTATCTTTTCATTAATTCGCCTGTAGACTGGAAGAGTTCCCTTATTGGGATAAGTACGCTATTGTATTCTGTCCTCTATTCATGTGTTTTTTTTTATAAAAGCTGGGTTTGGTTCTTGACCACAATCTTGCCCGAAGACAGAAATGAGGTCTATGATGTAGCGAGCTTGGTGAGTACGGGGGAATATAATGTGTATTTGCTTCCTACAATAAAGTTATGCAACAACAACTCACATTTATAATAATAGTTGGGATTTAGTTGTGCCCTGCGGCCTCGCTCGTAGCCCAAAATGTACGGCACAGGAGAATCAGAGTCGGATCCATACAAAAAAATCTCTTATTCATGAGTACTTGGTGATTTCAAAAGAATTCACGCTGTATAAGCAGTACTATTATTGTACTATATTCTGTGGTATAAGTGAAATGTCATTTACAAACTTTAAGTGTTATGAAAAATTATACAGAACCCTAAGTAAAACACAACTCTCTCTTGACAACATTATAAAGTTACTTGATCTGCTGCTTCATGACTTGAGGTAGAAACAAAATTTGAAATGTATTTCTTATGTTTAATATTATTTTTGTATTTTGATATTTCGAGTTGCAACTTGTGGTCGAAGGGGATCGTGCATTACTCTGTCAACCCTAAGGACTATGGTATGTCATCTACGCGAGGAGTGATTCCCATCGGCGTTGGAAAAATTGTTTCAACGACCCCGACGTGTTTTTTTAAATGGGGCGGATAGATAGCATATGCCCCCGGTAGTAATAAAGCAGGGAGAATAAAGTATCATCAATATACATAAAACTAGCTAATGCCTGCGTCTTCGCCCGCGTGAATTTCCCACGGGAACTGTGCTCTTTCCCGAGATGAAAGGTACCCTATGTCCTTCTCAGTACTACACTTACTCAATAGTTAAAAACTGTATGTATGCGAAATTTTAGGAAGATTGGTTCAGTAGATAAAGCGTGAAAAGGTAACTAACTCACTTTCGTCCGTTACTGAGTGACCGACAGACGTAATGCACAGCCAAGCCAAAACCACTGGGCGTAGGAAGCTGAAATTTGTCATGTAGGTTCCTTAGGGAGTGTAGGGGAGCACTAAGGGAGGATTTCCCGAAATTCCAATGCTAGTTATTTTAGTGAATATGAATTAAAACTTACGTGACCCCCCCCCCCCCCCCCTAAATCCGCTACTACGCGGGAAGAGAAGCAATCTTAGGAACTACTGAACCGATTTCAGAAATTCTTTCACCAATAGAAAGCTACATTATAAGTAAGTAAGTAAGTAAAAATGCTTTATTGCACCAAAAACATGTAAAGGATACAAATTGAGACTAATATAGGTAAAATATGTACAATAGGCGGCCTTATCGCAAGTGCAATCTCTTCCAGGCAACCTAAGTGAACGGAAAGAGATGAACCCGAGTGACATAGGCTACAATTTGTGTACGTACCTCCCGAGCGAAGCCGAGGCGGGGCGCTAATGTATAATATTTTTTGACTCCTAGACCCCCACTCTCAAGACTTGATAGCTCAAACCCTTGGTAAGATCCAGAGCGAGATCTGCGTGAAGTTCTTCAGCATCCCCGTCAACTACACCGCTGACGAGGGGCAGCGAGTGCTGTACATCCACAACCCGGGCAGGGAGAAGCTGTGCCCGCCGAGGAGCTATGACTTTAACAGATCTGTTATTGTAAGTCGTGATGTTATGAAAATAAGTTCTTATTTTTAACCATACCACAGAATTAATATTAGTACTACGTACAGAAAGGAAACTCCCTGCCCCTCCCGCAATATGGCACCCCCCCGCTCCTTCCGCACTTCTCCCCCGCTCTTGTGTAACTGTGGGACGTTCGACTATGAAAACGCACACATTGACGTGTTACTGACGTGTTCACGGATATACAGTTTCATTTGTAGTAGTAGTAGGCATATTTGACGCGCCGTTTCGGGCCCGCCCTGTGACCATACCTAAGACAAAAAAATTCTGATTGACATTACAAAAGGGAAGTTAGGTATTATAATTTTGCAAGGTTACAAGTAGATTTGTTATTGTGTATTGTGCTTGCGCTGGCGTCCCCAAACGAATACTAACAATCCTAACTATCGTAAATCCATACTAATATTATAAATGCGAAAGTTTGGATGTGAGTTTGTGAATTTGTGAGTTTGTGAGGATGTTTGTTACTCAATCACGCAAAATCTACTGGACGGATTTCGATGAAATTTGGTACAGAGGTAGATAATGACCTGGAATAGCACATAGGCTACTTTTTATCTCGGGAAAAAGCACTGTTCCCGTGGGAAATTCACGCGGGCGAAGCCGCGGGCAAAAGCTAGTAATATTATAAATATGCGCAAGAGTTTGTTTGTTACCTCTTAACGCTTTATCTACTCAACCAATCTTCCTTAAATTTCGCATACACATTGAAGTATAGAGAAGGACATAGGGTACCTTGCATCCCGAGAAAAACACCGTTCCCGTTGGAAATTCACGCGGGCAAAAGCTAGTTATAAATATACCCGACAAAATATAGTGTATGACATAAACGCGGTGGGGACTTTCCTGGCTTGGACAGCATCACCGATTTAAATTCTGACCATGTCGAAAATGAATCGAACATCAGACGACCACGCACCAGCTAAAACTACTGGGAGTAGGAAGCTAAAATTTGGCATGCACTCCTTGGGGAGTGTTCCGAAATACACGATGTACGACGTCCAGCGGAACGTCATGTTCATTGAGGTTGCCCGAGTGCACGGGCTGTCGTCATTCTCATTGGCTATCAAGTCGCTCTGTCTGTACCAACTTCTATCTGTTATCACAAGTCATCAATAGTCAGGATACGGTGGAGCCCCAGTTCCCTGATCCGGTTGAGTCCCTGTTCAGGTTGTGCTGTGGGGCACATGACGTGCTAGGTGGGGCACGTAACTTGCCGTATAATATCATCGAGTACAGCACACACACTGGAACATGCCAGTGTGTAATAAAATATTTAACCAACCCTGCGTTACCAACTTCTCAGGACATGACAATCGGCTACAAATGCCTGAACGAACGTGACATCGTCAGGATGGTGGTGGAAATGTTAAAAGCGAGCATTCACAAATCTGGTAAGTAGGTAGCAAAGTTTTTAAAATTTCTAATAAAAAACGTGCTTCAAAATGTTATCATACCTAAATCATATTCAGAGAGTATTCATGGCCGAAACGGATCCAGGATTTTTTTCTGGAGACACAAGGGGTAGACGGACAAAAATTCATACACGAGCCCCCTCTAAATCCGCTACTGTTCAAAGCCCTTTTGTGATGTAGTTTTCTTCCCATATATCCATAACTGTCTAATGTATAATTAATTAGATTTTCATTCGTTATTGTGATAACTTTTCAGAAACTGTCGTAAATAGCTACGATTTGTTGAAGAAATTCCAAGAAAAGGTACGTACCTACTCCACCACCCGGATTTAATCGTCACACCCGGACGTAATTTAGTTTGGAGTAAGTAATATTTTTCGAGGGACAAACTTTAACTTTTTTTGAATACGTCAGGAGAAAATGTTCCTTTAGTCTGAGGTTTTTTGAATGTTTCTTGTTTCAGAAAGAAAACCTGAACCAAGCCTCCGTTCTGGTTGCGAATGACCGTAACTACATTAACGCACATTATTTCCAAGAGTGTGGTGGTTTGACGCAACGCAGCGCTCCTTCAAGACGACTGGTGATATCTCTTTTTGACTCCTTTTTTAACCCCTAACGTTTTTTTATTTGTTTGTTAACAATTACCTCTTCCGCTTTATCTACTGAACCAATCTTCTTGAAATTTCGCATACACATAGTTAGAAGTACTGAGAAGGACATAGAGTACGTTTCATCCCGGAAAAAAGTACTGCTCCCATGGGAAATTCACGCGGGCAAAAGCTAGTAGGAAATAATGAGACTTTATTATTATTTATCCCATCAGATCGATGATGATGTGTACTCGGAGTTCACGCCGCAGAACAGGGAGTACTACAAATCCAAAGTGTGGCCATTGGGTATCGTCGTCTATAAAGTCGACTCGAGACTGAGTGAGTGAATCTTTCTTTCTTCTTCTTTATTGTAATTGAAATAACGTTATTAATTTACAATTTAACGCGTTATTTTTCTATACTTTACAATCTAGCGACGCGAAACCTTCAATCAATCAATCAATCAATCAATATTTATTTGCAAGAATACAGTTTATAGAGATGTTACAATTTAACACAGGTACATGTATTCAACCTTAAAGTAAGGCATGCAAAATTTTAAATTCGTATTACACATTAAATTACATTGTCAGTTACATAAATTCAAATATTCCTTAATGTCATAAAAAGTATTTTCTAACAGCCATGCAGTCAAAACATTGTCAAAGTTCTTCCCATGTAGTTCCTTTATTGAATTTGATAGCTTATTATATATAATTATGCACATATTATAAACATTCATTTTATATATATAGCAATTACATGGTGGCTTGTCCAATAAATTAATATATTGTGGCCGCTGTGGTCTTAAATGTACTTGGTTACGATACCTGAAAAATCTGGATGTTTTTTAACAAAAATACACACATCTCTTATATACATTGACGCTAGAGTTAGAATTCCAAGTTGTTTAAATAATGGTCGGCACGAGTCCAAGAAATAAGCGTTACAGATAGCTCGAACACATGTTTTTTGAATAATAAAGACTCGGTTCACCTCAACAGAGTTCCCCCACAGTATTAATCCATAGCCAAGAACAGAAGCCACATAGCCATAATAAGCCATTAATGCTGCCTGCCTTGATACAGTTTCTCTTATTCTCTTAATCGCAAACATAAATCTATTGAGTTTTAGGCAAACAGCATTTACATGTTCTTTCCAATTCAAATGTGAATCTAAATGAAGTCCAAGAAATTTAAAAGTATTTACAATGTCAATATTACAATTATTATAATTAATTTGAAGCTGTAATGGCTGTGCTTGATATGAATGAAATTCCATAATTTTTGTTTTTGTTAAATTAACGTCAAGTTTATTTTCATTCATCCAATTTATTACATCTGTTAATGCCTTCGTAATTGTGTCTTCTGCCGCCTGTCTATCTTCACATTTAACAACGACTGTTGTGTCGTCTGCAAATAAGATACATTTATTTGAGGTGCTTTTAGGCATACTATTTATATATATTAAAAAAAAGAGGTCCTAAGACACTTCCTTGAGGCACACCTTTATTATTATGTTGCAACTCAGATATAAATTTTTGTTTAACAGAAGTGTTTTTTGAATTAGACAACTGTGTGATTTCTGTACATTGAATTCTATTTGTAAGGTAACTTTTAAACCAGTCAAGCGCTTTGCCTCTAATTCCGCAATTTTCTAGTTTTATCAACAATAACGTATGATCAACTAGATCAAACGCTTTTGTCATATCTAAAAAGAGAGTCACCGTAGGTATTTTATTATTTAAATTTTGTGTTACTGTATGAATCAAATCAAAACATGCAAGAGTTGTAGAGAATCCTTTGCGAAAACCATATTGTGTTCTATTTAATAAATTATGTTTAGTGATAAATCCGTATAGTCGAATGAACATTGCTTTTTCTAAGACCTTACTTAAAACTGAAGGCAAAGCTATAGGTCTAAAATTGTTTATATCTAGTTTACATCCTTTTTTATAAAGAGGCTTAATAATTATTTTCTTAAATTCTTCGGGAAATATCCCTTCAGAAAAAGATAGATTAATAATATGTGCTAATGGTTTACATATTTGAATAGCGTTTTGTTTAACTATATGAGTAACTATGTCATCATAACCACTTGCCTTGCTATTATTTAATTTCATGATAATTTCAAAGATTTCCTTTTCGTCAACGGGTTTTAAAAAAAATAGAACTTAAATTCGAATCTTGTTTTGCATTTGATTTAATAGTATGATGTGCGTTTGTTTTATTACCAACATTTATAAAATAATTATTAAAAATTTCACTTATCTTTTGACCATCAGTATATGTACAACCTTCATGTTCTATTTTGTTAATTTCATTTGCTTCTACATTGGCAAAGCGAGAAGAAATAACATTCCACGTTGCTTTGTTCTTATTTTTACTACTTTTAATATACCTTACATTATTTATTTTATGCGATAATTGAATACAGTTTTTCAAAATTCTATTATAATTTTTTAGTTTAGATTTATTCTTGGACTTATTGTATTTGCAATGTTTATAACGAAGATAAAGCTTTCTTTTAGTAATACAATAAGTTTTCAGACCTTTTGTAAACCACCTCAATTTAGCATTAGTATTATTTACTTTAACTTTTATAACTGGGAAGCAAAGGTTATAAAACAGACAATAGGTTTCATAGAATTCTGCAAAAGCTGTTGAGAATGTACTCTTTTCTAAAACATTTAAAAAGCTTAAATTAGATATACAATCACAAAACTTTTCCATGTTTCTTTTACTATAATCACGTTTATATTCAAACCATGTGGATAAAACTCTAGGACTAGTAACTTTTATCAAAATTGTTTGGGCTGTTTCATGATCAGACAAACCCATTGGTAATACTTCAGCTAATACATTCTTTATATTACTAGCAATCTGATCAAGACAAGAATTATCTCTAGTTGGTGACCAGATATGAGGCTTGCAATCATAATTCTGTAAAATACTAATTAGATTTTTGGAAAAAGAAGTGTCCTTAAGTACGTCTATATTCCAGTCACCACAGATGATTATTTTAAAAGTTTTATATTTGGCCGTAATTATATGAAGTACCTTGTCTAATTTATATAGAAAAACCCCTACATGGGCTTTCGTATGTGTAGGTATTCTGTAAATATTTATAACAATTATATTTAACCCGATAACTTCAATTCCGCAACATTCAAAATAAAAATTAGTAGCAATATCTGTGATTTCATTAATGCATTTTGTTTTTAAATGTTGTTTTACCAAAATACATGAGCCTCCTCTGCTTTTTTCACGGCAATATGATGCCGCTAATCTATAATTTTGTAAAGATACATTTGATTCTGTGCTTTTCTTAATATTAGTTTCACATAAACATATTATATCTACACATTTATTATTGCTATCTAAATCACTTAAGGTCAATTCTAATAAATCAAGTTTGTGCTTTACACCAGCTATATTCTGATGAAATATTCGTAGGGATTTTTGAGATGAATCAAATTGAGATGAATCTACTTGATTTATTTTATTGACGAAAAAATGTTTTCGGTTTACTAGAACTTAATTCATTATGCAACTTATTATCACATTTTTTAAATTTGAATTCATCTGAATATAATCCTTATCATAGCTTATAAAATCTATTTCTAAATTTAATTTAAAACTTAAAGAATCTAAACTTGATATTTTATTTGAAACGTTACTGAATACATCCACAGGAATATTAACAAAAACACAGTTTACATAATTTTTCACAAGCATTTGCAATTCATTGTTGAGCTTCTTAACATTGATATAGCGATTATAATTTACATTTAAAAGGAGAATTTTATTATGCCTAAATTTGAACAAAACATTACATATTTCTGTAAATAAAGCATATGGATTTTTATCATGCGAACCTACAGACAGAATTATAACATCATCGCTAGATATCTCTTTTTCAATATTATCAAGTTCCTTTAAAATAATTGGACTAGATGCATAAGGTTTAACTAAACTACGTACTTTATACACATCATTCCACCTTCCTTGTCTAGTTGTTATTAATTTAGATGCTAAATCACGAACTTTCTCATCCCCATAAATATAAATATTCTTCTTAAGCGTTGTAGATCTTCGAGCAACAAGGACTTCCGCAGGCGTTGTTATATTATTATGGGTCACTAAGTTGCTATTTTCTTCAATGTTTTGCAAGATATTATTTGACTGATTCTCCTTTAGTATAGTAGACATTTGAATTTTCTTGCTTCCGCGCGTCGAGATTTTAGTAGTTTTCTTTACTAAAGTAGTATCTTTTGACTTGGACTTATCCGATGATTTAGTTGAAGATAACCCATCATTATTTTTATCTAGAGTAATAATCTTTGATTTTAAAAAGCATTTTCTGACAGTAATGAACATATTTGATTTTCGGCAGATGATAATTTTTCCTTTAATTCAGCAATTGTTGTTTGCAGTAATTCGATTGTCGAAGCTTCTGGTAGAATATCTGTTTCAGTGTCTGAATTAAGAGATTCGAAAGAATTTTCGATTGATATATTGTATTTAGCTCTACGTATGTTGACACTTTTAATCGGAGATGAGGAAGAGATATTATCCATGTTGATCACTGGATGCTTGCTTGAGTGTGCATAACAAAGGCTACATTTCCATGCAGTTTTGTTGTCATTTTCCATTAAAAAATATCTTTTCTCAGTGACATTAGCGCATTGTAGGTGATAATATTTATTACATGATGAACATAGTAGAAATTGCTTGACATCATTTTTTATAGTCAATTTACATTTAATGCACTTACGAGTCATTTTAAAAAAAATTAATCAGGAATCTTTTTTTTTTTTTTTATTATCTTAGGATTTGATCTCGAACCTTTTGCCTGAATCAATAGCGCTACAAACTGAGCCAGCGCTCGATACTTCACTGTGACGAAATACTCTAGTAGATGCTCGGCTAAGTAAATGAGTCAGCGATATGCACAGCACTTGATCGGCTAGTAATGAGTCACACGCAACACTGATCCGCCGGCACATTAACAAAACTGCACAGTCACAACGAATAATTTGAAATAGATTTTATATTTATTGTTGTTTCACGACGTTGAATTTATGTACTTTTAGCACAGTAACATGCACAGTTGAGTTGTCTATATTTTGACATTATATTATTTACATAACATGCACTTATTACATTAACTAACAATTATCGTATACGGAGCAAAGAAAACACAGCCGCTCTGCTCGGAGCGCGCGGGGAGTTCAAAGGAAAATGATAACAGAACACACATAGAGAGCATTGGTTTGATGTCGTGGGCACATGAGCGAGTGTGCATGGCATGGGCAGTAATGGGCACATATTGGTGCCATGTTACAGGTATCGGCAGGAAACAAGACCCAATATGGCGTCGACTGCTCATGTAAGACTCGCGGGGAAAATGCGCGGGGAAGCGCGGGTGCACGCTACCATTCATTCCCTTTCCCTCCGCAAACCGCACCTCCAAGGACATCTATTTTTCGTTTCTGCGCAGTCTTAAATGTGCGTAATTTAAATCACGCAAAATCTACTGGTTATAAATTGTAGTGATAACTACAGAATTATTTTGAACTTCTAACTGGTTAACCTTGCATATCATATCTTAGGTGAAATAGTTGATGTATTGGGATATTATTCCTATGGCGTATTACCTGCATGATATTTTTCGACGCATCACAATAGCAGGCATTCAAATCCATTAGTCTCCAGACAAATTGAATGGGAAAGTGACACACCGGTACACAAATTTCATATGTTGTTTTTACAATACTTATTAAGAAAACAGGGAGACCCGCACATCAAAACGTTCTTTGAGTCGCGCCGAAACCATTGGTAGCAATAACTCGACGCGATTTTGTGTACTTACGGAATTATATTGAAAACTAAACATTCATAACAAAACATTCCACGATTAGATTAGACTGTCAACTGAGATCTACAGAGTTGGACGTCTGACATTGACAGCTGGTGACACACGTTCCGTCTTGGGTCCTGGCAAGCCTTTCTTATCATAAAGGGATAAGAAATCATGGTAGGATTGTTGTAGAATTTTAATTATTCTCCTTTAATATCGTCGACTTAGATTATTATAATATTCAACGAATAAATACCTTATTTAAACATTAGTTCTTTTAAAGAATATTTAAAAGTTGGTTTGATGTGCGATCGAATTAAGCGAAACGGAGCGCGAAAATGGAATGTCAAATCGAGTCGAGTCGATACGAGCTCTTCCTGGAGAGGCCGCCACGACTAACATGGTTTGAGCAGAATCATTATTTTTTGGGGTTTTCACTTTCGCCGCCCTCGGCTTCCCGTCATGGGACTATAGTTTAACCTTTAGTTTTTAAATCCGCGATACGCGCAAGGACACAGGGGATATTCGCCGCCACGAAGTTGTCGGGAACATGAGCTGTTGATATCCACGTGCCCGCCCGGCTATATGAATTGGCGCTTCCTGGAGTGTCCTCCCATCACCGGAGGGTGCGGTTTCCCCGGACCGTGGACCGCATGCCACGGCGCAGGCCCCGTCGTCGGCGACCCCGAGGTGCAACACACGGATCCTAACCTTATTTCAAAGGCCGCATTGCCGCCTCCGTTCCTGATGTCCCTGTAGTGGCTCAGCGCAAACCTCGAGAGTCCAGCCAGCATCTACTATCTCGCATACAACGGAGCGTCGCAGGAGCACCGCGCCGCTTTGATGTCGCGACAGCGCCAGTGCTCGAACCCAACGGATCATAACGGTGAACGGAACGACGTTCTAAGTGCGCACAGACGTTTGTGTACGGACCTGGCCAGGTACCTTATATTTGGTTTATGTTAATTTTAACTTTTAATTGCGGCAAAGACTTATCAGATTTTGGGTATTAGTATAACATGTGCCCGCCCTCAGCGGCTAGTGTGTTTTATGGAATAAAAATGCTATATTCTATCCCAACCATATTGTATTAATGATATCATCCTGCCCATGACTCCCAGGACCTAAGGCTTTACTAGACAAGAGGTCCTTGTACTTCAAAAGTACGAGGCTCTATCCTGAGCATTACATCCGGCTCTCTATAAAGTAATTGTTCGTGTATAATCACTGCGCAGGGATATTGCCCGTCTTCGCTTCAAATAGTTGGAGACCCCTGCGCACACCCCACATATACACTTTTTATTTTTTATTTTTATACACGACAATGGCGCCCGAACAGGGACCCATTGTCGTGTATAAAAAATAAAAAAATAAAAAGTGTATATGGGCGGTGTGCGCAGGGGTCTCCAACTATTTGAAGCGAAGACGGGCAATATCCCTTGCGCAGTGCGATTATACACGAACAATTACTTTATAGAGAGCCGGATGTAATGCTCAGGATAGAGCCTCGTACTTTTGAAGTACAAGGACCTCTTGTCTAGTAAGCCTTAGGTCCTGGGAGTCATGGGCAGGGTGATATCATTAATACAATATGGTTGGGATAGAATATAGCATTTTATTCCATAAAACACACTAGCCGCTGAGGGCGGGCACATGTTATACTAATACCCAAAATCTGATAAGTCTTTGCCGCAATTAAAAGTTAAAATTAACATAAACCAAATATAAGGTACCTGGCCAGGTCCGTACACAAACGTCTGTGCGCACTTAGAACGTCGTTCCGTTCACCGTTATGATCCGTTGGGTTCGAGCACTGGCGCTGGTCGCGACATCAAAGCGGCGCGGTGCTCCTGCGACGCTCCGTTGTATGCGAGATAGTAGATGCTGGCTGGACCTTCCGAGGTTTGCGCTGAGCCACTACAGGGACATCGGAACGGAGGCGGCAATGCGGCCTTTGGAAATAAGGTTAGGATCCGTGTGTTGCACCTCGGGGTCGCCGACGACGGGGCCTGCGCCGTGGCATGCGGTCCACGGTCCGGGAGAACCGCACCCTCCGGTGATGGGAGGACACTCCAGGAAGCGCCAATTCATATAGCCGGGCGGGCACGTGGATATCAACAGCTCATGTTCCCGACAACTTCGTGGCGGCGAATATCCCCTGTGTCCTTGCGCGTATCGCGGATTTAAAAACTAAAGGTTAAACTATAGTCCCATGGCGGAAGCCGAGGGCGGCGAAAGTGAAAAACCCCAAAAATTTAATGATTCTGCTCAAGCCATGTTAGTCGTGGCGGCCTCTCCAGGAAGAGCGCGAATCGACTCGACTCGATTTGACATTCCATTTTTCGCGCTCCGTTTCGCTTAATTCGAACGCACATCAAACCAACTTTTAAATATTCTTTAAAAGAACTAATGTTTAAATAAGGTATTTATTCGTTGAATATTATAATAATCTAAGTCGACGATATTAAAGGAGAATAATTAAAATTCTACAACAATCCTACCATGATTTCTTATCCCTTTATGATAAGAAAGGCTTGCCAGGACCCAAGACGGAACGTGTGTCACCAGCTGTCAATGTCAGACGTCCAACTCTGTAGATCTCAGTTGACAGTCTAATCTAATCGTGGAATGTTTTGTTATGAATGTTTAGTTTTCAATATAATTCCGTAAGTACACAAAATCGCGTCGAGTTATTGCTACCAATGGTTTCGGCGCGACTCAAAGAACGTTTTGATGTGCGGGTCTCCCTGTTTTCTTAATAAGTATTGTAAAAACAACATATGAAATTTGTGTACCGGTGTGTCACTTTCCCATTCAATTTGTCTGGAGACTAATGGATTTGAATGCCTGCTATTGTGATGCGTCGAGAGCCTATCATGCAGGTAATACGCCATAGGAATAATATCCCAATACATCAACTATTTCACCTAAGATATGATATGCAAGGTTAACCAGTTAGAAGTTCAAAATAATTCTGTAGTTATCACTACAAAATATTGCTAAAATTTGGTACCTGGGCAGAAAAATACCAGGACTAGGAAAAGCACATAGGATCCTGAAATTCCCATAGTAGTAGAGCCCCGGAGCGTAGCTAGTCTATCAAAGTCCTATAGTTATTTGAAACGGTGGCCGAGTGGTATGGCGCCTGCCTAGCTGGGACTGCAAAGGTCCCCGGTTCGAATTCTGCCCGTGCTACATGAGTTTGTAGACCAATATGACTCATGTATGGTAGTTTTCATCGACCACCACTTGCTTTTGGTGAAGGAAAACATCGTGAGGAAACTGCACTCTAGTTGATACCAGCTAGTGTGTGAAATGGAGAAGGCAATGGCAAACCACTCTATTAAAATTGCCAAGATAGTCGTTGTGTGTATTTCATTCGACATAACCACGACCCTCAGTCATGAGGAATACGAATAAATGAGCAGGGACTTATTTGAAACGCATAGTATGTACTCGCAGGATCGTCGCCCGCCATGGACACAGTGTTGAGAGCGATGCGAGCGCTGGAGAGGGAGACGTGCGTGTTGTTCCAAGAGGCGGAGTCGAGCCGAGTGCTGGAGCCCACGAGTGTGCTAGTGCTGGGCGAGGACGGCGAGCGCTGGCCCGCGCTCGGCCGCCAGGAGGGGGAGCAAGTAAGTTTCAGAAAACGCAACGATGTATATTTTGTTCATTTGTAGTTTTGCTTTAAGTAATTTTCTGACGTCAACTTATCTGGTTTATTGAATTTGACGATTTAAAAGTGCTATTTAAATAAAAACAATTGGCTTTGACTTTGGGGCGGATCTGCCGCCCCATTTTTCGGCCAATCTAGTATAACTATATATAAACTCCATTTATTCTTACCAATCCTATCATGTAAACAACCTTACCATGTCTTTTTATGATTTTACAACAATATAAATTAAAATAGCCTTTTTAGGAAATTACTTTCGTGGTTAATAAATGTTTTACTTTAGAATGTTTAGGTTTGAACTAATATTTGATTTATTTTCAACAAAATTCAATAAAAAGTACTGTGAAGATTGTTTACATGATAGGACTGGTAAGTATAAATGGATTTTACGTACCTGTTCTTTGCGCCTTCTTGACTTTAACGATCGAAAAATTCGAAAGATCGATCAAAACCTGTCCAGCCCAATAGTAAACGCAACGCAACGCATTGTCAGGCTATAAGAAATCGCGGAATCACTGCGGGGTTCGGGGTACAGCTTAGGATAAAAGTTATATTTTATTTGCAGAATCTGAAGTTATCATCAATAGCGGACTGCGAGGACCCGGGGCACGCGTCGCACGCGTTGATGATGATGATGCGTATCCTGGGGATACCCATGATGTCCAACCGGTACGACCGCGACAACTATGTCAAGATACACTGGAAGAATGTGCAGAAAGGTGCGTCTTGTCTTACATTCTAAATCAGATGGTTCTGATGCTGTTGCGGCTGAAGCCTGGCAACACCACCGGACTGGGGATATGGTGCGGCGGTGAAAGGAAACACAGCCATCTTAGCGATCCTTCCTTGATCATCTACGAGACACTCTCACGGTCGATACAATGTAACTTGTAACCATTGTTGAAATAAAGTTCTTCTATCTCTTCAGCGCCTATATTATTAGTACAGTCCACCACATACACATTACCCAGGCTTTAGTAATTTCTGCGCTATCACATTGGTGTCCATGTTTATCCCAGAAAGATGACCTTTCTTCCATCCAGGTGAAGAGTTATACTTGGAGAAGTCACCGGAAGCGGCGTGGCTAAAGAGCATCCCGTATGACTTCTCCAGCGTGACGCACGCGCCCGCCAACTTCCTGTGTCCGGGGTGCCTTACCACTTACACGGTGGAACCTGTACAGGTATGATATCAGCGTTACATATACGAGCGTTTCATCTCAGCCTCACTGAATACCCTCAAAGTCCTAAACGCGCCTTACTTCAAAAATTGCAGGACCACCTGTGGCAGCGCACGCTACAGATGGGTCGCCACACACAGCTGTCGGCACAGGACGTCCGACTGATCAGCGAAGTATACGCTGAGCAATGCCAAGCACGGATTATACCCATGGTACCCTTACCAATGCCGGAAGGTACAGAGAGTGGCAACGCCGCCGGTGAGTTTCTTCTTTTTTAACCCCCGACTTAAAAAGTCTTAAAAACTTCTTTTTTGGTCGGTACAATCCTGTCATTTGAATTTGACAATCGATCATAGTATTGTACCATCGTAGTCCTCACTCAGTGAGAGGAAAAACGATCATCATCATGCGTATTTAAGAAGATGGCATTGTATGTAATCTCATATACATAGTGGCTTTTATTGTTGCATTAGGTTATTCCTGTAATGGTGGTAATATAATAAGAGATGTAAATAAATAAATAAAATAAAAATTTCGAATGAGGTCTCATACTGAACGCTAATATTTTTTTACATTCACTATTTGAGCACACCCTTGTTTTATCAAAGTCAATTGTTTTTATTTAAATAGGCTTAAAAATAGCACTTATAAATCGTCATTTTCTTGTTTTATAGTTAGTTGACGTCATAAAATGACTTAAAGCTAAGGTTACCACCGCCTCCAAAGCGCAAGTGGAGAAGAGGCGCCGCAACAAAACCCACTACTGCATTTTCTCCAAAGATGTCACTTTAAAACATATGTCTTACAATTAAATGAATATCTATGTGGACGAATATACATTGAGTTTTTATATGAAATGTCATATTTATAAATTAATAAAATCATAATTAATAATTATACCTTTATGTGCAGGAGTCGACGAAAAAGAAGTCGTCATGGATGACAATAATAACAGGGTATGTTGTTCAATCTTCTACATAGGTACTCATTTTTCATACTACATCTATATTACTATAATGAGTCTATAATAGGTACTAGGAGATAAGGGATTGTATGAGGTGTCTTTTAGGGCGAATAACCAAATTGTTTTTTTGTCTTTCTTAAACTGTCGCGCTTTTAACACCTAACCACCTAACTATAATATTAACGGGCTCAAAAAACCAGTTTACGTTTAAACTCTAACTTTCCTCGAATTGGAGAGGAAACTGACAGATTTCCTGTACCTCATTTTTAGATTTTCCCCGCTAGATAACACGAGTCGGTAACTGTCATATGATACAACACTGTTATTTGATTTTGGGACCGGATGTGTCATGTGATTGTCAAAACATGACAACAGCATTGGACCTCATGTCTATCTAGGTGCTGACATCCGGATGTGTTGCCTTCTTGAACATGCTGGTCTGAAAGCGAAATAAGAATGCCAGCTGTCTGTATTTGCGTACAATCTTGCGAATATTAACACCGCGTTTAATTAGTCATAGCGCCATCTATCATGAGCGTTATAGGCTATGTGAATAGCATTTGTTTTTCTTGTGGCGCGGTAGATGTCGCCAAAAGCACATCGATGCTGTTTTACCGACGATTATGTGACGTCGTTTCTCTACCCGCCTACCTGTCAACATATGCTATGTGAGTTAACATTCTGTGTATGTTGACAGGATGGCAGGGAGAACCCAAAGTCGTGCTTCGGACATGAAGATTATTTGGGGGAAATACAGCAAGCTCCCGACGGACGGTCGGATTGGTCGATCACAGACTTCTATACCGATACTAATTAGTTCTCATTCTTTTGGTAATATAAAATATTGTTACAATATGTCTATGTTTTTAAACTAGTGTGAGACCTCACAAAAACTTCCCCCTTTACGATAATTATTCATAAAAACCTGTGGGGAATCAGGCACAATGTTCCCTATAAATATGATTGAAATCCGATCATAAATAACGCTACAGCAAACCTCCCCCTTTTGCCCCCATTTCGCCCAAAAGAAAACTTTGAGCTTGTAATTGGGGCTAGAGCGTTTCAATATTCTACGAGAAGTCAGCATCTACGAGTAGCGATGTGCCGCCGAAAAATTTCCTGTTCCCGAAAATTTATTCCCTTAAAAATTTCCGAAAATTCTCAGAAATTTCTATTGTTTTTAGGAAAACTTTCCGTTCTCGAGAAATTTCCGAGAAACTTTACGCTGTTTCTTTGAAAATTTCGGAAACGGCACATCACTATCTACGAGTGAGGTGCAGAAATTTGTCAGATGGTACAACTATATCAATGTGTCAAATTCAAATGACAGTCTTGTACCATTGACAGGACCACACTGACCAGTAGCGCCAATTAGTGAGCGTAAAAACGATCACCCTCATTCTGTTATTACAGAAATATTGAAATATATTAAATCCTTAATTAAAGTCCCCCGCCGCGTCTGTCTGTTCGCGATTAACTCGAAGACTCCTGAACGGATTTTCATGCGGATTTTACCAATGGACGGGGTAGGCAATGACGAAAGTTTTAGTATATAATTTAAGCTAGTAATGTATAAAATATGACCGCACAGTACATAATTTAATGGAAAAAAGGACCAAGTTTTCGCATTCTGTTGCCAAGTGCGAAATGGCTCTTGACTGTATATATATATGTTCGTCTGTTCCCAGGATGACGGGCTGAAAACCACGAGGTTGTCCCTAGACCATTCTGGACAGGACGTGGATAAAGCACCGCACGATGGACGATCCGATTGGACCCTAACTGACAGCGACCGTTAGCGATTGTCAAATACATAAAAAAATATATTAAGAAAAAAAAAGTCAAAGAAATACAGAATAAAACACATTATGATTATGTTGGTATTCCATTTTCAGACACGAGTCATGGGGCCAAAGATGAAGAGGCCTTTTTGTACCGCTACATTCTAAAAGTGAGATGGGATCTTTATTCTTGAAAGCAATAATAAAATGATGATACAATTCCCTAATTCAAATAATTTCATTCAGTGAAAGGTCTTGCCGGTCTTCAATCCGTAGATGCCTTTTCTGTAAAATATACAATATTACAAAACAAATATTTGTGTAGAGCCTGTAAGTGTACATAGAAACATTTCCATAATCGGCCGCCGCCGGCATAGGTGCCTTAAGGCCCCACTAGGTGTTTCTTGCCAACCCCGCCAGGGAACCATATGTACCGGTTTTGGCCCTCCACATAGTGGCTATGGCCTTATGTTGTGGCACATTCTCTGCATTGGCATTGTCAGCTGAAAAAATAAATGTGTCGCAGGAAAATGTACCTTATGGCTATAGCGCTAAGTCGTTTAGAAATACAATATATATATATATAATACAATCATATAAGTTTACTTAGCTTATATTACGCACAATATCGTAAGTGCCGATAACCGTAAGGTACCTTTTCTCGTGAACACAAATAAATCGTTCTCAAAAACACCTATCATCATGTTGAAAAAATGCCGATTACTTGAAGGAATGGTTAAGAACACTCGATTCGTCTTTCAATAAAAGAATAACTAAATCAACATTTCGTTCATCCGTTTTGGAGCTACGATCCCACAGACAGACAAACACGTCAACTAATAACACCCCTATATTTGTGTCGAGGGTTAAAACAGTTACACAGGTTTACTTAAAAGCAGAGTGTGCTAAATTTTTCAAATAAAAATTTATCATTTGTGACGTCTACGGCAAGGTTATGTGCCCCTCCGCCGCAAGTAACTGTACATCACAACACAACGAGACATCCTGATGTTCCACCGTCCTAACCTGGATAATCCATGTACCCGGACACACGTCCTTCCACCAAGAAGTATCGTATTAGAATGCGCACTGACACAGCCCCACATCACCGGGAGTGGGTATCCATTAAATACATAAGGTGATTTTTACTATTTTCGATCCCTTTCCATCCCATATGTGAGATTTGGCTTAGCCCCCTCCACCTCCACTAAATCTCACGTGAGATTTGGTTAGGGGTTTTCTAAAATATGCATATTATTTAATCAGCTCATACGTAAATATGTACATGAGCCCTAAAATCATTGTTTTTTGTGTGAAAAAACAATCGTAATCATTATTTTAACTTTTAGCACTTGTTAAGTTTTTCACTTCGGCATTTATTATTTTCCATAACGTTATTTAATATTTATATCAATAACTAGCTTTTGCCCGCGGCTTCGCCCGCGTAAATTTTTCACGGGTACAGTACTTTTTCCCGGAATGAAAGTCACATCGTAACAGTACCCTATGTCCTTCTCCGTACTTCTAACTATGTGTATGCGAAATTTCAGGAAGATCGGTTCAGTAGATAAAGCGTGAAGAGATAACAAACAAACAAACTCACTTTTGCATTTATAATATTAGTTAGGATTTACTTCCAATAAGCGAAGTTAACTTGGCCAGTCGTTTATGACCGCCCTTGTCATCAACATTGACATCATCCCCACATTCCCCACAAAAAACATTAAACGTAGGAAACCTACACAAAACTTGCTAAAAAATTAATAAAACTCTCGTCAACTTAATCTCACTTTTATTAAATACAAAACACTTTTTTTGACTTAACACATTCGATGTACGGTTTATTTACGGTTATCATTACCATCACCATCATTACCATCACCATTCTCATAGTTTTCCGTCGCCTGCGTTATGACCGCGGTCGGTAGCGGATGGGGAATAGCTTTTGACCTAGTCTCCTCGTCGTATACTAGATTGATCAAAAACACGTCATTCTGCGACAACTTCGTTTGGCGACCCATCGATAGCGTGCGGTGCCATAACTGGTCCTGAAGAATAACACAGTTTGATTTTACTAATATTACAAACTAGCCGCGGGAATTTCGGGATAAAAAGTACCCTATGTTCTATTCCCGGTATTTTTCTACCCGTGTACCAAATTTCATCGAAATCCGTCCAGTAGATTTTGCGTGATTGAGTCACAAACATCCGCACAAACTCATAACCAAACTTTCGCATTTATAATACTAGCCGCGCCCCGGGGCTTCGCTCCCGTGGGAATTTTGGGATAAAAAGTACCCTATGTGCTATTCCCGGTATTTTTCTACCCGTGTACCAAATTTCATCGAAATCCGTCCAGTAGATTTTGCGTGATTGAGTAACAAACATCCTCACCTAGCCTCCTCTTTTGGTACCAGCTGAAAATCAGAGCTTTGGCTTTTGCCTTCGCACCATGCTGAGCTGGTCGCCATTTCGACGAATTTAGTTAAATTTAGTATAAAATTTGTCAAATAAAGAATTTTTCTTTTTTTTTCTTTCTCACAAACTCACATCCAAACTTTCGCATTTATAATATTAGTACGAAGTATGATTATGAGTAGGATGCGTAAGTTTCGTCGTACTGGATGTGATGTCATACCTGTACAGGTTCCACCGTGTAAGTGGTGAGGCACCCCGGACACAGGAAGTTGGCCGGCGCGTGCGTCACGCTGGAGAAGTCGTAAGAAAAAGTCTTCAACCACGCCGCTTCCGGTGTCTTCTCTAAGTATAACTCTTGGCCTAGAAGCACAGAATAAGTAATAGCACAGGGCGGGCGCTTCATAGAAACGGCGCGTCAAATATACCTACAGTCCGTGAGGCCTAAGCTGAGCTTCGCATTTGTGTGAGTGCACACAGTTAGTGTAAAAAGGCAGTGTTTGTACAACATTTTGACAACCAGTGTGATGTGTGAGATGTCACTTGTTCTGCGCAATCTGCTGCGCACTTACTATTCGGAATTAATTAATGTGTGCGTTTTCATAGCATAACGTCCCACAACCACACAAGAACGGGGGAGAAGTGCGGGGGGTGCCATATTGCGGGAGGGGCAGGGAGTTTCCTTTCTGTACGTAGTACTTATATGTATTAATTCTGGGGTTATAGTACTAACGTACAGAACGGCCACTCACCGCCCCGCACTCATTTCAAATACCGCACCCCACCCCGCTCTTCGTTGTAGACATCACTGACACCTAACGAGGGCTGGCGCGTAATCGACGCAATTTTCGCGCCGTTTTGATTGAAAACCACGACACGCTGTTAGACTACTCCTTTCTTGTGGACTGTAAATTTCGGGCTGGTTAATTGATTAAAAACGAGAGCTCATCAAAGCGACATCTTTATTCTTCAAGCAGGCAAACGGAAGCGAGAATACAAATATTGCCAGTACATAAAAGTAAAACTAAACTGTACCACCATTGTATTTCACCACTTTTACAGCGAATAAATGAAAATGAATATGAAAAAAAAAAACTACAATTTTAATATTATTGTTGCTAGTTGCAACAGGCAAGCAGCCCTACTGAATTTCACGTTCACACGTTGTATGGAGTTTCTAGGGTGTGCTAAAAGGATGTTCCTATTTTCAATATTTTTCTTTGGCATACATACATATTGGCTTTGAGGCACCAGTGGGATTTTTTTTTTAATTATCTTCGTTTGTTTTCCTCCAAATACACTACTTATACCTAGATCCTACAACAGAATATAAAAAAAAAATATTATCAGACTAGCCGCGCCCCAAGGCTTTGCTCCCGTGGGAATTCCGCGATATTGACCCTATATGCTATTCCCGGTATTTGTCTGCCCGTATACCTAATTTCATCGAAATCCGTCCAAATTAGCTGATGAACCGCTATGCACAGAAAAAAGAAATACTCTACGTCTTCTATGGGCAGCCGGTCCATGGATAATCATAGATGACACAACCGTGACGTCGATTTTGGCGGGAAACGAACTGATGCTGTGACAATCGCGCATGTAGATTTTGCGTGATTGAGTAACAAATATCCTTACAAAGTCACGAACTCACATCCAAACTTTCGCATTTATAATATTAGGATTATTTATTTATTTATTTTATTCCAATCGGAAAACTTACAGTACAATATAACTTAATTACTAAAAATTTTAAACAACTTAAAACACAGTTATTAAGTTTTCGCATATTACTATTAAATGCATGCTTGTTCAAAAATAAATACCTAATAACAATAATTGTGTTGGGCGATGGAGCGTGCTATGCTCGGAGTTTCCCTGCGTGATCGAATCAGAAATGAGGAGATCCGTAGGAGAACTAAAGTAACCGACATAGCCCGCAGAATCGCCAAACTTAAGTGGCAGTGGGCGGGGCACATAGCTCGCAGAACAGATAGCCGTTGGGGCAGAAAAGTTCTCGAGTGGCGACCACGAACCGGAAAACGTAGTGTTGGCAGGCCTCCCACTCGGTGGACCGACGACCTGGTGAAGGTCGCGGGTTGCGCATGGATGCGGGCAGCGCAGGACCGGTCGTTGTGGAAATCCTTGGGGGAGGCCTTTGTCCAGCAGTGGACGTTTTTCGGCTGAGAGAAGAATAACAATAATATAATTAGTTGACAAGACGCACCTTTCTGCACATTCTTCCAGTGTATCTTGACATAGTTGTCGCGGTCGTACCGGTTGGACATCATGGGTATCCCCAGGATACGCATCATCATCATCAACGCGTGCGACGCGTGTCCCGGGTCCTCGCAGCCCGCTATTGATGTTAGCTTCAGCGTCTAAATTATAAATGCGAAAGTGCAGTAGCGGATTTAGGGGGGAGGGGGGCACGTGCCCCCCCCTAAACATCGTGAGGAAACCTGAACATTGGTAGACGGTTTAGTTAACTAGTGTATATACGGTTACTGCCACGCACGAGCAGGATTTGAACCTGGGACCTTTACAGGTACAGGCGGGCGCCCTAACCACTCACCGTACCTACCAAGGTACGGTTGTGGAATTCATTAACACCCACATCCTCTATAAATCCGCCCCAGCCCTAGAGATGAGTAACCACCCGGGTTAAAACTCGAAATTCTCGAAATCCATTTCAGTCCATACGTTGAAGTGGCTGGTAACTGGGTTTAACCCAGTTTCGGGTTTTAACCAGGGTGCTTACCGATCTATACCCATTTTATTAATTTATAAATTTGACATTTCATATAAATATTCAATGTATATTCGTCCACATACACAGTCATTTAATTGTAAGACATATGTTGTAAAGTGACGTCTTTGGAGAAAATGCAGCAAACTTAGCTTTGGAGGCGGTGGTAACCTTAGCTTTAAGTAATTTTATGACATCAACTAACTAAAAAACAAGTACGTGACGATTTATAAGTGCTATTTTTAAGCCTATATAAATAAAAACATTTGACTTTGAGCTCTAACTCACTTGGATGCCCTCTTGAAAACCCAGGTTGGGCCAGTCCGCGCCGTCCTCTTCGAAAACGATCATATTCTTGGGAGCCAGCACATCATCCGCCGCCGCCTCTTGGAACATCACCGTTACCGGTTCCTGCTCAATGATGTGCATCGCCCTTAGCACTGTCTCGAACTCTTGCGTGTTCCCTATCAATAAATACTGTAGATTTAGATTCACTACGAGCATAACAAAAGCAAAACGTTTGTTCTTTATTCTTTATTCAGTAGCACACAAAACAGGTTACAATCAAGAGAGCGATAAATAATTAGAGTTCACAAAAGTATAGATCTTAAATCGTAACCCCAACATATGCATGCCTAACATGGTTTTAACTTCAAATTTAAATTATTATACACTAGTGACTATGAAAGCATTAAAGAAATGATATTAAACATAATAAAAAAAAAGTGTAGAACAAGCTAATTATTTAAAAATAAAAAACACGACTGACATCTTACATAGCCTATGTCATTCGGGCTAATGCAAGGAATCTAACAATACCTCTCACATCAAAATCTGTTAAGCCGTTCAGGACTTATAGTGGAATAAAGAAATTACATACATACATACATGAACCCTGAAAACATAACACTCCTTTTTTGGTCAGTCGTGTAAAAAGAGAGCAATAAGTAATAGTATAATCATTGGTTCCACTGATTAAACTTTTTTAACTATTTGTGAAGGGAAGGGTTATGTTTTTCGCGCGTATCTTGTACTAGACTTTGTTCCCATTGGAATTTTGGGAAATCCTCTCTTAGTGCTCCCCTACACTCCCTAAGTAACCTACATGCCCAATTTCAGCTTCCTACGCCCAGTAGTTTTGGCTGTGCGCTGTCTATCAGACACTCACTCAGTAACAGACGCACCTCCTGAACACATCCAGTCCCCCACACATAGCCGCAAGCGATTTTACGGCACACAGTGTCGCTTCTTTTCGCGTAGTGTATTTTTTCTTTGGTAACGGAAGAATCCTAAATCCTATTTCCTTTCCTAAGTTTTTTGTTTGTTGCCTCTTCACGCTTTATCTACTGAACCAATATTACAGTCCGCGAGGCCTAAGCTGAGCTTTGCATTTGTGTGAGTGCACACAGTTAGTGTAAAAAGGCAGTGTTTGTACAACATTTTGACAACCAGCGTGATGTGTGAGATGTCACTTGTTCTGCGCAATCTGCTGCGCACTTACTATTCGGAATCACTTACACAAAAGCAAAGCTCAGCTTAGGCCTCGCGGACTGTACTTAGTTAGAAGTACTGATGGACATATGGTAAAGTACGGGAACATTACTTTTCCCCAGTGTTGCCATGTGCACCGTAATTACGGTAGATGCACCGTATTTTAGTGCCGTTTTCCGTAATAAATTTTGATATTTTCGACAATTTTCATACAATCACCGTAATATATAAATTAGGACTTTCATACAAACGTATTTTTTTTTAATTTTCACGTTTTGTATGACGGACACCGTAATTTTCAAATCATGCTACTGTAATTTGAATTCTATACATGGCAACACTGCTTTTCCCTTTCATCCCTGGAAAAAGTGATGTTCCCGTATAGCGCAGTAAATAGAGCAAACCTTCCCTAGGGGTTAATTACGTGCGGTCCAGTAACTCAATTTTTTTTATATTATTGTTTAGGATGGTTGTAAGTATTTAAAATAAATATGGCACAATTGACTAGCTTTTGCACTCGCCGCCAAATTGGAAAAATAAAAAAAAAATCACCACTTTGTTCGGTTTTTCGCTTATATTTTCTTTTAAGTGCATTTTCGCTAGAAAAGTATTCTACACAATGTTGTAGAAAATTAAATTTGCCGTTATTTACATTTAATATTTTGTTTCTAGGACTGACAGTTTCCGAGAAAAAAAAATCATTTGCCTTAAAAAAATCTCATTTTTCAAACATTCGTCAATCTTTTTTAACTTAAAACGATGTAATCCAGTCATGATCTTTTCTAGGAGAAAAAGTAGCAGAACAAACATCGTAGGGAATTTAATTACCTGCAAAACGCAATTGCATATTTCTTAACCAACCCTGCAAGGTGGAGAGTAAAACTAAATGATAAAACAACGGAAATTGTTTTTTGCTAGAATATTTTACTTTTTACTAACTGAATCTCGGTCCCATGGAAATTTCGGGATATAAAGTACCTTATGTGCTAGTCCTGATATTTTTCTACTAGTATACCAAATTTAATCGAAATCCGTCTAGTAGATTTTGTGTGATTAAGCAACAAATATCACTTCCAAACTTTCCCATTTATAGTGTGATTCATTGCAGGTGAGTAACCGGTACTCGATTGGGACACTGTAAAAGTGTCTGTGGACATTATCAAGTACAGATATTAGATAATATTTGCTTCATCAGCAATAAAGATTGGGAAAGAAACCCGATTTTAAAATGAAAAAGTTTGGATGTGATATTTCTTGCTCAATCTAAAAAATCTACTGGACGGATTTCGATAAAATTTGGTATACTAGTAGAAAAATATCAGGGCTAGCACATAAGGTACTTTTTATCCCAATATTCCTATGGGAGTAAAGCCCCCGGCTGCAGCTAGTAGAAAATAAAATATGATAGCAAAAATGTAATATTTTAACTTTTACTTTTACTGCCTACTCCGTAGGGTTGGTTAAAGAAAATTACATGTGTTTTGTAGGCAATTAAATTTTCTTCAAATTTTATTCCAATATATATTTTCCTAGAGTAGGCCATAAATGAATTACAGCGCTCTGAAGTAAAAAGTTTGACAAATTTCAAATGCGATTAAAAAATGCGATTTTTTTAAAGTGCACATCTCCATAACTATTAGTCCTAGAAACAAAATATAAATTGTACATTATAGGAAATTTATTTTTACAACGTTGTGTAGAACTCTAATGTAGCTAAAATGCATCTAAACGAAGGTGAGAGCGCAAATCTGAATAAAGTGGCAAATTTTTTTGGTTTTTCCAACATATGGCGGGCGTGGAAGGGGGGAGAAATTGTGCCTCTTGCATTTTAAACACTTACTAACCATCCTAAATAACATATCAAAATTTCAGAACTATTGAACCATTTGTAAGTAAACCCTACCCTTAGCTCTATTTTGGTCTTTATTCAATGAACTATGGACGGATTTGTATTAAATTTGGTATACTAGTAGAAAAATACCAGAAATAGTACATAGGTTACTTTATATCCTGAAATTCCCACGGGAGCGAAGACCCGAGGCGCAGTTAGCAGAAAATAAAATATTATAACAAAAAAGCAATATTCCGTAGTTTTAATATTGAGTTTTACTCCCCATTCTGCAGGGTTGGTTAAGAAAAATGCAAATGCGTTTTGTAGGTAATTAAATTCCCTACAAATTTTGTTCCAATACTTATTCTCCTAAAATATGCCATAATTAGATTACAGCGTGCTGAAGTGAAAAGTTTGACAAATTGACAAAAAAGAAGGTTTTTTTAGTTTTTTTTATAAGCACACATCTCGGTAACTATCAGTCCTAGATACAAAATGTAAAATGTAAATAATAGGAAATTTAATTATCTACAAGATTTTGTAGAACACTTTCCTAGCAAAAATGCATCTAAACTAAAATATGAGCCTAAATCTGAAAAAAGTTTTTTTTTTTTTAGTTTTTTTAAGATTACCACGGACGCGGAAACTTGGCAATTGTGCCCTTTTTATTTTGAATACTCACAATAATCCTACACAACATTTCAAAAAATTCACAATTACTGGACCGTTTGTAATTTGATTCTCGTCTATTTACTGCGCTAGTAGGAAATTCACGCTAGTTATACTCGTATTGATTATTATACATGTATAACTACAAATACAAGTTAAAAAGCTTGTAAATCAAAAACTCACTGAGCCGCGGGTTGACCTTGTATATGACGATGCCCATGGGCCACACCTTGCTTCGGTAGTAGTTCCTGTTCGCCGACGATATTAGAGAAGATTCCGAATCTTCATCTCCCTGCTTAATTAATAATACAAATTAACCCTAGTCTGCAAAAAAGCAGCGGATTCAAGGGGGGGGGGCACAGAGGCACGTGCCCCCCCCTCCTAAATCTGCCTCCCAGACTGCTATTTTGTGTACCGTCGAGGGCAGATAAAACTGACCCCTTGCCTTACCAAATCGACTGTACCTACTGTGGTGGGAGATTCCATAACAGTACATATCAAATTAGGATTAGAGATAACATTATTTAGTAAAACTTTTCTGTAATAGTTTCTGACAAGTTTCGAACAGTTATTTATTTTTGATAGAGGAGCGATACCACCTTTTAGCACGGTATTTCCCCATTTTGAACCGAGTTGAGTCTTTAAACCCAGAGGGGTTCAAGTAGGGTTACCACTCACCACCGTCTTTAGGATTCGTCTCTTGGCGGGCGGCAACAGCAGTAGGGCGGATGTCGTTTTGTTGCACCCTCCCACTAGCTTGACCTCTTGGTTGACTCGTAGTAAAAGCTTCAAGTCATTTACATGTTTTTTTTGTAAAGAAGTTAAATAAAATAAATGAGCTTGCATAGTCCTCCACTGGACTCTCCCAAAAAAAAATTCCTGGATCCGCCCTTGAATACCAATACATAAAAGCGTGAGTGACCCGCTTGTAGTGGTAATGAAGCTGTGGTGGCCAAGTAGTAATGACACCGGCCTGAGGTCGGGTAGGACCTGGGTTCAAATCCTACCTGTGTCGCATGAGATTGTAGACCAATCTGACTCATGTATGGTAGTTTTCTCATAGACCACCACTTGCTTCCGTTAAAGGAAAACGTGAGGAAACCTGCACATTGGCTTACTATTTAGTGTGTATACGGCCACTAGCGGTAGTTGTAAAAGTCATGTCAGACGCCTTTAGGCGACTTGAATAAAATCTGACACCAGTGTTAGTAACACACTCGTTATTTATGATTTAATATTTGAGATTTACGATTTAATATTAGAGTTTTTTTATTTTTTCGACAGTTTTATTGATTCGGTAACTGTTTACCTGTCGCCGAGAGGGGGCGCTGCGTTGCGTGAGGCCCCCGCACTCTTGGAAGTAGTTCGCGTTAATGAAGTTGCGGTCGTCCGCTGTCAGGATAGACTGGCGTTCGGTTTTTTCAGCCTGGAACCATTTTCATATCCATCATAGACATTAAATCAGAAAAAAAATTCATTCTTTAATAGACCTCCAAACTTGATTGTCAAATGAAGCCCAAAAACGTTATACTTAATAGTGTGCTCCAAATTCAATTTTTTTTACAGATTGTTCTCAAATTCTATGGAACCAAAACACACCAAAAATGTCAAACTTGACAAAAATGAGCTTCACAGAAGTTATTACCTGTCCTTCACAGAAGTTATTACCTGACATCCCGCTTTCTCAACTGTCTGTATTTAAGTAAAATAAAATAAAAATCTAGCTCTATGATATCCATACTCCATACTATCATACTAATATATATATGAAAAGCGAAAGTCTGTCTGTTACGCTCTCACGCAGTAGCGGATTTAGGGGGGGAGGGGGGGCAACAGCATCGGATGGAACCCCGAATGGACCGTGGTACATATGAATATAGTCAAGTTTTAATACGCACCTTTTCTCTAAATTTCTTTAACAAATCTTGACTATTCACTATAGTTTCTGGAAATAAATATGTTATATTATTAGAAATGCGAAAATTTTTCGGACACACTTAACTGGTCAAGTGCGAGCTGGACCACGCACTATGCATACACTATATACTTAATTTATAATTTACTCACACGATTCTACGTTTATTAAGGTGTGACTTGCTCTCTGTTTGGCCTGATGGTTGACTGGTAGAAATAAGTCCACCATTTGTACGTATTTTTTGTAATCTTGTGCGATGAAGTAAATATTTTTTACAAAAAAGGTTCCGTTTTACCAGATTTCTGTATGCTGGCTCTCAACATTTCCACCACGGCCCTGCTGACGTCACGCTCGTTTAGGCATTTGTACCCAATTGTCATGTCCTAGAAAACAAACAATAAAAGAAAATCGTGTTTTGCAATATTTTTCTTGGAAACTTGCTCAGTTCCATCATCCAAAGCTGCTGTAGGACCTTAACTGATGGCACAGGGCGGGCGCTTCATAGAAACGGCGCGTCAAATATGCCTACTACTACTACAAATGAAACTGTATATCCGTGAACACGTCAGTAACACGTCAATGTGTGCGTTTTCATAGTCGAACGTCCCACAGTTACACAAGAACGGGGGAGAAGTGCGGAAGGAGCGGGGGGTGCCATATTGCGGGAGGGGCAGGGAGTTTCCTTTCTGTACGTAGTACTAATATTAATTCTGTGCTGATGGTTAAAGTCACTGTATACGTGAGCGTAATCCTAGCAAGAAAGTATCTCCTGGAGTTAAGTGAATGGGAGCAATATTTAGTGTCTAGTCTCATCTCATCATCATCATCTCTCAGCCGAAAGACGTCCACTGTTGGACAAAGGCCTCCTCCAAGGATTTCATCCATGGAGGGTTTTGCCGTAATCGCCACGCTGTGTCTAGTCTACTCTACTGTAAATGTGCAGCGAATGAAACATTTGTTTAGGAAAAATAACGGAGTGCGTTCCCCTAGCAAAACAGTACTGAATATCAAAACGTGATGTTACTCAATAATTAGAGTATGACGTCGTGTAAATGTTTATATAAGTTTCAAATTTGTGCATCAATTAGTTTTTCAGATTTTAATTACAAACAGATTCTGCCAGGATGACATTTAGAACATTCCCCCAGCAAAAAAAGTTCTCGGATCGAAATGAAAGTAAGTACAATAATTAGAGTGTCATGAAAGGTAAATGTTTATGAATAAATAAAATTTGTGTATCGAAAGACTTGGGAGAAATTAAAAATTCTGCTGGGGTAACGTTTGGCCGGATGCTGGATCTCCTAAATGGCATGGCGTAGAGATATAACTATTTTTACACAAGTTGTTATTAATTTGTGTATAATGTTTGTAAAAATAGAAATTTACAAAATATTACCGTTCAGGAGCTAAAAATAAAAACGTGAATTTAGGTATTTTGGCGCTTGTACTATAAATATGGGCCTATTTGAGACTAATTGGTGACGTGAGTTTGTACCATGAAGTTGTTTTCAATGTCCATGTAAGTATCAACATAGTATCATAAGTATTTAATAAGTTATGAGAATAAATGCAATGATTCAGCCGCCATGAATTTCGACAGTCCATTAGACGAGTTGGTCTATTATTTACGAAATTCACATGTTTTGCATGAATTGCTAAATATAGTTAACTATCCATTCTCCAAAAATCAGATCTATATATGCAGTAGTTCAAGAAATATAATTATAAATCCAAGCCAAGGTGAAATACCATGATAAGCCGACCAAATTCGAGAGTCTACCAAAAAGCGACCGTGCAGTATATTGAAGTGGTTTACTGAAATTGATAGTGTATTACCTCTTTTTTCTGTGTACAGATGCGTGCTCAAATGTTAGCATACCTAAAAAAACATCTTATTTCTTCAAATTAGGTTAGTATATCACATATATCATATCTATGGTACTTAAGGGGCAGATCTCCGCAGATGCAGCCATCTCACTTTTAGATAAAAAGGTACAAAAAGGCCTCTTCATGTCGGCTTTGGCCCCATGAACGCCTCAAAGGACCGGGTCCCAATGGACCCGTGTGGCTCTGAAAAACGTACCAACATAATATATCTTTATTTCAAGTGATTACACTCATATCTTACATTATTAAATTAACTTAAATATGTTAATATCACACCCTACAAACTATTTTATTATAATATACTAGCTGTTGTCCGCGGCTTCGCCCGCGTGAGTTTCGCTTAGACGAAGACTTTTTGTCTTCCAAACTGTTTCGGATCTTCGATTTTTATATGTCTACAGAAAATGCTCATCAGGCTCTTGATTCTACAAATTACAAACGTAGATGTCGTGCTTCAGTTGTGTCTCAAACGCCAATGAAATCGTAATAAAACATAGAAGTCTTACAGAGATCTTGTCACTTTATTTCAATTTCTTTGGCTCTTGACACACAATTGAGACACAATATCGACGTTTGTAATTAGTGGAATCGGCCCCCCACATTAATCAAGTTTTGCTAAGGCGCCATTTCCATATACATATGTTATAGTGTAGCTGGTCTCTTGGAGTTATTCATCAGATGTTCCTGATCTTCAATTTTTATACGTCAGCAGAAAATGCTCATCAGGTTAAACGATTTTTGCTAAGGCGCCATTTCCATATATGTTATAGTGTAGCTGGTCTTATGCAGTTCTTCATCAGATGTTCCGGATCTTCAATTTTTATACGTCAGCTGAAAATGCTCATCAGGTTGAACGACTTTTGTTAAGGCACCATATCCATACTTTTGTTAAGGCACCATATCCATATTTCTTATAGTTTAGCTGTTCTGCTATGGTTCTTCATCAGGTGTTCCAGTTTTCAAAATCAATTATAGCCTATATGTTGCCCAGGCTTAATAGCTATACAACAAAAAAAGTTTCATTCAAATCCGTCCAGTAGTTTTTACGTGAAACGCGTACATACATACAGACATACAGAAAGACAGACAGACAAGAAATTCCAGATTTTTTTTTTTACTTTTTAAGTGTCCCTCTATCCATTTTAGTCAAAAATACTAAATGTACAGACAAAATATTTTTACTGTTTTATTATATGTATAGATTTCTGCACGGAGCATGTAAGCTCCGGCAGTGAGCCAAGTGCGGGCAGTCCCACCTCGTACCTATCATCTTTAGGATGCTGTTGGTACTACCGCGCACTCTCCTGAGCAAAAAGGGTGGCGCATGATCGTAGCAAAACAATCTATACCAGCCTCTTTAAACATATCGGAGGCACAACAATAGCGCGGTTATATAAGTTATGTACGTATGGGGTAGAAATATAAGGTTTATAATTCTATCATAGTGAAAGTGATTGCCGCGCCGCAGCCATTCCAGTAGGAATCGGTCCTATACTAGATACCTAAGATAGAACGAGCGCAGAGTTTTCCAATTAAAATTGTATTGTAACTAAACGCAAAAAATATATATAAATAAGTTAACAATAAAAAATCTTGAAATCCTGGACAAAAACTCTTCATTGAAAATTATATTAGTTCAGTTGTGTACGCGCCTGTACTAAATTACGTTTATAATACTGCAAATTTCGGATGGTTGGTAATATATTCTGTACGGCCGCTTTTTGCTAGATTGAGATGCTATTTCACCTTGGCTTGGATTTATAATTATATTTTTTAAACTACTACATATATTGATCTGATTTTTGGAGAATGGATAGTTAACTATATTTAGCAAATAATGCAAAACATGTGAAATCCGTAAATAAAAGACCAACTCGTTTAATGGACTATCGAAATTCATGGCGGCCGAATCATTGCATTTTTTCTCATAACTTATTAAATACTTATGATACTATGTTGATACTTACATAGACATTGAAAGCAACTTCAAAGTACAAACTCACGTCACCAATTAGTCTCTAGGGCCCATATTTATAGTACAAGCGCCAAAATACCTAAATTCACGTTTTTATTTTTAGCTCTTGAACGGTAATATTTTTTAAATTTCTGTTTTTTCAAACATTATACACAAATTAATAACAACTTGTGTAAAAAAAGTCATATCTCTACCCCATGCCATTTAGGAGATCCAGCATCCGGCCAAACGTTCCCCCAGCAGAATTTTGAATTTCTCCCAAGTCTTTCGATACACAAATTTTATTTATTCATAAACATTTACCTTTCACGACACTCTAATTATTGTACTTACTTTCATTTCGATCCGAGAACTTTTTTTGCTGGGGAAATGTTCTAAATGTCATCCTGGCAGAATCTGTTTGTAATTAAAATCTCAAAAACTAATTGATGCACAAATTTTAAACTTATATAAACATTTACACGACGTCATACTCTAATTATTTAGTGACATCACGTTTTAATATTCAGTACTTTTTTGCTAGGGGAACGCACTCAAAATAACGACAATCTAGGATTCTGCTATGGTACCGTCGTTCTAGCAGGAAAGTTCTGAACGAATGATCGGAGTGAGAAATATTCTGCGTGGGCAGACCTTGTATTTGTGCATTGATCTAGGCCTAAAAATATTCTAATCCGTGGTTGTAATTAGTGTTGCCATCTGTTATACTTCTTTACACAGACGTTTAAATGAGGTTTTGTCTGTAAAGTGCTCGTTTCTGCGTTTCTGTCCATTGGACCAACGATACAAGACCCACCGTGGTACAGTGGGTACACGTGGAAATAAAATTACCCGTCGACCCACCAAGAGGTTAGACTGGTGGGATAGGACCACAGGTAAAACCTCGCTTAGTGTGGACACTGTCCATTTATGGACCGAGCGAGCGAGGTCTCCATTTTTGCTTGGCCAAAAATCTCAAAAATGCTTTGGTTTCTATATCTGTGTGTACTCTAGAGGTCGCATTTCTCAACCGATTCCCGTGAAATTTTGGAAGCAGGTTCGATAAACATATGAAAATCGATAATCGAGCCATTTTTCGTTTTTTTTTCGAAAATGGCGGAGTTATCAAGATTTTAATATTTCAAGAAAAACATATGGTTTGAAAAGTCCCTTCGATCTGCAATCTACGCTGGTCTACAGTTCACAAAGCCACTATTACTTACAATAACAGATTTGTTAAAGTCATAACTCCTCGGCGGGCACAGCTTCTCCCTGCCCGGGTTGTGGATGTACAGCACTCGCTGCCCCTCGTCAGCGGTGTAGTTGACAGGGATGCTGAAGAACTTCACGCAGATTTCATTCTGGATCTTCCTAAAGGTCTCCATCATCACGTCTTGGGAGTGGAGGTCTGGGAGCAGAAGTTGTTATTGCCAACAAGCTATTACAAAATAAAAAACTGACAACTCACATAGCCTATAAAGTCACTCGGAGGAATGCAAGGAATCTAAAAATATCATCAATCAATACATATAATAAAACTGTAACTAGTCTGTGTCTGTACATAAAAAAAAACTATGAGGGGCCTCTATTGGCCCTATGAAGACCCATTTTTTGTAGATTTTTTTTTTCTGTATGTATGTTTGTACGCGCATCCCACAAAAACTACTGGACCAAATTTGATGCGGTTTTCACTGTTGTATTATAGAAGGTCTAACTTAAAATCTGACGTAAGTTCCATCTTGTTACGCCGATTAGAACCTGAGATATGCGAGGACGAAGTCGCGGGCACAGGCTAGTGGTGGAATAAAGAAACTTGCATAGTTTTTTTTCCTATGCTATTAAGTGGTTTCGCCTTCTCAGTTACACACGATTACGTAGTACTTATATTAATTGTGTGCCACGATACAAATGAATAAATATGGCAAAGCTATAAGGGTTCCTTGTTGACTACGGAACACCACCGGACCGAGCTCTAAGCTCCATCTTCTCACCGTAAGTAACGCTACAACAAACTTCTCCTTTTAAACTCAATTTACGTACCATAATGCTTGGGATTTATAGAGTAATGAACAATTCCTTTCGGCCACAGATTACATTTCGCAAGCTCGAATAACAAAAATAATTTTAAAGTAATAAAATACATCTTAAGCCTTGCTTCTAACAGAGTGCGCGAAAAAATGAGTTTTTAACTATTTCAGTAGTCAAAAGCGAGGTGTATTTAAACTAGAGTTCCGTATTTTATAAGCGGAAGCGTTGGTGGTAGAGTCAAATCATTAACAAGCTAATTATTAAAAAAAAAAAACACGACTGACAAGTTTTTACACAAAAAGTACATACAAACATATAAGTTATATACATTTTTGAAATCGCCTTTTATAGCCCTTCAATTTGATACCCTACTCGATAAGATTGATCAAATTAATTTTTTTTAGTCTGCTATTTATCGCATATATAATCCGCCATTTTGTTTTTATGATGACGTTATATAGCCTATGTCACTCGGAGGAATGCAAGGAATCTAAAAATACCTCTCACATCAAAATCTGTTAAGCCGTTCAGGACTTATGGTGGAATAAAGAAACTTACATACATACATACTTACATACATTCCTTTTTTGGTCAGTCGTGTAAAAAATTTGACCTCCATAGGCAATCAAATAATTCTCAAAACTACAATATAAGTATGTACTAGCATTTCAAAACCAGTAGCGGATTTAGAGTGTACGGGAGTACATGCACTACCCCAGACGGGTTTTTGTGTATCTAATATGGAGATAATCACTGAACCACAAATTATGAAAGTTTTTAAAAATTAAATAAAAGAATAAACATGAGTGAAACTTTTTCTTCTTAACAGTTATTGTTTTTAACAAGTTTATTTCTAACAGTTATTGTGGATTTTTCCTTTCTGTCCCCTCCCTGTGCTCCTCCCTACAGAAAAAATCCTGGATCCGCCCTTGTTCGGAACGAACACTGCTGAGAAGAAATAAACTATATACATATAAACTCTCTTTTTAGTCGTATTCGTCATGACTGAGGGTCGTGGTCATTATATGGAATAAATGAAACACACACGACTATCTTGGCAATGTTAATGGAGTGGTTTGCCATTGCCTTTTCCATTTCATACACTAGCTGATAATCATCAACCAGAGTGCAGGTTTCCTCCCGATGTTTTCCTTCACCGGAAGCAAGGGGTGGTCGATGAAAACTAACATAAGTACATGAGTCAGATTGGTATACAAACTCATGTAGCACGGGCAGGATTCGAGCTTTGGACCTTTGCAGCCACAGGCCTTACCACTCGGCCACCATCGCTTCTTCGCTACGTATGAACACGGAACCCTAAAAGTTAACTGCCTAACTCGTAAAACCAAATATTTTTACATGACTGTATTTTTGCATATAAACAATTTAAGATTGGCTTTTTATATGGATTTCCAAACGAGTTAGACATACTTAATACGAAAATTCTACAAATTTTATGTTAAAATTGCCCGCGGCTTCGCCCGCGTGATTTTCCCACGGAAACAGTGCTTTTTCCTGGGATGAAAGGTACTCTATGTCCTGCTCAGTACTTCTAACTATGTGTATGCGAAATTTCAAGAAGATTGGTTCAGTAGATAAAGCGTGAAGAGGTAACAAACAAACTCACTTTCGCATTTATAATATTAGTTAGGATTAGGATAGGATTAGGATTGTCTTAATAGAGTGAGACAGAAGCCTCTATCTCACTTTAGCTAAAATAAACATAATTTTTTGTCAAAATCACAGTTTATTCTTATAATTAAGTATAAAATATTAAAGTATGTCAAGAGAAACCATTTCAATGTAATGCTTGTATTGTGTTGCGTCTTCAGTCATCACCATGTAACTGAAACAAATGATTTCGTATGATGAAAAAAAAGATTATATATATATATATATATATATATATATATATATATATATATATATATATATATATATATATATATATATATATATATATATATATATATATATATATATATATATACGAGCAG
>CM031574.1:1603635-1685819 GCA_018467065.1 Ephestia elutella | reverse complement strand
TTGGATAACGCCATCTAGATTTTATTTAGGGAACTGAATTATGTTATTTTAATAGTCGCGAGGTCTACGTTCGCAGCGAACGACTAGTTACTGCGCTATACTTCAAAATGTTACACTAATGTTAAGGACTCTTTGACCGAGCGAGCGAAGCGAGCGAGGGCTATAATTCAAGTTGGGGCGAAAACAACATTGTTTGTATGTATGTAAGTATGTATGTATGTTTGTTCCGCGATAACTCTCGAACCGTTGAATTAATTTCGATGATATTAAGAATACGTGTAGCAACTATCCATAGAATTTTTAAGTTCGTTGCGCAACAAAATCGGTTCAGCCGTTTTTGAGATATTTTAAAATAATAATCGCGAGGTCTAAGTTCGCGGCGAACAACTAGTAGTAAGTAAAAACGGCAATATTGGCTGTTTTCTATAAGCTGTTGTTTAAAGAATTGAAGAGTTTTCGCCCTGAAATTTCTAATATGTATTGTAGAACGTATGTTTAAAGGGAGGACTGTTTCCAAAACACAATGGGAGAAATTTTGCTCGATAGAAAAAAATCCTGAAGTTACCTCTAAAATTTCATTGACCGAGCGAGCGAAGCGAGCGAGGCTATAATTCAAGTTGGAGCGAAAAACACATTGTTTGTATGTATGTATGTATGTATGTATGTTTGTTCCGCGATAACTCTCGAACCGTTGTTCCGATTTTGATGAAAGTTGGAATATGTAGGGATGGTTAATAGAATTTTCAAGTTCGTTGGGCATCAAAATCGGTCCAGCCGTTTTTGAGATATTTAATTTTTTGTGAAAATAAATATTGTTGACCGAGCGAGCGAAGCGAGCGAGGGCTATAATTCAAGTTGGAGCGAAAAACACATTGTTTGTATGTATGTATGTATGTATGTATGTATGTATGTATGTATGTTTGTTCCGCGATAACTCTCGAACCGTTGTTCCGATTTTGATGAAAGTTGGAATATATGTAGGGATGGTTAATAGAATTTTCAAGTTCGTTGGGCATCAAAATCGGTCCAGCCGTTTTTGAGATATTTAATTTTTTGTGAAAATAAATATTGTATTTTAATAGTCGCGAGGTCTACGTTCGCAGCGAACGACTAGTATTTTAATAGTCGCGAGGTCTACGTTCGCAGCGAACGACTAGTATGAATACAGATAACATCCGTGTTTTATTGACCGAGCGAGCGAAGCGAGCGAGGGCTATAATTCAAGTTGGGGCGAAAACAACATTGTTTGTATGTATGTATGTAAGTATGTATGTATGTATGTATGTATGTATGTATGTATGTATGTATGTATGTATGTTTGTTCCGCGATAACTCTCGAACCGTTGAATTAATTTCGAAAGAATACGTGTAGCAACTATCCATAGAATTTTTAAGTTCGTTGCGCAACAAAATCGGTTCAGCCGTTTTGGAGAAATACGCATTTTTATGAAAATAAATATTGCTCTATAACTTTTGAACCGTTATTCAGATTTGGATGAAACTACACAAATCACGAGATAGTATCACTATTTTTCTCATGTATATTGTATATCAAAATTGTTTCACCAGTTTTAGAGATATTGAGTTAAAACATGAATCGTTCATTTTCGTATCAGCGACATCTAGTGACATTTTTGTACATGTATTTATGTTCCGTGATAATTAGCAAAACGTTGAATTAATTTCGTTGATATTAGGAATGCGTGTAGCAAGTATTCCTAGAATTTATAAGTTCTTTGCGCATCTTTTATTATAGAGATATTGAATTAAAACATAAATCATTCATTTTCGTATCAGCGACATCTAGTGACATTTTTGTACATGTATTTATGTTCCACGATAACTTATCAAAACGTTAAATTAATTTTGTGGAATGCGTGTAGCTTCGACTATTGGCGTGTAGCAAGTATTTTGTCCGCGGCTTCGCCCGCGTGAATTTCCCACGGGAACAGTGCTTTTTCCCGGGATGAAAGGTACAGTCGGCCACATAGCAAACCTGAGACCGCTGCACCTGAAATACGATCCACTATAGAAGATTGGTTCAGTAGATAAAGCGTGAAGAGGTAACAAACAAACTCACTTTCGCATATATAATTTCGTTAGTATTGGTATTGGATTAGGATACAGTATCACGACATTTTCCCTTACGGGGTAGATTCATCTAGCCGTTATACGTAGGCTCGTATTTTAGTGAAAATAAATATTTCTTTATAATTTTGTAACCGGTTATGAGATTTGGAAGAAACTTAACATTTTATGAGATGAGTATTGCTATATTTCTCATTTATATTGAACTAGCTTTCGCCCGCGGCTTTTGCCCGCGTAAATTTTCCACGAGAACCATGCCTTTTCCCGGGATGAAAGGTATGTCCTTCTCCGTACTTTTAACTATGTGTATGCGAAATTTCAGGAAAATTGGTTCAGTAGATAAAGCGTGAAGAGGTAACAAACAAACAAATAAACGAACAAACAAACTCACTTTCACATTTGTAATATTAGTTAGGATTAGGATATCAAAATTGTTGAAACAGTTTCTGTGACATTGAGCTGAAACCTAAAGCGTGACGAAAAATTACTGTAATGTTTTCAAAAACAGTTATATTCTCCTTAGATGAAGTTCGGGGATGTATACTCGATTATAAATCACTTACTTTGGATAAATTATTAGGTAGTAAAAGAGTTGGCAGTCGGATGTACATACGTAGCTCTTTCGAGATCAAAACGGTTTACAGATATTATATTTGAACCAGGTTTTGATTATATCCGCTTTGAAAAAATTAAAAAAATGAAGTTACTCAGAATAGACGAAGAAAGAAAGAATTCGAAAATCTGTTCTTCTCAACCGCGCAATAACTGAATAATGTAATGCGTTGCGCGTTACATTTTTCTTTTAACAGAATCCCGTATTTTACTGAAAATTCAAATTGGTTCAGTTATTGATGATAACCAAATGATTGCTATTTTTCAAAGTCACAATACTATCGATACTCTACCATACCCTATTGCTGCAAGGCTTCAACACTAGCTCCAAAGAGTATATATATAATCACTACGTTTTAACTTTTAACTAGCTCGATTGAACTGTCAAATCAAAAAGTCAAAACAAAACTTGCGAGCGTGGTAATAACAACGACTTTTTTTCTCTTTTCTCTAACCAAATCCAAATCTCAGCTAGATAGAAGCCACAGTTTACCTTACATTATACTGAAAATAGAAGCATCACACACATCAGTCAGCCAGAAGCTCAACACCAAATCACAGAGTACTATATATTATAAGGAAACACCAAATCGTGACCAACTTGTGATAGCCGTGCCGTGCTAAATAATATTAGAATGGCGAGCAATAAGTCCCAATGTCTTCTTTCATCTTCATCAACATTTGTCGAGATTAAAATTGATCAAGACTCTGACGACGTCCCACAACACACTCCTCCGGCCCTTGTTGGATTTCCAATGGAATCTGAGTCGACTGCTGCTTCACATGGGCCAGGTGGGATCAAACCGGAATTAGTAGATGCTGCTCCAGTTGATATCAAAGTTGAAAATAATGAAACAAAGGATGGTACGTGTTTATTTTGTCATTTTTAAGGTTCCGTACATCAGAGGCAAAAACGGAACCCTTATAAGATCACTTTGTTATCCATCTAACATTTTTTTCTCAGGAATGCTTTAAGGTATCAAGTTGAAATTAACATCAACGTTGACTCGAGTATTTGAAAGCTTTTCAGCAGTAAAAAAAAAAATATACATCGATGTGATCAGGAGTTATTAATGTTGCGAATTTTCGTATATTTTGCGATATCAGACGAGAATCAAAACCGACAGAGTACCTACTTCCCGTTGACCTAAAATTGTGAAAGGCAAATAGCAAGGTCAAACAGAACTTGTACTGGAATAAGTCTGAAAGTTGCAATGTTGGAAAAGCTAGGGATCAAACTGCAAAGTTTATTTCTGAAACTAGTTGGTCTTTTAGTTAAGAGCTACAATGTGAGATGCTTTGGTGTACGGTACTTTGAGTTTGACTCACACTTGGCTGGTTTCTATTCATAAATAGTTGTGACATTCTGCACCCTGCCCCGGTTCCAGGGCTTTGCTCCCCTGAGAATTCAGTTAAAAAGTACCTTGTGGCATTCCAGGTTAATATCATAGGTTACTTTGACAGCATGAAGGCATGTTTCATTCTACCCATCTATCAAATTTCATCGAAATATATTTAGACTGATTGCATGATACAACGTAGAGAAATAAAGTCCACCCAGAAGTTTTTGTGAGAGAAATATCGCAGCAAATATTCTCACCACAAAATAATATCAAATACTTAATCTTTTGCAGAACCTTCAGAGCTGTCAATAGAGGAATCATTGAACATATTCGATGTGAAATTTGAAATTGATGAAGAGGGTCCTGTGCACCCCACTCCTGATACAGAGATGGCAACGGAAGAGGAGAAAGATGTCAGTAAAGGTATGTATTGACTTCCTTATGCAAAGGGGCCTCCAAGGCCAGGTTGGAACAGTGGACAAATCAGTATCCTCCGCTATCTACGGAACTCCCTCCAGCCGAGAAGCTCCCACCGGGTGGTTACTTCCTTGGAGCAGTCTGGAGGACTAAAAACAGATTCCGGGCTGCTGTTGGGAGATGCTGAGAACCGAGTCAGGTGGGAGTACTTGTCTGATAGCCTATATGATTGTGGAGCCGTCCAATCTATGGCTCATCTTCTAACATGCCCCAACTGCCCTTCCTCCTGTCTCTTGGAGGACCTGATTGAGGCCAACTTTACGAGTGGTGGAAGTGGCCAAATACTGGTAAAAAATTCTAACAACTCGAGATGATGATGATATAATTGAAGAATTGCTTGGTGTTCCAGTAGTAGGTCATAGGCTTGGATGTCTACCAACTATTTGACTACCTGAGGGTATAAAAGGTTTTGCAATCCATTGTTCATAACCTTTCTTTTTTGGCATCGGAAGTGAACACAACTAAATCGGCATCATACAGTTATCACAGCGCTACTTAGCCCAATAAGTGAACGTGTTTATATTGTACAAGTTCCGACTTGCCTGGGACCTGTTATTTTTTATGGACATTCAAATTAAAGGTATGTATTATTTATATTACTATTATGAATTTTCAATATACATTTTTTTAAAATAGAGGCTATACCGCCTTTCATCATTATCATCATAAGCTTTCCAGCCTTCTTTTTCATAAACCTTCTCTATCCTGGGCCATCGCAATCCAGTTCTTGCCAGCAACATTCTTTACGTGTTGTTGACCCATCTTGCTGCCGGGTGTCCTACGCTTCTTCCATATCGAATGGCAATTCTATTATAGTGTGCCACAAAATAGATAGATAGATCAACACTTTATTGCACCATTTACAGAAAAGAACATACAAAGTAGTGACAAAAGTAAATACATAAATGAGCGCAAAGGCGGGCTTATCGCAAATGCAATTTCTACCAGCCAACCTTACTGCTATATAACTTTTGTTTTGTTTTAGGTACTGGTATTAAGTGTTCTTTTAAAAGAATGCTGGTACTAGACACTTGGCTGTCTATTAAGCACAGAAAATCTGGACTCCAGCGGAGTCGGTTGGTTTTTCAAGCCCTTTTACAGTTGGTGCCTGACGCCGAGAATTACATTGCCGATGATTTGAAAAAAAGAGTTATTAATCTTTGTAAAAGATTTGAAATTTTTTGGAAGAAACTCGGTCGCAACCGTTATCGTGTAGTCTCTAAATATCAAGACTGGCTTAACAAAGTAGAAGTGTGCGTTCTGCCAACTTGTCCAAGGAGCCAGGACAATCGAATGCCAGCAGAGGTTTCAACTAGTCAACAGAACAGTGAGAAGTGCTTCAAACTTAGAGAGTTAAGTAACGTAAACAGTTCCAATTATTCGTTGAATGATACAAGAGGATCTAACGCTGCCGCTTCATTAAATTTCAACACTGATGAAGTGTTGTCTCTCATTAATGAGGCTAAACTGACTGAGCATCAGTATATTAGGGTGAAAGAGTTTATTAATGCAAAAGCACCGAATGCATTACCATCTTATGAACAAGTGATGGAAGCTAAGAAGCGGTGTTATCCATCGCAAGAGGTCATCACGGAATCTTCTGCTGAAGTAGAATGAGGATCATTCAGTCAAAATGTTGAACTTCGCAGTACTAAGGCGGATGGAGTATATGAAATTTAAGCGTATTACTTTTTGAATGAATCCATTAAGAAATGACAAAGTTTTTTTTTCTGCGGTTTTTATCTACAATCAGCGATGTATGACGCTTTAACCAGATGTTTTGTAATATAGCCAATAAATATGTCGAGTGTGTCCTCCATCGAGGACCTCTACCCATTTATTTCTTTCTTTCCTTTTATTTTTATGGATTAATTATGTCCTTCCTCTTTAGCCTTATTCTAAAGGCGGGTGTTATCAGCTTGGCAGCCAGTTCATTACAGTGGACCTCCAGTCTCTCCCGATATCTTTCCGCAGCCACAAAGATCTCTTCCTTTACTGTGTTCATTTGTAGGTGGCTGTGTATTTCGTCGTCCGTAGCAAACCACGTGTGCGTAACCCTGGCAGGAAAGTGTCTCCTGGAGTTAAGTGAATGGAACCCAAACGTTGTGCGTAGTCTAGTGTAGAGGTGCCGCGAAAAAAAAATTTGTGCGTCTTGTAGTTTAGGAAAAAAACGGAAATCTAGGATTCTGCTAGGGTAACGTCGTTCTAGCAGAAAAGTTCTAAACGAATGATCGGTGAGAGAAATATTCTGAGGGGCAGAGAGTATAAATCCACGATACTTTATGACTGAACACACTAATCTTTCAATTAAACGGTCAATAGATACCATTATTTCTCGACCTTCGACAGATATTTTGAATGCCTTCTCTCCTCGCTCGAGAACCTTGTGGGGGTCCGTGTATGGCGCTTCCAGTGGACGTCGGACGCAGTCTCTCCTCAAGTAGACATACTCCGCTGTATCGAGGGCCTTTGATATGTAGAATGCCTTCTGTCCATGCCGAAGTACAGGTTGAGGCGTTAGCTTTGCCATGTGTAGTCGAAGTCTTCCCACAAAGTCTGTGTAATCAACGAACTCAGCAGGAAACTTTGCCTACATTATCTTTGCATGCTACGAACTGGATATCAGTTGTAAATTGGGAGATATAGTCAAGGTAGCGAAATTGTCTTGGAGAGTATTTGTCACGGTTAGATAAAAATACGTACGTCAGCGGCTTGTGGTCCGTGAAAACTGTAAAATGTCTGGCTTCTACCATGTGTCTAAAATGTTTTATTGTGTAGAAATAGATGTGTGATGTGCGTGTAAGAACAGTATGGCTTGGGAATGAAATGAAGAAGGCGACACTGATGTAAAAATGAAAGCGTTATATTGCTTAGGAAAACACAAATACAATATAGTGAAAGGTAGGTACAGAATGGATAGAAGAAAGTAGACGCGCAATCACGACATTTTATCGTTAGTGCGGTGTCGTAGTTAATGGTCGCTACAATTGCTTGTAAATGGCCAAGAATTCACGGTCGTATGGACTATACTTCTTTTTGCGCTTCTGTGAGTCTGCGTGAGAAGAAGGCGAGCGGTTTCAAGATCCTTACATTTTTTTGTTGTAAAACTGACCCAATCTAAGTATCTGACGCGTCGGTGAAGACAGCTAACTCAGCATTGGGATCAGGATGGACTAACATCATAGCTTCAGAAAGACTTGACTTACAGGCATCAAAAGCTTCCAGCATCTCAGGTGTCATTGTGATGGGTTGCGAACCTTTAGATTTTGGACCTGTCAAGACAATGTTGAGCGGTGTCGAACTCTTGCAGCTTCAGGTATAAATCTCTGTAGAAGTTGAACATGCCGAGGAAACGGCGCATTTCTCTCACTGTCTTTGGAGCAGGGAAGTCCCGTATCACTTGCACCTTTTCTGAGAGAGGACGAATGCCATCTGTGCTTACCTCATGTCCTAAAAAGGTAATATTTGTTTTGCCAAACTCACACTTCGCTGAGTTGATGAGAATTCCGTAGTCAGTCAACCTCTGGAATATTTGACGAAGATGGTCCATGTGGTCTGTTTCTGAGGGTGAAAATATGAGAATATCGTCCAAATATCCGTAGCAGAATGGTAGGTCTCTGAGCGCCTCATCGACAAACCTTTGGAAAGTTTACGCAGCATTTCAGAAAGTCATGTCATGTCATAGTCATGTTTCGAATGTCATATAAGGAAATTCGAAAAGTCCAAAGGGTGTAATAATGGCCGTCTTCTGAATATCCTCCTGCGCTACTGGAATTTGGTTAAACGCTTTCAGCATGTCAATTTTTGAGAAGATCTTACTGCCAGACAGCTGGTGAGAGAAGTCCTGGATGTGTCTAATTGGATACCTATTTGGAATTGTCCTTGCGTTCAGCGAAATGTTTCCTCGGTGAACTTCCTGGCCGCCTCACTCGCGTCTTGAAATCCAGCAGCTTCCTCGGCTTTGTTGTCCGGGTCCATGGCGATACGAATACCGAACGACTTTGAAGGAGATTTGAAGAAATAAGGAAATCGAAAGAAAAAGGGATATCACGTCGGGGTATATATATCCTAGTAAGGCAAGGCAAAAATAAAGAAAGCGTTCGGACCCAAGTCATTGTATTTTTATTACCCAATGTGACCACTTGAATAAAAGAATCCAAGATGCTTGAATTTTAGCGCGTAAATGATCTGTCAGTTTGCTGTCCTCTGGTTGGCCGAAACATAAACGTCAATTTGCCATAAGACTTTTCTGACCAATGAATTGAAGTCTGTCCTTTTTGACCAAAATGGCGAACGTGCAGCGTCCACGTCGAAGAGGTGAGTTATATAATCTATATAATCTTATTTTATTTCAGTCATCGACATTTGATTTCTTAAACAGTATAGATTAAAAAGTGACTTATATGTACTAGTTTTTAAATACTATTACTATTTCGTTCAACGTAACTGTAATGCATATTTATGTACCTCCAAAAAAAATATGTACTCGCCTGATCACAGTGGGCGTTACTTTTAATATTGCCGTTTTTTATGTGATTACTTGATCACATTGGGTTTTACATTAAAAAAATATATTACGATTTTTTTATTTTATTGCAGGTTTGAAAAATTATGAAATCGAGGACTTGTTAAATGATTCAGATATTGAGAATCTGGACCCAGGTCAGCAAGATGATGGCTTATATTCGGATTTTGAGTTCGAAATTACCTCGAACCGAGATGACAGCAGCTCATCAGAATCGGAGCTCGAGGCTGAGACTACTGTATCAGCTCAACGTGGAATTCCTCGTGGTAGAAGTAGCGGCAGAGGACGCATAGCTAACTCGACTGGGACCCAGAGGCAGAATATCCCAGCCTCTGGAGGCGCCACCAATACAGGTTGGTCTGTTAGATCATTTCTCCCACGATTTAGAACTGATGCAACCAAGCTACCCGCCTAATGTTATGCAAGAAACCGATGACAGGCTAAGTCTATTTATGCAGTATGTAAATGATGATATTATCAAAGAGGTTGTAGATTGTACCAATCAGACAGAGGTCAAAATGACCGGTAAAAGTTTAAAAGACATTGTTCAATGCCGGTTAGCTGCGGACAGTTCGTTCAATAAATAATGGTATTATCATTCATCAATTAATATCAAATAGATTTTCTGAATATATATTGGAGTATGAATATCTATAATTAAAATATACCATTTAAGTAAGTATTTTTGCGTTTCCGATACTCAAATCAAAGATGTCGGCCTTCACGTGTGGGATGCCATTATAAAATAATATTACATTTAATTAGTATATTTTTATTCTTTGATGAAAGATTGGATTAATTAGGTAATTTTTAGCATAATATATTAGTTTTATGTATTAAGTACTCATATCATTTCATATTTATATTTTTTAATGAAGAATTATGTATGTATTTTAATTTTTACTTAAATAATTCAATGTTATTTCTTTACCTGGTAACACTCGACTCTTCAGCGTAGCTTGATTTTGACGTTGACCGATTGTCGTCGATCGACATTGACACTTGAATCATATCAACATCTGTCAACGTCAAAATCAAGCGCCCAAGAATTAAGAGTGTTACCAATATTTAATTATTTGGTAAAATTAAAATAATACATAATTCTTAATTCTAAAATATAAATATGAAGTGATATGAGTGTGCTTAATAAATAAAACTAATTGAGTTAAAAAATACCTAAATAATCCAATCTTTCATCAAAAAATAAACAATATACTACTTAAATGTAATTTTTGGCATGTCCCAGACGCACGTAAAAGCCGACATCTTTGATTTGAACAGAAACGCAAATAATTACTAAATGGTATATTTTAATTATAGAAATTCATACTCCAATATATATTCAGAAAATCTATTTGACATTAATTATGATGAACGATAATACTATTATTTATTGAACGAACTGTCCGCAGTAAGCCAAGCCCCATACACTTTGAACAAAGTCCTTTGACCGTCAAGGAGTTGTACGTTTACATAGGTATATGTTTTGTCATGTCAACCATTAATTATCTATGGCTTAGAAGATACTGGGAAACCAAGTGGAGGGTGGCTATTATAGCTGACCATATGTCTCGAAACCGGTTTTTAACGTTGAGGAACTCGCTGAAATTTGTCTACGATGACAATATTCCAAATGAGACTAAAACTAAGGATAAGTTGTGGAAAATGAGACCTCTGATTGAAAAGGTGCAAAACGGCTGCAGGCGCCAAGAAAAACAAAAAAATTTGTTTATAGACAAAATGATGATCCCATTCACTGGATCTTGCCCATCGAAGCAATATTGCCTTATGAAACCACACGCAGTAGGTCTGAAAGCTTTTACACTTGCTAATCCTAATGGTCTGATTTGCGACTTTGATGTTTACCAGGGGAATACGACATATCCTCAGTTTGAATCCTCTAACTATGGACTTGGGGAAAAGGCAGTATTAACCTTAGCTGATTCTCTTGTCCCAGGCCATACTTTGTACATTGATAGATATTTTACTTCAATGAAATTAGCCGAAGAATTGCTCAATCGAGGTATACGGTGTACGGGAACGATTAAAAAAAACAGAATCCCAAGAGATGCAAGAAATAAACTTATGGATGACAAAGAATTGAAACGTTGTGGTAGGGGCGATTTACATACTCTCTTTTCAGAAGATGGTAAAATAGCCATTACTAAATGTTTTGACAACAAACCGGTGTTAATGTTGTCTAGTGCTGAGGCACAAGAACCGCTGGATGTTTGTCGCCGGTGGTGTAAGCGCACCAAATGCTACGTTGATGTCGATAGGCCCAGAGTTGTTCGCAATTACAACATATATATGGGCGGCGTTGATTTAGCCGATCGTCAGTTGTCTGCATGTCCATTTAGGTATCGCACACGTAAATGGACGCAACGGTTTGCATCCCATATGCTTGACTTAGCAGTGTGTAATTCTTGGGTGCAATATAAAACCGAGCAATTACGCAGAGGTGTGCCGGTAAAAACAGTACAACAGCTGCGAAATTTTAAAATGGACCTAGGAGAGCAGCTTATCGAATTGAACTCGTGTGAAGAGGAGATATCTGATAATATGGATTCTGATAATATGGATTCTGATAATATGGATTCTGATGAACAAGAGCAACCTGTACCCAGAAAGAGAGGAAGGCCCACACCTATTGTCATTCCATCCAAAACACGCCGTCTCCACAACGCGAAGCACATGCCACTGTTCGAAGACAAACAATCAAGATGCCGCCATTGCCATAGCAATAAATCACGGTTCAAATGCAGCACTTGCAATATTACCTTATGTATGAATAGGCAAAGAAATTGCTACAAACAATTCCATGAATAGATTTCATAAAATTGAATAATTGTTGGTAAGATGTTATCTACTTAAAATTACATTTCTAGACTTGTAAGTGTTTTTAGTCAGAAGTTTTCCTCCGCCTTTTTCAACCGACTTCCCAAAAAAGGAGGAGGTTATATGTTTCGATGTATGTATGTTTTTTTTTTATGTATGTTCGCCGATTTCTCCGCCTACAGTGGACTGATTTCCGAAATTGTTTTTTTATTCGTAATGATATATACCCAAGTTGGTCCCATTTTAACCACGTCAGAATCTTTTCGGTAATTTTAAAGATACCTAACAAAATATAAAAATACCAACATTGCATTATAGAGCAAAAGCCCGCGATAGCATGCCCTTCCTTATTTTATTAAAACTAAAGATTTTCTGTGTATGTTCCAAACATTTAGTGACTATAAAAGTTGGATCATGATTACTTAGGTAGATTATTTGTAGCAATAACATTTAAAGTGGTAACTCAATTTCCTTAAAGTAAAGATTTTTAAAGATTTTATTCCTAACTAGCTTTTGCCCGCGGCTTCGCCCGCGTGAATTTCCCACGGGAACAGTGCTTTTTCCCGGGATAAAAAGTAGCCTATGTGCTATTCCAGGTCATTATCTACCTCTGTACCAAATTTCATCGAAATCCGTCCAGTAGATTTTGCGTGATTGAGTAACAAACATCCTCACAAACTCACAAACTCACATCCAAACTTTCGCATTTATAATATTAGTATGGATAATATAAGAAATCACGCCATCCATTACCAGGCAATTGGTGCAGATATAAACCCCTGCTAGACATTGTAACTTTACTAAATTATTTGTTTTATTATAAAAGCTGAATTTGTTATTTATAAAAGCTGAATTTTTGTTTTATTATAAAAGCTGAATTTAATATGTATTACTTTTGTGCTTTTTATACCTATAAAAATCATCCTTGCTATCCATATTACCTGCATAAGCAACTAAGATCTAAACTTCATACCTAGTCGCTAATATTTTTTACTTGTATATACCACGCAGAGAAATATTCAGCATTTTTAAAATAAGGAAGGTTTGGTCGTCGCGTGCTCACGGTCTATTTATGTGCCAAAAATAATAGACAATTTGACATGTTCTGACATTTCAAATCAAACTGACATAAAAAGTTTCGAATTCTTAATTCTTTATTTTCGGCCACCAGTGAAAGAAAAGTTTAAGTTTTTACTAAAGAAAATGAAAAGGTGTAGAAGCACTAAAAATAATAAAATAAAACTTTTTTCCAAAAAAGTGAACCGACTTCCATAATAAAACTTAAAATCATGAAATAACAATAAAGAAAAATGTATTAGCATGCTACCTACTGAATGAGGTGAAGTCGGTGCCAAATTTAATATTAAATAATATAAATTAACATTAGAATCATGTAGGTACATATACAAAATGCCTAGCTAAACAATTACATAGTCCTGCACTTGGCACCGACTTCACCTCATTCAGTAGGTAGCATGCTAATACATTTTTCTTTATTGTTATTTCATGATTTTAAGTTTTATTATGGAAGTCGGTTCACTTTTTTGGAAAAAAGTTTTATTATATTTTTGATACCTGAAATGTTCCTAATGGTTCCTAAAGGAATCTTCTTTTTTATTGTTATATTTAGACTGTAAGGATAAACTTAACGTAATGTTGGTCGTAATGATCTCATTGTTGCTGTTTCGAATGGTTTTATGATACTTATTAAATAGTTATAAGAAAGATTTTTTCTATGATACTTGTTAGACAGTTGTAGGTAAAAGTTTCATAAAGACTGATCTCATTCCTGAATATTATGATAGTCTCAATTTTGGGAATAATATACTTACCTAAATGTCTTCATGGTCACTACAGCATTTAAATTTTAATTATATGTATCCACGTAGGCAAGATTAAAATTTTGTCGTTATCGTTTTCGTTCATTTTTTTAATAAAAGTTTTAAAACTACTTTTTTTTTCATTTATTAATTACTAGCTTTTGCCCGCGGCTTCGCCCGCGTGAATTTCCCACGGGAACAGTGCTTTTTCCCGGGATAAAAAGTAGCCTATGTGCTATTCCAGGTCATTATCTACCTCTGTACCAAATTTCATCGAAATCCGTCCAGTAGATTTTGCGTGATTGAGTAACAAACATCCTCACAAACTCACAAACTCACATCCAAACTTTCGCATTTATAATATTAGTATGGATAACCCATTGGACTCGCATGAGTACAAATAAATCAAGGACACGTTTGCAAGTAATACCCAATGTCCTCATGCAAGAACAAATTATATTGTAATTTTAAATATCCCAAAATAATCATACATACTCATAATGTAGCCGTCAATAAGTCTCAATGTAGTATTCCATACATTACAAGATTCGGACGCAAGTCGATTTTTTTTTTAAATTAACCCTAAAATTTAAAAATCTACTTGCGTCCGAATCCTTTTTGCTTTTTTTGTCCTCGCTCGAGGACACTGGGTCGCACTTCATAAAGGTAAATTTTAAGCTTGGGTTTTACGAGGATATAGGAGTGTCAGCTTTAAAGAAGAAAATATAGAGAGAAGTTAGTAGAATTAAAAGAAGTAAAGTACAACACCGCTATATTGAGTGATATTTACAAGATAGGATATACAAGAAGTAGGAAAAGATATGAAATCTCTAGCACTGGGAACACAAGGGTTATTATCTTCCGGACGTCTTTTAGCCAACTGCGGTAGATCTCATCTTAGATTTTGAAGATCGGTTCAATTTTCTTGTTTCTCATAGTGTTGATGGCCAGCAAACTTCAAGTTAACAAAAGGGTATGTAGGTATTTGATTTTCCCTTGAATTTTCTTCAGACGAAGAGTGCGACCCACAGTCTATCTCACAATGAAATAAAACATTTATCGAATAATGCTACACAAACTTAAAAAAACTGTCGAACTGCAACACTACACACTCCTTATTTTATAATTTTTTTTTTATGAAAATATTATTACATAAATATATATTCGCCACTAAATTAATCGCTAATATGCCATGATTATGGTAACCTGACTACTTAAACTCCATTTTTTCTTAATTGTCCTATTATGTAAACAATCTTTCATGCGAGCAAGAATGCATGGAAATTTTTCACCATGTCTAATTTCTATATGAGAGTACTTTAGTACTAATTGCATCTGAGATGCACAAAAATCCAAAAATAAAATCTTCACACTACTTTTTGTTGAAAATAAATCAAATATTAGTTCAAACCTAAATATTCTAAAGTAAAACATTAATTAACCACGAAAGTAATTTCCTAAAAAATCTATTTTAATTTATATTGTTGTAAAATCATAAAAAGATATGGTAAGATTGTTTACATAATAGGACAATTATGAATAAACAGACCTTACCTACCTATATATTTTGTCAAGTACAATAAATTATTTTTCAAATATTTATGAATAAGGCTACAGGCCATCCGAAATTCCAAAATTATAGCTTGTGTTGTAATATAATCTTAATATCTATCCGACTAATATTGTAAATGCGAAAGTTTGGATGTGAGTTTGTGAGGATGTTTATTACTCAATCACGCAAAATCTACTGGACGGATTTCGATGAAATTTGGTATACGGGTAGAAAAATACCGGGAATAGCACATAGGGTACTTTTTATCTCGAAATTCCCACGGGATCGAAGTTTCCGGGGCGCGGCTAGTTAAGTTATAAATCTTATAATATTGGATATGTACAACTATCATGAGCTAGCAATACTGAGGTAAAGTGTAATTTAAAAGTTTGAATATAAACCTTTTTTAGGGTTCCGTACCTCAAAAGGCGAAAACGGAACCTTTATAAGATCATTTTGTTGTCTGTCTGTCGCGCACTTGGCCGGTTTTTTTACATACATAGAATCACGTCTTTATCCCTTATGGGGTAGACAGAGCCAAGACTCGTGAGACTTGAAGGCCACGCTTAGCTGAATAGTGGGCTCTCTGATGGAATGGAATTCAGGTTTTTTTACTGAATAAATAAATGATAAAAACATTCGCAGGTGTCACTTCAACACAAACATCGGGAGCTGACAAACTGAAACCAGCTGCAGGAAGTACAACCAACAGGAAACAGTGCAAGTCCCGACGAGGGTCGACAACTCTGACTGGTCAGGGACCACACCAGTGTGAAGTTTGTCAGCGACGGTTTGAGCGTCGTTCTCAAATGATGGATCATTGTGGAACTCACACCTTCAAATTTAATGAGTGTGAGTGATCGATGATTTATTAACTAAACAACATTTTTTCCTGATTGTCCTATTATGTAAACAATCTTACCATGTCTTTTTATGATTTTACAACAATATAAATTAAAATAGACTTTTTAGGAAATTACTTTCGTGGTTAATAACTGTTTTACTTTAGAATGTTTAGGTTTGAACTAATATTTGATTTATTTTCAACAACATTCAATAAAAAGTACTGTGAAGATTGTTTACATGATAGGACAAGTAACAATAAGCAGAGTTTAACTAGCCTCTGCCCGCGACTTCGTCCGCGCTTAATTTACTATTGTTTATATCTCAGGTTCTAATTTAGATTTAAACTTAGACATTTGAAATTACTGAACGGGACCTTTGGAATATGTTCGGAGCCCTTCCGGGATGACGCTCAAAAAAGTCCCTAATGGGAGAATCCTGCCCGGAAATCCTGGAATTTAATTTTAATATTCTATAGTTTTACTATTATATCTCGAAAAAGACCTACAATGTCGAAAACATAGTCCTATTAAAAGTTTGAGAGCATTAAATTCTGCATTTTATGGGATTAAATACATATTTTATGGACTACTCGGTCCCATACAAGTGCTCATCGAAGTTTAACAAATCCTACAGTTATTTTAAATGCGAAATTTTAGACATGTGCGAGGATGTATGTTTGATACCCAACTACGCAAATTCTACTAGACGGATTTCGATGAAATTTTATTGAAGACTAGCTGTTGCCCATGGCTTCGCCCGCGTGACTTTGGCTTGGATGAAAATTCTTTTTGTGTTCCAAACTGTTTCCTGTGTTCCAATCTTCGATTTGTATACGTCTACAGAAAATGCTCATCAGATTACCCAAGTTTTGCTAAGGCGCCATTTCCGTAAATGTTATAGTGTAGCTGGTCTCTTGAAGTTATTTATCAGATGTTCCAGATCTTCAATTTTTATACGTCAGCAGAAAATGCTCATCAGGGTGAACGATTTTTGCTAAGGCGCCATTTCCATATATGTTATAGTGTAGCTGGTCTCTTGGAGCTTTTCATCAGATGTTCCAGATCTTCAATTTTTATACGTCAGCAGAAAATGCTCATCAGGTTGAACGATTTTTGCTAAGGCGCCATTTCCATATATGTTATAGTGTAGCTGGTCTCTTGGAGCTTTTCATCAGATGTTCCAGATCTTCAATTTTTATACGTCAGCAGAAAATGCTCATCAGGTTGAACGATTTTTGCTAAGGCGCCATTTCCATATATGTTATAGTGTAGCTGGTCTCTTGGAGCTTTTCATCAGATGTTCCAGATCTTCAATTTTTATACGTCAGCAGAAAATGCTCATCAGGTTGAACGATTTTTGTTAAGGCACCATTTCCATATTACTTATAGTTTAGCTGTTCCGTTATGGTTCTTCATCAGGTGTTCCAGTTTTCAAAATGAATTATAGCCTATATGTTGCCCAGGATTAATAGCTATACAACAAAAAAAGTTTCATTCAAATCCGTCCAGTAGTTTTTGCGTGAAACGCGTACATACATACAGACAGACAGACAGACAGACAGACAGACAGACAGACAAGAAATTCCAAAAATTTTTTTTTGCTTTCTATTGTTCTTTATAGGTCTCCCTCTATCCATTTCAGTCAAAAATATTAAATGTACAGACAAAATATTTTTACTGTTTTATTATATGTATAGATTGGTTCAATAGATAAAGCGTGTAGAGGTAACAAACAAACAAATAAATTAACAAACTCACTTTCGCATTTATAAATATTAGTTCGGATTCTAGTTTTTATTTAGACCCACCCCTACATGTATGTATATGTATTGATGATGATTAGTAAGTATGTGAAAATTATTCTTACATGAGATAAATATTAGATGGATTGGTGCCATTTGGTAAGGTTTGTTGATCATATCATGATCTGTAATTTTTATTTTGTTTTTAGCAATGTCTGGCCAAGAGGATATCATTTTGGTCCCCGCCTTCAAGGGGAAGAAGTCCCTTGGAAGCGACACCATCGAGGAACGCACGCCAAAAGGCAGAGTAAGTATTTGTTTATTTGTTTAAGTTAAGGTACACCAACATGTTCACATTATCTAATAAGGTAGAGGTACCATATTACGTAAGTGTACGGAATTCCGTAAGTTTTTGATTTAGGCCCAAAAATAAGAAAACTACTAGTTGTTTTAATTATGCAGTTTTAATTCGCGTCAAATAAAAAGAATGATGGAAGGGTTAGGTGGGGGTGAAAGTTGCGCATGGCTACGACTGACGAACCAATAGCGTTTGGCGGACGAGATCCACCCGACCCCCGCTCACCGCATAGACCGATAAATCGCCTACTGCGCAGCTTAACAGCAATAGGGGACCGGACAACTTTTTTTTTTGATGCTTCTTTGAAATACCTCACATTAATAGAATCATCCGTAAAAGAATCACATCCATAACTAAAGTATTTTCCAAGACATAGCCAAAAACAATTCACATTTTCAAGCGATTTTTGGACGATACCAAAACGCCCCTAACTAAACGTACATTCATGTGACGTCACGCGTAGAAAATGGACTTTCCCTAAAAGTTTGAACTCGAATAAATTAGCTCTGATGAATAAACTCGTGCTGAAAAGTCGCAAAATGGGTTTAATTATATGTATTCTATCATAAAATTACATATTTTTAACAATTCTCATACCTAGACCGGTCCCCTATTATTTATCTTACCTGACGAGACTTATACCTATCAAGTATTAACAAAAGAGCGTCAGTTGCACATGGTATAGCCTGACCAGGTATATAAAAATCCTCGCCATGTTGCGGAAAACCAATAGAACTAATTTCTTATACTGGCAACTAATTAAAAAACCCATCTGTCTTTATTTTTGGATTTTTGAGCATCTCAGATGCAATATTAGTACTAAAGTACTCTCATATAGAAATAAGATATGGTGAAAAAATTCCATGCGACCAAACCATGTATAAAGACCTGGTCGCGGGTTCAAGTCCTGCTCGCATGGAATTTTTTCACCATATCTTATTTCTATATGAGAGTACTTTAACCCATCTGTCATTTATCCTGTCAAAGTTTGACTTTCAAAAAGGGCGGATCCAGTATTTTCAACCGACTTCCCAAAAAAGGAGGAGGTTATATGTTTCGATGTATGTATGTTTTTTTTTATGTATGTTCGCCGATTTCTCCGCCAATTGAGGACTGATTTCCAAATTTGTTTTTTTATTCGTAATTATGTATTCCCAAGTTGGTCCCATTTTAACCACGCCAGAATCTATACGGTAGTTCAAAAGATACCTAACAAAAAATAAAAATACCAACATTGCATTATAGAGCAAAAGCCCGCGACAGCATGCCCTTCCTTATTTTATTAAAACTCAAGATTTTCTGTGTATTTCCCCAACATAGAAATAGCGATTAGCGACTATAAAAGTTGGTTCATGATTACTTAGGCAGATTATTTGTAACAATAACATTTAAAGTGGTAACTCAATTTCCTCAAATTAAGTTTTTTAAAGATTTTATTCTTAATAATATTAGAAATCACGCCATCCATTACCAGGCAATTGGTGCCCCTGCTAAACATTGTTACTTTACTAAATTATTGTTATATTTGTTTTATTAAAAAAACTTAATTTAGTATTACTTTGGGAGGCCCCAAGGGTGCTTTTTATACATATAAAAATCATCCTTGCTATCCATATTACCTGCATAAGCAACTAAGATCCAAACTTCATACATAGTCGCTAATATTTTTTACCCGTATATATCATGCAGAGAAACATTCAGCATTTTTAAAACAAGAAAGGTTTGGTCGTGATGGGCTCTCGGTCTATTTATGTGCCAAAAATAATAGACAATTTGACATGTTCTGACATTTCAAATCAAACTGACATAAAAAGTTTCGAATTCATAATTCATTATTTTTGGCCAGTGAAAGAAAATTTATTAAACTAAAAATGATAAAATAAAACTTTTTTCAAAAAAAAATTAACCGACTTCCATCATAAAACTTAAAATCATGAAATAACAATAAAGAAAAATGTATTAGCATGCTACCTACTTAATGAGGTGAAGTCGGTGCCAAATTAAATATCAAATAATCTAATAGTACATTGTGATATAAGTGCGGTAAGTTGAAAATTACAGCCGAGGCGATATTGCTAGCCCGAGCCGTAGGCGAGGGCTACAAGAAAGGCAGAGGCTGTAATTTTCAAAGCGCACGTATGTCATACGACGTTTTATAACATATTTGCGAGGAAATATTTAAATAAAACTCGGAAAACGACAATACCAAAGAAAAAGCGCGCGGTATAATTTTACTTGTTCACAAATTAGCGATGCGCGCGCATCACCGCGCATTTTGACGACCTCCGTGGCCCAACGGTCATCACGCCGGACTGCCACACCGGAGGTCCCGGGTTCGATCCCCGGTCGGGTCAAGATGGAAAATGATCTTTTTCAGATTGACCCGGGTCTTGGATGTTTATCTATATATGTATTTGTTATAAAATATAGTATCGTTGAGTTAGTATCCCATAACACAAGTCTCGAACTTACTTTGGGGCTAACTCAATCTGTGTGATTTGTCCGTAAGTATATATTTATCAGCGCTTTTTTTTAAGGCAAATGCACAAAAAACAGCCAGTATTACTAATGAAGTAAATTAATATTTTTGTGTTTTGTTACAGATAAATGGTTGTAATTTATTGTCAAAATTAATTTAAAGAATTAAATTTTTATTTATTTTATCTCCTAAAGTTAATTTTATTCATAAAAAGTTGACCACTTTTCGGACATAAAAACTCTATGCTAAAATTTAAAAAAGTATCGTTCGTTTTTAGACGGAGCGTGCGTTTTACTTTACAATAACGCACAAGTGCGTAATGAGATACAATACAATATTGAAATTGGTGAAATAAATGACACTTTACGAGCAAATATGTTATAAATTAATATTATAATCATGTATATATTATATAAAATGCCTAGCTAAACAATTACATAACACCCTTACCTACTCCTGCACTTGGCACCGACTTCACCTCATTCAGTAGGTAGCATGCTAATACATTTTTCTTTATTGTTATTTCATGATTTTAAGTTTTATGATGGAAGTCGGTTAATTTTTTTTTGAAAAAAGTTTTATTATTTCTGGGAAGGGCACCGTTTTCCGTTCTCGAGAATAATTACGAGATATTTTTAAAGAAGTTTCCGCTTGTTCTTTGAAAATTTCGAGAACGGCACATCAATAATGGTGGCGGATTGTTGTTTTGGAAATAAACTTGTAAGAAATTATTACTACTAAATCCTGTTATTTTAACAACTTGAATCTTAATACGATATGGACTGTTATGGAACTTGCCTGCACAGTATGTACACAAAATACCAGTCGGTGATGTGTGTGGGGGGGGGCACATGCCCCTGTATCCAACACTTTAAATAAATCCGCTACTGCTTTCAATAATGTTGCAATATAAAACGCATAAGTGCTGCCTCTAATTCAGGATTTTTATATTTCTGGTCAGGCTAATACATTGTGAAAGAAATAAATACATTGTGGAATCAGTTATGATGTCTCCTAATGTCAGTCAGAGCAAAACAGCCATAAGTGCGTGTGATGTGGATGTGTCAGTGCGCCAGCAAGCTGCCGCGCGGATTTTCTTAAGGGGCCGTCCATTAATCACGTGACCTTTTTTTAAGCATTTTTAACCCCCCCTCCTCCTTGGGATACATATGGTGAGGTTTAAGACTACCCCCCCAGCATCACGTGTATTTTTAGTGTCTACAAAAAATCTTGATGAAAAGGAAAAATAATTGAAAAAATATGTACTGATTCTGATTTCTGAATTAATAAATACACGTGATATCTAAACCCCCCTCGTGATTTTTGTCAGACCCCTCCCCCCCCTTTCAAGCCTCATGTCATTAATGGACGGTCCCTAAGAGAATTACGAGTGATATAAGTGTAGTAAGTATTTTCATAACAATATGTCGTTTGTTTGTAAACTTTTTATTGCACATACACAAGCAAAGTACAAAACATAGTGAAACAAAAAGAGAGGCGTACAATGGCGGACTTATCCCAAAAAGGGATTTCTTCCAGTCAACCAAGTGTTTAAAAGGAATATTTGACTGAAATAAGAAGGGAAGCGTAAGGCAAAAATCAGAAAAAATATAGAACACGAAAATTCATAACATAAAACATGAACTACATAAACAAAGTTATATCGTTATTATTTTTAAAGATTTTAAAACAAACTGATTGTTTGCCGTTTCAAGTTACTGCCGTCTTCTTCTTGATTTACTGATTGCCGCAATTACCTACATCAAAAACCACCCACGTTCTAAATTACGTAGCAATTACGGAATTGAGGACAATAAAGTAATTTTGTTTATAACATATTTGCTCGTAAAGTGTCACTTATTTCACCAATTTCGATATTGTATTGTATCTCATTACGCACTTGTGCGTTATTGTAAAGTAAAACGCACGCTCCGTCTAAAAACGAACGATACTTTTTTAAATCTTAACAAAGAGATTTTATGTCAGAAAAGTGGTCAACATTTTATGAATAAAATTAACTTTAGGAGATAAAATAAATAAAAATATAAATTCTTTAAATTTATTTTGACAATAAATTACAACCATTATTTATCTGTAAATGTAAAATAAAACACAAAAATATTAATTTAATTTATTAGTAACACTGGCTGTTTTTTGTGCATTTGCCTTAAAAAAAAGCGCTAATGCGCGCGCGTCGCTAATTTGTGAACAAGTAAAATTATACCGCGCGCTTTTTCTTTGGTATTGTCGTTTTCCGAGTTTTATTTAAATATTTCCTCGCAAATATGTTATAAAACGTCGTATGACATACGTGCGCTTTGAAAATTACAGCCTCTGCCTTTCTTGTAGCCCTCGCCTACGGCCCGGGCTAGCAATATCGCTGGGTCGTTCTCCAGAGGCCCTAAGAAGATGGTCACACGCTATTTACTTCTAACTGAATAAACATAGGGTTTTGAAACTTACTTCAGGTGTTAAATTAGTTATTCCTCTATACAATTCCAATTTGAAACAAATGATAATATGAATATTTATTTTTAAAATATTTGTTGAATGTCAAAATCGGGAGCAAAATTGCTGTTCTCCGCGTGTCACACTCGTCTGAGCGGTTCGTATTTTTTTGATAACTTTTTAAAATATTGTACTTTACCTGTGATATCCTAACTAATATTATAAATGTGAAAGTGAGTTTGTTTGTTTGTTTGTTTGTTGGTTTGTTTATTTGTTTGTTTGTTTGTTACCTCTTCACGCTTCATCTACTGAACCATTCTTCCTGAAATTTCGCATACACATAGTTAGAAGTACGGAGAAGGACATAGGGTACCTTTCATCCCGGGAAAAGAAACGGTTCCCGTGGGAAATTCACGCGGGCGAAGCCGCGGGCGAAAGCTAGTATATAATAATATTAATAATAGACTAAAGCAACGCTGACATCAAAAAAGATTTAGATATATCAAAATTAAAAAGTTATGAATTTTTTTATTACCGTCACACGATTTTGCTGGTTTTCTGAAAACGGCAGAAATCAACTCATAACTTCAAAGCGCGCCGACTTTTGGGCGTTGGTTTTTGTTGCGCGGCTAGTCAGTAGCGAGCCGGTATCGGTGGGAGACGAACGCGCTTCTCGGCGATCCAAAACACAAAAATAAAGGTACGTAATTCTTCGAGTTTTTAAAAATCACCTAGGTGATGTAACTTTCGTGGTCAAGATTTTGTATCCTTAAGTCATTATTTAGTTTTTAAGACTTAACATGTAAAATGTAGCAGGTCTTTTACTTTTAATTGCGATATTTTGTTTAAGAATTAATTCATAACTATCCGAGTAATTTCGAAAATGTCAGATTTTTGTAACCTTGCGTGGCACAAATTTCGTGGCGAACTTGCCACGAAAGTTACATTCCATACCACGAAAGTTACATTCCTTGCTTAAATCTTACTAAATTACTAAATATACTTTATTAAAATGCCTTATAGGACAACAACACTCTAACTTGATATAAACAATGACATAAAAACTTAAAAATCACCAATATTTGAAATTTTTAATTTATGCAATTGCGGACGCATTTTAGCATGTCGTCTAGAAATCTGAAATAAAGAAATGCTTTGCTTCCTATATTTTCTGTAATAGAAATGTTAACGACTCGTACAGGTGGACGTTTTTTCTGCAAAATACCCAAAAACAAGTGCGGTTTTGTGAATAGTTTTCACATTGACGTCCACAATCATAAGTTTGTGAGTGGTCTTAAACAATGATCTCTAAGATAGCTATTGTAAGATTATAAACTATGTAAAGTCAAATTGTTTTCAGTCAACAAAAGAAAAAATGGGTCAGTCAACAAAAGAACGTCTAGAAAAAAAGAGGCTTGCCGAAAAGAGAAGAAGAGAGCGAATAAAACAAAATACTGAATTACACAATACGGTGAAAGCTAAGGCTAGAGAACGTTATTATAAAAGAAAAGCAGAAGGTAAAATTTTACCGATCAGTGAAATGTCTAGTCATAAGAAAAATGTAATAAGAGAACAGAACCGTGTTAAAGTTCGACTATTTCGCCAAAAAAAGAAGGAACGGGATGCTTTAGTGTTGCAAGAGGATATGATTAAATGTCCCACTTTTCCAGCCACCTCTGCTGAAGATCCACTTCGTTCAATAAGTCCAGTACGATCTGAAAAGGCGAAAGAAATTCCGAAACCTAGTCCAGATGAGTATCCATCAGGTCCTATAACAAGATCCCGTAAAAAAAAGGATTTAACGACCGTTACATCAAATATGCATGTACTGCCTTCCTCCACACTAAAAGGATCAGTTTAGGGAATAAATGAACCTCAAGCTCAAAAATCACACAGTTCCGTTATTCTAGATTCAGATACATCCGTTGCTTCCGAATCTATAAAAATAAGTGAAACGTCTAAAACAAATAACCATAACATAATTTGCTCTGATAGTGAAGGTGACTCACATAGTACTTCTTCAAATAATACTGTTCGATCTAGTTATAATCCGTCTCCTGTATGTAGCCCAACTCTCTTGTCAAGAACCAGAAAATCTCTTAATTTAAAAAAATCGAGTAAATTAAATGACATAAAATACTGGAAGAAAGAAATAGACGCGGAGAAAAAGTTGCTTCATAAACGTATTGAGGAACTTAAAATTTTAAATAGTAAGTATCGAAAGCAACTATCAAGAATGAGAAAGGGAAATTTAATTATTAAAAGGTTAAAATAAAGACACAGACACTGACACCTCAGTCTCAAGTAATGCAGATGAAGAGCTTAATGAGAATGTTAAATCTAAAATAGAATCCGATGTTATAAATTTTTATGAAAATGACGAAAATAGTAGAATGTGCGCAGGCAAAAAAGAAACGGCAACCAAATACAAAGTAAAAAAACAAAAAAGATTTTTGAACGACACAATGCAAAATTTGCATTCAAAATTTTCCAAAAAATTCCCGCAATATAAAATCAGTTACTCTCGGTTTTGTAAATTAAGACCTTATTGGGTAAGAATCCCCAATGTAAAAGATAGAGAAACTTGCCTTTGTACGATTTGTACAAATATGGATTTGCTTATTGCATCACTGCGGCGTAATAATCTAATATCGCAAACCTTTAATAAAGATATTTTAAAAATTATCTGTTGTGATCTTTGGAATACGGGTTGTATAATGAGAACCTGCAATATCTGTAAAAACAAAACTATTTTATTTAAGGAATTTGATAATAGCGTAGATATTTATTACTGGACATGGAGAAAAATAAAAACTGAGTATATTAAAAATGGAGAGCCAAAAACAGCAGTTAAAACAATAAAAGAAAAAGTATATGCAAGTCCCCGAGATATGATTAATGAATATCATAAAAAAATTTATCCTTTTTTACAACATCGATTTAATATTTATTCACCAACTCATTTCCAAAATTATCTGAAAGAAAATCTTGGACCACAGGAAGTCATAATACACTGCGACTTTAGTCAAAACTATGAAACCAAGTATAATAATGAAATTCAGTCATTCCACTTTGGTGGTAGTCGGGAGCAAATTACGCTTCATACAGTCGTAATATATTTTTTGAAAAATAATAGATTAGAGCATCAGTCGTTCTGTACATTAGTAAATGTCGTCGCCACGACGCAGTTGCCATATGGGAGCACCTGATTCCTATATTTAATTACATTAAAATTAACACTCCATACGTTAACAGACTTCATTTTCTTTCCGATTCACCATCAGCCCAGTACCGAAATAAAAAGATGTTTTTCATTATTGCTAAATTATATTGGGATTTCGAAAATGTTAAATTTGTGTCCTGGAACTATTCAGAGGCTGGTCACGGAAAAGGTGCTCCCGATGGCGTTGGAGGTACTATGAAAAGAATCGCTGATGATCTCGTCGCTCAAGGACGTGCGTGATATACCGGATTTGGATACTTTTCTCGAGCTTTTAAAAATATCAACCAAGAGTATAGTAATTGAAGTTATAGAAGAATCAGGAATGCTTGAACGAGAGCTATTAATTCCAGCTTTACCTTCTTTCAAAGGATCTATGCAAATCCACCAGATTATTTGGGAAGACACCCAAAAAGAGATAGGTGACAATGAGAAAATTAAGTTGTTCTCACAGAGACTGCTTTACTTCCGGTGTTGAGTGTCAGCATGGATTACATCTGGGTTTTTACAATATAAATCAAAATAATGACGAAGATAAAGCGCGTGGTAAAAAAACTCATAATAGCAAACTTGTTAAACGAACAAAAGTTAATTTTAATGATGACTATGAATTTGTGCCATTCGCTGTCGAAGTGGCCGGGCCGTGGTGTCCGGAAGCGAGGGCCTTTATTGCTGAGATAGGAAGACGCTTAAGAGAAAGAGGTTTTGACCAACGCTCTGAGTGGTACCTGGTTCAAAGGATATCCTTGGCTATACAAAGGGGGAATGCAGCTAGCGTCATGGGCACCTTTGAGCCGGGTACTATTCGGAGTGGTATTTTTGACTAAACTTTTTTTTTAATGTAATTTAAGTAATAATTTCTGATGTGAAAATGTCCTAGTTTCAAATAGTAGAAAGTTATACTGAAGATTTTAATGATTGTCCTGCCGATTCTAACATAAACACTTCTTCTCATCTTATTGAACGCAAAATACTCCACAGTAATTATCAGGAAAAACCAAAACAGGCAAATATCGGTGCTTCTCAAACAGATGATATCAGTGTCAATTTTTGGGATGATTTGCCATCTATTAATTCTAAATGCCTTGACCATAATTTGTTGAATAAAATCATGGATTCTTCACAAGGGGCTAACAAAAAAGTCGATATTTTCAAAAATATCTTTGATAGTGATGACGAGAACATATTTTGAAATATATTAAAGGAAATTTTAATTTAATTGATAAGTCTTAGAGAAGTTAAGTCTAAGTGTGTTGCTTGTATTTAATACATTGTTTTAGTAGAACACATTTAATGTTTTTTAAGGTTTAAGTTGATAAAGATTAAAGAAAAATGTCTATAACTACATTTCAGCTTTATTTAAATTATACCTATATTTACGCTTTGTTATGACCATGACATTGATTGATTATGTAACTTATCAGTTTTATTTTACCTTAATTAGCTACCATACTCAAACATAAAATAATATATTTTAATTAAATATCTATGAAAATTTGATATCATATATTTTTAGGTAATAATTCGCGCTTATTTATTATTTTTTAATACTCGTTACTCTCTTTTTTAGTAAGAAATAAGAAAAATTAATGATCATTTTGCTGGTGTAACTTTCGTGGTATTGGTTGTAACTTTCGTGGACAATTTTTTTTCAAAATTGTATATTTCCTTTAATTTTATACCTATTTACACGTTTTAAACAGAAAATTCTTTATTTTAACGTCCTCTATAATACAGTATATTTCTCAAATTGATGATTATAATTTTAAATTTTGCCACGAAGGTTACGCGGAGAACAAAATTTGGAGAATGACTTTTCGGCTGTAATTTTCAACTTACCGCACTTATATCACAATGTAGTATTTTGTAATTTGCCAGGCACTGAGATGAAATAAGTCAATGAAAAATGCTGTTACGGGTCTAAAGTATATCGTAGTTTCATGTGATCAAATTACGTATTACGAATTTATTTATCTTTGTTGTAAAAAACGTGTGTAAAGTGAAACTTTTTATTACTTTTAACAAATTCGTCTGAAATCTTTCCATTCAAAACAATTACACATGGTTTAGCTTTGAGTCGTTCGTCGCTTTGAAAGTTTTCGAGATTTCGATTAAAATATTTTTTTGTAAGTAGGTAGGTATCGGTTATAAAGTTCTGGTATAAGAAACTTAGTTTTCTCACTTATCGAAGTAGTTTACGCTTGTTGTAGTGATAACTACAGAATTATTTTGAATTTCTAACTGGTCTACTTTGCATGTCATATTTTAGGTGAAATAGTTGATATATTGGGATACTATTCCTGTGGCGTATTACCTGCATGATAGGCTCTCGACGCACCACAATAGCAGGCATTCAAATCCATTAGTCTCCAGACAAATTGAATGGGAAAGTGACACACCAGTACACAAATTTCATATGTTGTTTTTACAATACTTATTAAGAAAACAGGGAGACCCGCTCATCAAAACGTTCTTTGAGTCACGCCGAAACCATTGGTAGCAATAACTCGACGCGATTTTGTGTACTTACGGAATTATATCAAAAACTAAACATTCATAACAAAACATTCTATGATTAAATTAGACTGTCAACAAAATCTGCAGAGTTGGACGTCTGACATTGACAGCTGGTGACACACGTTCCGTATCAGTTCCTAACCAACCTTTCTTATCATAAACAAATAAGAAATCATGGCTGGATTGTTGTAGAATTTTAATTATTCTCCTTTAATATCGTCGACTTAGATTGTTATAATATTCAACGAATAAATACCTTATTTAAACATTAGTTCTTTTAAAGAATGTTTAAAAGTTGGTTTGACGTGCGTCCGAATTGGGCGAAATGGAGCGCGACGAGGCGGAATGTCAAATCGAGTGGAGAGGGATCGGTCTCTTCCTGGTGAGGCCGCCACGACACGTAACATGGCTTGAGCAGAATCATTAAATTTTTTGGGTTTTTTCACTTTCGCCGCCCTCGGCACCCCGTCATGGGACTATAGTTTAACCTTTAGCTTTAAAATCCGCGATACGCGCAAGGACACAGGGGATACTTGCCGCCACGAAGTTGTCAGGAGGATGAGCTGTTGATATCCACGTGCCCGCCCGGCCGTATGAATTGGCGCTTCCTGGAGTGTCCTCCCATCACCAGAGGGTGCGGTTCTCCCGGACCGTGGACCGCATGCCACGGCGCAGGCCCCGTCGTCGGCGACCCCAAAGTGCAACACACGGATCCTAACCTTATTTCCGAAGGCCGCATCGCCGCCCCCGATCCGATGTCCCTGTAATGGCTCAGCGCAAACCTCGGAAGGTCCAGCCAGCGTCTACTATCTCGCATACAACGGAGCGTCGCAGGAGCGCCGTGCCTCTTTGATGTCGCGACCAGCGCCAGTGCTCGAACCCAACGGATCATAACGGTGAACGGAACGACGTTCTAAGTGCGCACAGACGTTTGTGTACGGACCTGGCCAGGTACCCTATATTTGGTTTATGTTAATTTTAACTTTTAATTGCGGCAAAGAATTATCAGATTTTGGTATTAGTATAACATGTGCCCGCCCTCAGCGGCTAGTGTGTTTATGGAATAAAATGCTATATTCTATCCCAACCATATTGTATTAATGATATCACCCTGCCCATGACTCCCAGGACCTAAGGCTTAATAGACAAGAGGTCCTTGTACTTCAAAAGTACGAGGCTCTATCCTGAGCATTACATCCGGCTCTCTCTAAAGTAATTGTTCGTGTATAATCGCACTGCGCAGGGATATTGCCCGTCTTCGCTTCAAATAGTTGGGGACCCCTGCGCACACCGCCCAACAATACACTTTTTATTTTTTTTATTTTTTATACACGACAATGGCGCCCGAACTAATATATTTTTGAGCCTTTGAGTCCTGTGAGAGTGGCAGTTTTTTCTAAAAAATAGTTTTTAAATTTTTTAAACTCGCTCACTTGTTATTTTGAAATTTTGGTGATATCATTAACTGTAAAGTTATTATACTTTAGTGTTTGTTAGGTTTATATGCGACAGGGTTGTAAGCATACATTTAATACAATTCATAGTAATTATTATAATATTACTAAATAATATTATAATTAATAATATAATAATTAATATTTTATTTGGGCTTCGCTATGAATAAAAAGCATAGTGCTCAGCCATAATTCCTATTTAATCTCAATTTGAGAGCTAATTTATATTTATTGACAGGGAGTAACCTGTATATATTTAGAAATTTATCAATTATTATAATCTATTACATACCCTGACACATATAACCTCACATTCTTGCCAACATGTCGGACGGCGAAAGGGAAGAGCAATATCATGAAGTAAGTGGGGAGGAAAACAAACCACCTACCACTACTACTTCCTCATTTGTTAATACACGACCACGGGGAGGTGCAATTGACACCCACCCACCCGGCCCTTCCACACTTAAAGCGTTACAACCCACATTGTCTCAACTAGGAGCTCCCGGTTTAGTACGTCAAGCCAACTCAATGAGTAGGACTACCTATGTTACGGAGACTAGGGAAGATGATGAGCGCGTTATTCACATATTAAAGGAGGACCATTTGAGGTCGTGGAATTTAAAATTTTCTGGTGACTCAGACGTCACAGATTTTTTTCTTAGAATTGATGATTTTAGGCGTAGTCGAAATACTTCAGAACAGAAAGTACTGAAATGTTTTTCTGACTTACTTAGTGGCAAAGCTTTAGATTATTACAGACATATACGTGATGAAATTTCTACATTGTCAGAATTAGAAGATAATTTTAAGTCATTTTTCACGGCAATTGATAATGACTTTAAATTAGAAAAGTCAATCCGTGAGCATCGACAATCACCAGGTCAATCCTTACACTTTTATATTTTGGAAATGCAAACCATGAATGCGCGGCTAACAAACAAATTAACAGAAACAACTTTATTAGAAATAATAAAACACAACATCTTACCATCATATGGACACTTGTTGGCTGTTGACAATTCTAATAGTATCCAGAATCTTATTGATATTGGCAAACGTTTTGAGGCATACTCAGGTTTCACTAACACAGCTAGCGATTCCAAAAATTCAAAACAATCAAAACAAATAAATACAGTTAAATTACACAATACAAACTTTAATGATAATAAACATAAACAAAATTATAATAGAAACATTAACAATAGACAATTAGAAAATAAATTAATTTGTAACAAATGTAAAAAATTTGGGCATTCATATAAACAATGTCGCACTATACCAGGCATTGTCTGTTTCCGGTGTGGTCAAAAAGGCGTGCTAACAAGCACTTGCTCTAAATGTAACGATGGAAATAGGGATGTATCATCACCGGAAACAAACAATAGTAAAAAAAACTAGTTAGACCAGGAGCCACACAAAAAATATCAAATATTCCATACTTAGGCGCTGTGACTCCTGGTATAGAAACAGTCAACAGTGACAATAGAATTTTTATAGATTTTAAAATTAAAGGAAAACCTTACACAGGTTTAATGGATTCTGGTGCTAATTTTAGTATAATAGGAAACAATTATCATAAACATTTTTTGAGCCTAGGACTTAAATTATTGGATTATTCTTCCACAGCAACTTGTGCAAACCGTTCTGTTGTTGAGGTAAAAGGTAAAATCCTGCTACCAGTCAATTTCAGAGGTAATACTTATAATATTATGTTTATGGTAATCCCAGCAATTTCTAATAATTTTATTTTTGGCATGGATTCTATTATAACGTTAGATTTAATACAATTACCAAGTTTAGAGGATTTAAATATTTCATATGGACAACCAGTTGTCAGGCCGGAACCGAATAAAACAATATGCACCATAGTACCAAAACATGACCTCTCTCCCTAGAGTCAGTCCAACTAGACAAAGTTATACAAAAGTTTAAATCTATTAGTACAGAGGAGCGAGGCCTAGGTAGGACATCTCTAGTTGAGCATAGGATCAAAACAACGGGGCAACCAATAAAACAAAGGTATTACCCTCTGTCACCGGTCAAATTAAAAGCCTTAAATGAAGAAGTAGACCGGATGCTTCAACTTGGTGTTATAGCACCATCTAAATCCCCATGGTCAAACCCCGTTGTCATGACCCCAAAAAAAGATGGTTCATGGAGATTTTGCTTAGACGCTAGGAAACTTAATGACGTCACAATTAAAGACTCATATCCTGTGCCATATATTAGTTCAATTTTAGATAATTTGCGTGGTACTCGTTATTTAAGTTCCATTGATTTATCAGCTGCCTACTGGCAAATGTCATTATGCGATACTGACAATGAAGACGGTTCCGGCACATCATGCCAAAAATCCGCATTCGTGGTACCCAATCGTGGTTTGTTTGAATTTAAACGTGTCCCGTTCGGCATATCGAACGCTGGCTGCGAATTACAGCGATTGGTTGATTCTCTTTTTCCATCACAAATTTGGTGAGAAGATATTCGCTTACTGTGATGACCTTCTCATAGCCACTAGCTCGTTCGAAGAGCATATCGCCATTTTAAATGAGGTTTTTGAAGCTTTAAGCAAGGCAGGTTTAACTATAAATTTTAGCAAATGTGAGTTTTGTAAGTCTGAACTCAAATATTTAGGCTACGTAGTCGGCTCACAAGGTTTATTGACAGATCCACAAAAACTAGAGTGTATCAGAAATTTTCCACGTCCCACAACCGCTAAGCAATTGCGAGCGTTTATAGGGCTTTGTTCGTACTACCGAAGATTTGTAGCAAATTTTTCAACTATTATAGCACCAATGACGGTTCTGATAGGCAAGAAGAAAGGCAGAGATACGGTAGACTGGTCAGAAGAAGCAGAAAGGTCTTTCTTAGCGCTCAAAGAAGCTCTGACTCAGGCTCCCGTGCTCGCTTGCCCCGATTTTTCCAAACCGTTTCAAATTCATTCAGACGCATCAAGCGTCGGTATTGGTAGCGATGCTTGTCCAGGAAGTCGATGGTATAGAACACCCCATAGCTTTTTATTCCAGGTTGCTTTCGAAAACAGAACGAAATTACAGCACAACCGAACGCGAATTACTCGCCCTAGTGGATTCAATAAACCATTTTAGACCTTATATAGAAGGGAGTCGTTTTATAGTAGTGACAGATCATATGTCTTTGAAATGGCTCAAGACACTAACCAACCCATCAGGTCGATTAGCACGATGGGCAATGCAATTATCTTGTTTTGATTTTGAAATTAGGCATAAAAAAGGTTCTATGCACGTAGTACCAGACGTACTGTCCCGTATTGAGGCAGTTATATTTGATGGCGGTTGCAATTCTAAAGATGATTGGTATAATACGTTGTTTAGAAACGTTCAGTTAAACCCGATGTATCATAGAAATTATCAAATTAAAGATAAAGTGTTATTTAGATATTCCAAACCGAATTCAAATCTACAATCGGATAACGATTGGAAAATTGTATTACCTAGAGAACTAGTACAGGAATGCATCAAAGAGAATCATGAAAAACATGCAGTCCATCCTGGTACATTTAAAACTTTGTCTAAAACTAAAGAAAATTATTATTGGAAGGGCATGTATGAAGATGTGAAGAATTATGTGGCCACGTGTGAGAAGTGTAAAGCTTATAAACACTCCAACCAACCTCCACATGGACACATGACAAACCAGAAATGTGTCAACAAACCTATGCATACTTTGTCCATTGACCTAATTGGTCCATTAGTAAAATCTTATTCTGGTCACATCTACATACTGTCCATAGTAGATATATTTACTAAATATTGTTGGATTCACCCACTTAGAACCGCTACTGCCAAAACAATAACATCATTTATTGAACAGGAAATCCTATATAAAGAGGGAATTCCATGTGTTATAATTTGCGACAATGCAACTGTATTTCAGAGCAAACAATTTAAAGATTTTTGTGCGAGCCATTCGATACCAAAAATATTTTACAATGCGTACTACGCGCCTCAGTCCAACACTGTGGAACGTTTTAACCAAACTATAGAAACCTGCCTAGCTATTTTAGTAGGAGAAGATCAAAGAAACTGGTCTAAGTACCTACCTCAAATCCAGCTATCTTTGAATAGCACTATCAATGTTGCCACTGGGCACACACCATTTTTATTGGCTAAAGGTCGGGAGATGATGACGGATGGCATGTTGCATTCAGTAAGAGGCGGCATTCCAAATTCGTTAGATGACCTTCAAATGTCCAGTCGTTCCGAAAAAGCCACGGCTCTCAATGAGATGGCAGACATCTTCCAAAAAGTTACCGATGCATTGACCAAAGCGTACAAACAAAACGCGGGACGATACAACCTACGCCGTAAACAACTTCGGTTAAGCGTAGGTGATATCATATGGAGGCGTAACTTTGTGCAGTCAAACGCAGCTCACTTTTTCTCCGCTAAACTAGCACCGCGCTTTTTGAAATGTAAAGTTGTCAGGAAGCATTCGGATGTTGTTTACGACCTTCAGGAGATAGAAACCGGTAAAGTTGGAAAATATCATGTCAAGGACATAATAAAAGTCTCACAAGGTGTGTCCCCTAGCTAGCAACTTTCTTATCTTGAACTTTGTTATTTTGGATTGGTATAACCAATCAGAGGCCTCATTTTTCACATATAACATGACTCACATGTGAAATTTTTTTGTCAAGCGTTTTCATGAAAACCAATTTCTTTTGTAACTACACACTCTAGGCGCCAGAGTAAACATAAGGATATGGATTAATACTCCTTAATTTTTTGAGAAAAAAAGGAAAATAAGTTTTTTCCCTTATACAATGTCAGCCCAACGGCTATACATTTTAAATGTCTATTTATGTGAGATCTCTCCATTAGTTTAAAGACTTTATTAGGTTTACAATTTAATTACTAACTAGTAAATTATGTAGGAATGCTAGATTACATATATTTTAATTAAATCTCAAATAGTTTTTCTTATTATACATAAGTAAGAACTATATTACTTTAGATAATTCTTTATTACTAGTATGCTACTTGCGATTATCTCATTAGAAATCCAAGTATGATTTTTTTAATGCAGGGGAATTGCAGCGGTCTGGCCAGACGCTGTATTCCTGACACTCAACATAAATTGAGTTAGTTTTAGAACTCTAGAACATACATTTTAGTTTAATATATGAAATAGCATGAGTTAGTTTCATATATAGCTGATAGTTGTATATTTAAAAATATATTGCCGTAGGATAGGTGAATGTTTTGTCCGGTTACCCCGGCTGTTTCGGCTAAGTACGACTTAACCTCTTTGCCGAAAAGGGGGGTATTGTAGTGATAACTACAGAATTATTTTGAATTTCTAACTGGTCTACTTTGCATGTCATATTTTAGGTGAATTAGTTGATATATTGGGATACTATTCCTATGGCGTATTACCTGCATGATAGGCTCTCGACGCATCACAATAGCAGGCATTCAAATCCATTAGTCTCCAGACAAATTGAATGGGAAAGTGACACACCAGTACACAAATTTCATATGTTGTTTTTACAATACTTATTAAGAAAACAGGGAGACCCGCTCATCAAAACGTTCTTTGAGTCACGCCGAAACCATTGGTAGCAATAACTCGACGCGATTTTGTGTACTTACGGAATTATATCAAAAACTAAACATTCATAACAAAACATTCTATGATTAAATTAGACTGTCAACAAAATCTGCAGAGTTGGACGTCTGACATTGACAGCTGGTGACACACGTTCCGTATCAGTTCCTAACCAACCTTTCTTATCATAAACAAATAAGAAATCATGGCTGGATTGTTGTAGAATTTTAATTATTCTCCTTTAATATCGTCGACTTAGATTGTTATAATATTCAACGAATAAATACCTTATTTAAACATTAGTTCTTTTAAAGAATGTTTAAAAGTTGGTTTGACGTGCGTCCGAATTGGGCGAAATGGAGCGCGACGAGGCGGAATGTCAAATCGAGTGGAGAGGGATCGGTCTCTTCCTGGTGAGGCCGCCACGACACGTAACATGGCTTGAGCAGAATCATTAAATTTTTGGGTTTTTTCACTTTCGCCGCCCTCGGCACCCCGTCATGGGACTATAGTTTAACCTTTAGCTTTAAAATCCGCGATACGCGCAAGGACACAGGGGATACTTGCCGCCACGAAGTTGTCAGGAGGATGAGCTGTTGATATCCACGTGCCCGCCCGGCCGTATGAATTGGCGCTTCCTGGAGTGTCCTCCCATCACCAGAGGGTGCGGTTCTCCCGGACCGTGGACCGCATGCCACGGCGCAGGCCCCGTCGTCGGCGACCCCAAAGTGCAACACACGGATCCTAACCTTATTTCCGAAGGCCGCATCGCCGCCCCCGATCCGATGTCCCTGTAATGGCTCAGCGCAAACCTCGGAAGGTCCAGCCAGCGTCTACTATCTCGCATACAACGGAGCGTCGCAGGAGCGCCGTGCCTCTTTGATGTCGCGACCAGCGCCAGTGCTCGAACCCAACGGATCATAACGGTGAACGGAACGACGTTCTAAGTGCGCACAGACGTTTGTGTACGGACCTGGCCAGGTACCCTATATTTGGTTTATGTTAATTTTAACTTTTAATTGCGGCAAAGAATTATCAGATTTTGGTATTAGTATAACATGTGCCCGCCCTCAGCGGCTAGTGTGTTTATGGAATAAAATGCTATATTCTATCCCAACCATATTGTATTAATGATATCACCCTTCCCATGACTCCCAGGACCTAAGGCTTAATAGACAAGAGGTCCTTGTACTTCAAAAAGTACGAGGCTCTATCCTGAGCATTACATCCGGCTCTCTCTAAAGTAATTGTTCGTGTATAATCGCACTGCGCAGGGATATTGCCCGTCTTCGCTTCAAATAGTTGGGGACCCCTGCGCACACCGCCCAACAATACACTTTTTATTTTTTTTTATTTTTTATACACGACATTGTCTAGGTACGTCTTTGGAGAAAATGCAGCAGTGGAGTTTGTTGCGCCGCCTCTTCTCCACTTGCGCTTTGGAGGCGGTGGTAACCTTAGCTTTAAGTAACTTTATGACGTCAACTAATAAAACAAGAATGTGACAATTTATAAGTGCTATTTTTAAGCCTATATGAATAAAAATAATTGACTTTGACTGTTCTTACCATTTTTTTGATTAGCCTTTAGGTGCTGTGTCCCACTGCTGGAAAAAGACCTCCCCTTTTTCTTCCACTCGTCTCTCTCTATTGCATTTATGCCTATATCCTTCCATTTTCACACCAATATTTTTTGCGCGTTCCGCGTTTATCCCTATTAAAACTTGTTCCTATTCAGGGGTATAAATATACAGGGTGTAGAACAACTTATTTTTGAGTGATTTCAGGCTTAGCTTATTAAAAGTTTTTCCTATTTAGAGGAATTTTCCCTTCGACTATTGAATTTTCAATCATAAACTCTTTTACAGGCCAAAATGACAAAGAACAAAAAAGTACTCCAACGAGGACCTTGCCAAAGCTTTAGAGGATATAAAAAATGGAGTTATGACCGTATATCGAGCATCAAAGATGTATAACATACCCAACCAGACCTTGCATGACAAAATTAATAAAAAATACAAAAAACGAGAGTCACCTGAGCTCCGACAGTTCTGTCACCTACAGAAGAAGCTTTATTGGTAAAATGGGTGCTGCAAATGGCTGAAATTGGATTTCCAGTCACCAAGGATCAATTGCTGCACTCTGTAGCTAAATTACTGATAGAATTAAAGCGACCAAATCCATTCAGGGACGGAGTACCTGGAAGGCATTGGTACGAGGCGTTTCTGAAAAGAAATCCAATAATAAGTAAAAGGGTCAGCCAAGCATTAACAACAGAAGGAAACGCTACAGAAGGAAATATTAAAGGATGGTTTGAGAGAGTCCGAAAATACTTTAAGGACAAAAAATCTACTAGATGTATTAGAAGACCTCACGTGTTTTCAACTGCGATGAGTCCGCCTTTTTTTGAGTCCTAAAGGTCAACCATGTGTTGCCAAAAAGGGGGTGAAAAACAATAAAGAAAATTTAACGCTATCTCTCGGCGCGTCAGCTGACGGAAAACTTATGCCGATATTGGCATTACTTCCATATAAAAGGATACCGCAAAATATATCATTGAAATATCCCAAAGATTGGACCATCGGACGTACTGACTCCGGATGGATGACATCAGAGGCATTTTACGAATATGTGGCTAATAAATTCGAGCCATTTTTGACTAAAGAAAATATTAGAAGACCCGTCGCTTTATTCTTAGATGGACACTTCTCTCATCTGTCGCTTCCATTATGTGAATTTTGTCAAGAAAAAGACATAATTCTGATAGCTCTGTTGCCTGCCACACATGCTTTACAACCTATGGACGCAGTATTTCACAGTCTCAAAAACGCGTGGAGTGAAGAGGTACATACTTGGAGTATGAATAATAATGACAGTCGCTTAAAGCGAGAAGATTTTGGTTCAGTGCTTGAAAAAGCTATCGAAAAGACTCTGCGACCAGAAATTATTCAAAATGCTTTTAGAAAAGCCGGCCTGTATCCCTTCGACGAAAATGCAGTTGATTATGAAAAAATACCTAAATCTTCTACAGCCCCAGTTACAAGTTCTGGCACGAGTACTCCTACAAGTTTGAACTCTTTAGGAAGCAGCGACTCTTTAGACAGCAAGTCAGTTCAATGTAAAGACTTTATTAAATGGTTCGAGATGAATTTAGATGCTCATAAATTAATTCAGTTCCGGGAATGTTCTGGGGAATGGACAGGCAATGTGAAGGACGATAGTCTGTACTATTTTTGGAAGCAATTAACGCAGACCAGTCATGCACCTAATCCAGATTTATTGAGTTTAGGCAACGCTACTCTTGTTCCTAATAATTGTACGTTAACCGAGCTTGACCGAAAATAAACGATTTTATTATTTTATTTTTATTTATTTTTTTATCTCATTTGCGTCAATGGAAACACGATAGTTGAATTTGTTCTTCTTGAAGAGATAACTTTGGCCAGAATTTCACCCTGTTCAACACCAAAATTTTAAAATTTAATCCTATCGAGACCATTACTTCCAAAGAAACGCAACAAATGTCAGTAACAAATCTTAAAGCAACAGATGATTAGTCTTTTAAAACAAATTATAATACAGTTACATATCTATCTCCTCTCCGAAAACCTCTTTTTACAACTGCACTAATTTCAAATCGCTAGGTTTTCCTGTTTCACTGGAATTTTCTTGAAAGACAAGAACGCGTTAATACTCCGGAATTCCGTACATACACATTACATTCTAATTAAGTACTAAGTTTAGCATGTAACTCAATTGCAGGTGAACGCAACGTTTTCATAGCATATTAACAAACATTTTTTTTTTTTTTTTATTTATTATGGTATACACAACATGTAGCAATCTTTACAATGTTCAGTATAAAATTTAACGTTATGAGCTAGACTGAAACCACACAGCATGACAACTCAAATGTAAACAAAGTAATTACACAAAATATCCAAAGCCAAAAATAACACAATTCCAAAGTATAGTTGACTGGAAAACAGTTGAGCTAAAATGGTACTACCTATATGATGATATACAACAAAACTTATTAAAATTTAAATTGTGACAAAACATTGACAAACAGCACAAAAATATACTATATATAAATAAGGTAATAACAATAATAAACAGCACAACATTAAAAGGTGTTGAAAAGTCAGTGGACATTGAGAATATGTACACTCCTCTGAAGTGGACCCAGCCTCTAAACTCTTGCAGTTTAACCACTGGTTGGGAGGGCACAGAACTGGCCCTTGATTCTACAAGTTACAAACTACTATATCGTGCTTCAGTTATGTCTCGAAAGCCAAAGAAATCGCAATAAATCATAGAAATTTTACAGGGATCTTGTCCATTAGTTGTTGTGAGACACGACATCTTCGTTTGTAATTTGTGGAATCGTCCCCCAGAAATGGGGCCCTGTTTTTGAAAGTGTGACTCACCAAAAAGCGTGAGCCGAATGATTTTTCATTCGATATCAATTATTCCGTATTTTTGAATTGTCTATGTCGAATAATTCGCAACGAGTGGTCTAGACCACTCGTTTTCGTATGATTTGGTAGTCGAACGTTTTTTACGTCAAAATCTTGAATGACATAGACAACCGGATACGGATGTAGTAGCAGTGTATTAGAATTTTCATTTTTGTGTTCTTTTTAACGCTTACGTTCTCTTTGATTGAAAATTTACGAACATTTTTTTTACGATTTGTTACCGATTCGGTTTTCGTTGCGTAGAATGGAGCAGAAATTGTTTCTCGCATTATTTTCATATCACTGGCAACATTGCTAGACGAGTGATTTTAAAAAATACGGCTTTTATGTTTTTAGTGACATAATAGGACGAGTGCGACATAATAGTCTATTCGTTTTCGGCGGTATGTCACACTTTCAAAAATAGGGCTCCTGAACACTTTATTACTTGGTGGTGGTGGCGGCGGTGGTAATAAGGGGTACTTTTCTATTTGTACAGTACTCGAAGCCCACTCCAGACGTCTTAGATGCCCCGTCCATCTCAAATGGTCCACCGCCAAAAAAGCTTCGACGCAAGATGGTGCACAGCGAAGAGGCCACTTCTTTATTCCTGCGAATGGACTCTGGCAGTGGCGAAGACTTGTCAGACAGTGACAATGAAAGTTTTAGAACGGAGGCCCGCGTCTTAAGAGAGGATTGTATAATGGATGAGGAGGGAATGAGTGAGGATGTGAATGTGGAACGAGTGACAGTTGCAAAAGAAGTAATGGCTGAGGAGCGTGTGATTGGTGAGTCCTCGTCCCAAGCGTACGAAGGGCTCATAGTGATAGGTGCGGATGAATGTTTGGAGAAAGTTATTGCTGAAGAAAAGATGGAAGTTATTGATGATGAGGATCTTGAGCCCCCAACGTTGGCTCAGGCGTATCAAGGGCTTGATGTTTTCTCCTGGTCTGGTGATTTTACGACATTTTCTGGCCAGCCGGAAACATACTTAAATACGCCTGGGACAACAGTGGACACTCAAGATCCTGTTGATATATTTCTATCTATATGGGATGACAAAATAGCTAATACTATTGTTGAAGAAACAAATAAATATGCGTGGAGGAATATCGCACAATTAGCAGAAACAGGAGACAAGATCCCGGAATATTTGTCCGAATGGTCGGAAATTACTGTGCCTGAGTTATACCGATATTTTGGAATAATAATTTTGATGAGCCTGTGCTACCGGTCCAGGTTAACCGATTATTGGTGCACAGGAATCTTAGGAATGCCGAAATTCCGCGAGGCAATGGCACGCAATAGATTTATCTTGATTTCCAAATTTTTGCATTTTGTGGATAACGATTACCTGGACCCCCGACTGAGTAGTTATGAAAAGAAAATATTTAAATTAAGGCCTATAGTCGACCACTGCAATGAAAAATTTGTCAAACTTTATACACCCAACAAGCATCTCAGCTTAGATGAGTCGTTACTGCTTTGGAAGGGTCGCCTCAGTTGGATGCAGTGTATTCGGAGTAAGGCGGCCCGGGTCGGGATCAAGTCCTACGAACTTTGCGAAGCAGTGACGGGTTATCAGCTGAGATGCTTGTTATACGCAGGGGAAGAGTCTACCCTGTGTCCGAAACCTATCCATGGGTTCGAGAGCTGTACCGCCAAGGTAGTTCTGGAACTCATGGATGGTTTCCTGAACGTCGGGCATACACTAGTTATGGATAGCTGGTACAAACAGCTACCGTTGACACGTTTTCTTAAACGCCACAAAACTGATGTCATCGGGACCTTGAACCCACGTAGAGTCCATATTCCCGATGACATCAAAAATGCGAACGAAAGTAGTCTGCAGCGTGGAGAGCAGATAGCGAGACATTGTGGCGATATTAGTCTGGTCGCCTGGAAAGACGTCAAACTAATCACCGCAATGTCTACATTCCACGACGATCAACAGGTCCCTGCGCGGCGCGCAGGTGTTAACACAAAAAAGCCTGCAATGATAATGGAATGCAATAAATACATGGGAGGGGTAGATTCAAAAGACCAGCAGATTTCGATGTTTTTGATGGAAAGGAAGAGGGGTAAAAAGTGGTACATCAAAGTGTTCAAAAGACTAATGAACACTAGTCTTTTGAATGCTTATATAATTTACAGGAAAAACACTACGTTTAAGACCCTGACGCACAGGGATTTTCGAAGAGCTGTTGCGACAGGACTTCCTAAACGTTTTCAACAAAGATTAACCAGTCCAGCGAAAACGCCGCCTACACCTTGTAAAGAAACACGTTTGTCGAAAGGCGATCATTTTGTAGCCTTCACGGAGTTGGTGGAAGGCACACGGACTCGTCGTCAAAAACGCTGTGTGAGATGTACGGCAGCAGGCCGGCGTTCTATGGTGACATTGGTTTGTACACTATGTAATGTGCCATTGTGTGCCGGCGCCTGCTGGGCCGACTACCATACCCTCCCAAATTTAAAGTAAATCAGTTTTTTAATTATTTAATGGGCGATTTTCCGAGACCGAAATTAAAAAAAATGTTCTAGATGACTATAAATGGCGCTTAGTAAAAGGCGAGACATACAGAAAGCAACAATGCGCGGGATAGGTATTTCTTTGAAATAAAACAATCATCGAAAAAATACCAATATTGTGATTTGTGCAACTGTCAAACTGTTAGGTGATTTTTTTGCCTCTGGATGACAAGGCAATTTTAAAAAGACACTTGCCACGTACGACCAAACTGTGGAACCAACTTCCTGCGGCGGTGTTCCCGAACCGATACGACATTGGAACCTTCAAAAAACGAGTCTACATCTTCTTGAAAGGCCGGCAACACTCTTGTGATATCCCTGGTGTTGCAGTAGTCCATGGGCAGCGGTGATCGCTTACCATCAGGTGACCCGCTTGCTCGTTTGCCGCCCTGTTATAAAAAAAAAAACAAGGACAAGCATACAAACAGCGTACGTACAGCCTTTTATTACGGCTCGGCTTTCATAAAACGCCATCTGTTGAGATTTTTTTACATCGATTGTTTTTTTTAATTTGTGCTGTCAGAAAATCGCCCATTATATAGTTGGCGTCAAGCTGATTATCTTCCATACAAATACAAGCCATATTTGTTATTATTTTTATATATTAAGGAAAATAGTATTCCTTTTTGAAAAATTCTTTCTGACGTATCTCTGCAGTAACAAAAATACACTACGCGTAGGTTGTTTGAAAACAGTGGTAGTTTTTCCGCTTTTGCCATCGAGATATTAAGTAGTTGTATTTCGATGACTTTTGCATATGGTTGAGCTTTGCGATGGCACCCCGCCGCACCTACCCCATCCTACCTACCGACATCCTACATGCCGACCTACGCGCATGGAAGTAATAAATACTTTGTACAACGTACTTATTACTTCCATGCCTACGCGTCAACTCGTGAACGGGTGTTGCCAGGGGGAACTGGTCTGCTCGATTCTGATTTGAATTTATTTTTTGTTTGAACCATTTCATTGTATTTACTCGATCACAAACATTATTCATTATATTATATTTGTTTCTTATATTTTATTTTATTTTTGACTGTACATAATCTATGTATGTATAAAGATAATAAATAGCCCCACTAGCATGTTAGGCGACCAAGACTGTTTCATGAGTTTCTTTCGGCATTTCTTCTCAGCAGTGGTCGTTCCGAAATGCTAATAGTTTGTAGCTTTGAGACATAATACACTATGATTATATAATTAGTTTTCGATGTGAAAAAGAGGCCAAGTTTCAATAAAGAATTTGTCATTTCTGCATAATAATATAAGGAAAAATTACCTTTGATAAAATGAGTTTATCAAAATTGAATTTCCTTTCGGCGTATCTTCTCAGCAGTGGTTGTTCCCAATGGCGGATCCAGGATTTTTTTCTGGGGGTGGCACAAGGACCGTGGCGGACTATGCATATGGGGAGGGGTGCAACAAATCGACATCCGTCCTGATGCTCACTACGCGACAGTAGAAGGACCAGATTTGCAAAAAATCAAGAAATAAACCAGATGGGCAGAAAAAAATCTGTTATTTCTTTATTTGGTACTTATGCACTGTTATGGAATTTAAATAGTCTGGGGGGTAACGTTTCTGTTATTTCTTAATTTGATATGCACTGTCATGGAATCTCCCTCCACAGTAGGTACACAAAAAAGCAGTCTGGGGGGGCCCCCCAAATCCGCTACTGGTTGTTCCGAAACGCTAAGTAGTTTGTAGCTTTGGAGCAAATCTGGGGGAAGATTTTAAGTTGAAATCTTACAGCATCACTTATACTGTGCATACCAATACCTTATGGTATATTCCACTCTGTTCACATGTGTGAAAAGAATAGACTTTTCTCATTTCACCTTGGACTCATTTCACCAGGCCTAGTAGGCCCAGATGAATTGATTCGACAAAATTGGTGTCATTTATTCACTTTCGCCTTTATTCACCCAGGTAATAGCGGGCCACTTTTTTACTGGTTACCTAATTAGTGTATTTCTCAATTTATCGGACATTTGCTTTATATTATTTATTTTTCGATGATCCTGCTCGTTGTTTCCTATTTTGTCATCCCATATAGTCTATATTTAGTACTAGCGCCCCGCCACGGCTTCGCACGGGAGGTACATAAATAAATTGTAGCCTATGTCACTCGGGCATAATGCAGCTTTCTATGAGTGAAAGAATTTTTGAAATCGGTTCAGTAGTTTCGACAATCATCCCTACAAACTAACTTACAAAGACTTTCTTTTTATAATATGAGCATGATGAGTGGATGATGAATGATGTTGGATGAGTGATGTTTAATGAATGATGAGTGAATAGAAATACCTACTCCTTCAGGCAAGGGGCGACCTAAAACCAATCGTATTTTAATAAAAAGTGTTTTTTTTAATTAACTCAAATGATGTAAAGATATCAACGCATACAGGAAAAATATGTGCATAATTTTTTTTTAACTACCCTGTAAGTGTTTTAACATTAGTGTAACATTTTGAAGTAGTGGTGGAATAAATTCACGCACGTATAGATACTACTTGAACCATGAAAAACAATACACTTATTTTTAGGGCATTCAGTGGTGTATATAACTCTTTGTTTATTTGTATAAAATTCTGAAGAAATATATTTTTATGAAAAAGACCAAGATGTTTTATTTTCCTTTTTATTATATAAATGACACGCGCCATGTTCTATTATTATCATACAAGATATACACATATACTTACAATACACAGATAGGAAATATCCCGGTTTAGGTATCGGAGGCCTGCGGTGTGGCCCTAGAATAGCACCAACCCATCTTTTCCCCTGGGTGTCGTAAGAGGCGACTAAGGGATTTAAAACACCGGAGGATGGGCAGCAGCATCTTTCCGCGTACTATGCCATCACACTGCGATCGCCAACCCGCCTGCCAAGCGTGGCGATTACGGCAAAACCCCCTTATGGATAAAATCCTTGGGGGAGGCCTTTGTCTTTAGGCTGAGAGAGAGGTATCGATAGTTAAACGATACTATGTCACAGAATTAATATAAGTACTACGTACTATGTGCCACTTTGTGAATATAGGTATTTAACATAAAATAATGCATACAAATTCCCAATAAAAATATATTTTAATTGTAGGTGACGCTGATGTCGCTTAATGATATGTGTGACAGGTGGATGATGTCTGTGCCCCTGTTTCTAATTGATGTGTCAAGTGTCAATGTCATGTCATTTAGACATGAACGACGGTTGTTACGAAAGTTGTTTGATAGGTACTTATCTAAGGGCTCGTGCAGCGTGCCGGCGAATTCGCGCGACCTCAGTCGCACCGACTCGCGGCGACTTGATTGAACGTGTATAACTAAACGGCTGAGTGCAGCGTGCACGCGACTGGCGACCAGTGGTCGCGCGACTTGCAGCGACCAGTCGTCACAGTCGCTTGCGATTGTACAGCGCAGTACTTAATTGATATCTATTTTATAATAATAATGGATGCAAAAGGTTTAATAGATGCAGTTCGTAGTCGCCCGGCGCTTTGGAATCAAAAACATAGAAAATACCAAGATAGATATTTTGTTGCCAAATTATAATTGTATATACTATATGATATGCTTATTCACGAAGACAGACGTGTGCGTTACCCTGGCAGGAAAGTGTGTCCTGGAGTTAAGTGAATGGAACCAAAACGTTGTGCGTAGTCTAGTGTACATGTGCCGCGAATAAAACTTTTGTGCGTCTTTTAGTTTAGGAAAAAAACGGAAAATCTAGGATTCTGCTAGGGTAACGTCGTTCTAGCAGGAAAGTTCTAAACGAATGATCGGAGTGAGAAATATTCTGAGGGGGCAGAGAGCTTAGAGCTGTGCATTGATCTGGGCCGAAAAGATCATTTGTGCGTCTTCAGGTTTTCGGGATATTGCATTTCCTGCTAGAGTAACGTTTTGCAAAATCGTGGATCTCCTAGATCCATCGTATGTGCGCCTGTAAGATAAATATACATGAGTAGCTATTCATTTGTGCCCATCTGTGCCATAATTAGATTTAAGAAAATATTTATAATTTTTAAGTAATCGCGTTGTCTTTGAAATCACGAAAAAAAATCATAGCGCCTTAATGAAAAGACGTGTAAGCTCGCTGAAAACTGTATTCGATTCTTCTATACACCTATAATAACCACAAAAAGTTTCTGAAGTGCACATGTATTCATTATTGAATAATATTACTAAAAGACAAAATTAGGTGACTTAACTGTGACGTCAACATACAAGAAACCGGCTCAACCCAATAAGTGTGCGTGTGAACCAAAGATTAGTGTGTTCAGTCATATGTTATCGTGGAAATTTTCAGCTCAAAATGTTAAGGATATAAGTAAATAAACACAAATCCAAAAACATATGAACAACGGCAGATTATCCGGCCAAATTAGAATGACTACAAAAAAGCGACGGTTTCATACATATCGATAACCTTCTCTATTGAACGTATTATACCTAAGCTGTTCGTACAGTCGCATTCAAACGTTTATTAGCAAATGCCAACCTGTAACTTTATTTGTGGGAAATAGTGGGAGTAATTAAAAAATATGTATTGTTAAATAGGGATTTGTATAATGGAATAATCTGCAATGGTAAGTAAATATTTGTAAATAGTGGCCTGTGGTGTGGCCCTAGAATAGCACCAACCCATCTCTTCCAGTGGGTGTCGTAAGAGGCGACTAAGGGATTTAAAACACCGGAGGATGGGCAGCAGCATCTTTCCGCGTACTATGCCATCACACTGCGATCGCCAACCCGCCTGCCAAGCGTGGCGATTACGGCAAAACCCCCTATGGTTGATACACCCATAACACGGCCCCTAGTCCCCGGCGGCCCCGCTATCCCGGACTCTGGTAGCGGTCACGGTAACGGCGGGGCAGGGGGTGCTAAGAATCCCCGGCAGATGCCAGGCTACCAACCCCGACGACCTTTGGCCCTGGCAACTTATAACACGTGCACACTGCGAACCGACGAGAAGCTCGCTGAACTGGAGGAAGAATTGAGCAGGTTACGATGGGATATTGTAGGATTATGTGAAGTCCGAAGAGAGGGGGAGGACACCATGATCCTCAAGTCCGGAAACCTACTCTATTTCCGGGAGGGCGACCAACTGTCCCAGGGTGGTGTCGGGTTTATCGTCCACAGGTTCCTCGTCAACAACTTGGTCCAGGTCGAGAGTGTTTCGGCGAGGGTAGCGTACCTTGTACTCAGAATTACCAAACGGTATTCGTTGAAGGTAATACAAGTATACGCACCGCCCTCATATCGCTCCGACGACGAGGTAGAGACTATGTATGAGGATATTTCTAGAGCCATACATAGCTCCGAGGCCCACTATACCGTTGTGATGGGGGACTTTAACGCGAAACTGGGCAAACGAAGCGATGATGAGCTGAGGGTGGGGAATTTTGGATATGGAAGGAGGAATGCACGTGGTCATCTGCTGGCCGGCTTTATGGAGAAGGAGGGCCTCTTTATGATGAACTCCTTCTTCAAAAAGCCAAAACAGCGAAAGTGGACATGGTTGCATCCTAATGGCGTTACAAAAAATGAGATTGACTTCATCTTGTCGACGAAGAGGCACATATTCAATGATGTCTCTGTGATCAATGCCGTAAAAACAGGAAGCGATCACCGATTGGTAAGAGGCACATTGAATCTTAGAATAAAACTCGAAAGGTGTCGACTGATGAAGTCTACGCTCCGACCAGCGCCTATCCAGCTCCAAAACCCCGAGAGCTTTCAGCTCGAATTGCAGAATCGCTTCGAATGCCTGGGAGACTGCGAAAATCTGGACGATTATAATGACAGGTTTGTGCAAATTGTCCAAACAGCTGGGTCTAAGGCTTTCAAAACCCGCCGTTCAAAAGGAACCAAAAAGATCTCGGACCTCACCAACAAACTCATGGAAGAAAGACGAAACTTGGTTCTGCAGTCCTCTGACGATGCTGCTCAGTATCGACGTCTAAACAGACAGATCTCCAAGTCCCTAACTCGCGATTTACGCCAATTCAACACTGACCGTATTGAAGAGGCGATTAAGCGAAATAAGGGCTCAAAAGTGTTTGCAAGGGATCTGTCTGTTGGTCAAAGTCAACTGACCAAGCTGAAGACTGAGGATGGCAGAATCATTTCGTCGAAGCCAGAGCTGTTGGAAGAGGTTGAGAAGTTCTACGGACAATTATATACCAGCGTACGCACACCTGTCAGTAATCTGGGCAAAGATCCAAGAGCCAGATTGACCCGACACTACACCGAAGATATCCCGGACGTCAGCCTATATGAGATTAGAATGGCTCTCAAACAGCTAAAAAACAATAAGGCACCGGGTGATGATGGAATCACGGCTGAACTGTTTTCGAGAGTCATTACGAATCGTCTCGCTCGCAGGTTTGACGACTTCCAGCCTCCCGAACAAGCCGGTTTCCGAAAAGGCTTTAGTACCGTAGACCACATACATACGCTGCGGCAGATTATACAGAAGACTGAGGAGTATAATCAGCCATTATGCTTGGCGTTTGTGGACTACGAGAAAGCCTTCGATTCGATCGAGACCTGGGCTGTGCTACAGTCTCTCCAACGGTGCCAAATTGACTATCGATATATCGAAGCGCTGAAGTGTTTGTACGAAAACGCCACCATGTCGGTCCGTCTCCAGGATCAAGGCTCCAAACCTATCCAGTTGCAGCGAGGGGGTGAGACAGGGAGACGTGATATCTCCGAAACTGTTCACCGCCGCCCTGGAAGATGTTTTCAAGCTTCTTGGACTGGAGCGGACTCGGCATCAATATCAACGGCGAGTACCTCACTCACCTTCGATTCGCTGACGATATCGTAGTCATGGCTGAGACCTTGGAAGACCTAGGCACAATGCTCGATGGCCTCTGTAGAGCCTCTCAACAAGTGGGTCTAAAAATGAACATGGACGAGACGAAAATTATGTTTAATATCCGTGTCGCACCCACTCCTCTGAAGGTTGGAGACTCTACACTCGAAGTTGTTGACAATTATGTATACCTGGGACAAACAGTTCAGTTAGGTAAGTCCAACTTTGAGAAAGAGGTCAACCGTCGAATCCAACTCGGCTGGGCAGCGTTCGGGAAGCTTCGCGATATCTTCTCGTCCAAAATACCGCAGTGTCTCAAGACTAAGGTCTTTGACCAGTGTGTGTTGCCAGTAATGACATACGGAACAGAGACGTGGTCGCTTACTATGGGCCTCATAAGAAGGCTCAAGGTCACCCAAAGGGCGATGGAGCGCGCTATGCTCGGAGTTTCTCTGCGTGATCGAATCAGAAATGAGGAGATCCGTAGGAGAACTAAAGTAACCGACATAGCCCGCAGAATCGCGAAACTTAAGTGGCAGTGGGCGGGGCACATAGCTCGTAGAACAGATAGCCGTTGGGGCAGAAAAGTTCTCGAGTGGCGACCACGAACCGGAAAACGTAGTGTTGGCAGGCTCTCCCACTCGGTGGACCGACGACCTGGTGAAGGTCGCGGGATGCGCATGGATGCGGGCAGCGCAGGACCGGTCGTTATGGAAATCCTTGGGGAGGCCTTTGTCCAGCAGTGGACGTCTTTCGGCTGAGAGAGAAGTAAATATTTAAGTTACCAATGGTTAGAAAGGAAGGCATTTGGTTTTCTTTAGCAGTAAGTAAATATTATTTTATTGTTCGAGACCCACAGCTAAAAGTGCAGTCCAAAGTCATTGAGTCATTTTTGTTTTCGGCTAAGCAGTTGATTTAAAAATGCAATATCCCAATAAGACTGGAAATCCTTTCCGCAAAATATGCTGGGTAGATATATAAAGTACCCAGCCAGAGCATGAGACATATTTTATGCTTTGACTACTGGACCACCGACGCATCTACGGTGTCAAATCCGTTTGTTTGTTACCTCTTCATGCTTTATCTACTGAAATAGTCTTCCTGAAATTTCGCATACACATAGTTAGAAGTACTGGAGAAGGACATAAGGTACCTTTCATCCCGGGAAAAAGCACTGTTCCCAGTGTCCACAGTAGTAGTTTGATCTGTGATTTGATGCCATAATATTTACTATTAAAATTACCTATGTATAAGAGAATAAAAATAATAATTTCCAAATCAAAAAACTCTTTTTTTATTTTATATGGCCACTATGTGCATGTCCTGTGCATTTTATATCCATACTAGCTTTTGCCCGCGGCTTCGCCCGTGTGAATTTCCCACGGGAACAGTGCTTTTTCCCAAGTATCTTATGTTCTTCTCAGTACTTATAACAATGTGTATGCGAAATATCAGGAAGAATGGTTCAGTAGATAAAGCATGAAGAGGTAACAAACAAACAAGTAAATAAACAAAAAACTCACTTTCGCATTAATAATATTAGTTAGGATAGGATAGTTAGGATTTTTTAATTATTTCCTCAAACTTTGTCGGGAATCCCAGTTGGGAATTGCCGACAGATGTTTGATAGCGACTGTACGGCCAACAGCTTAGGTATAATACGTTCAATAGAGAAGGTCATCGATATGTATGAAACCGTCGCTTTTTTGTAGTCATTCTAATTTGGCCGGATAATCTGCCGTTGTTCATATGTTTTTGGATTTGTGTTTATTTACTTATATCCTTAACATTTTGAACTGAAAATTTCCACGATAATATATGACTAAACACACTAATCTTTGGTTCACACGCACACTTATTGGGTTGAGCCGGTTTCTTGTATGTTGACGTCAAAGTTAAGTCACCTAATTTTGTCTTTTTAGTAATATTATTCAATAATGAATACATGTGCACTTCAGAAACTTTTTGTGGTTATTATAGGTGTATAGAAGAATCGAATACAGTTTTTAGCGAGCTTACACGTCTTTTCATTTAGGCGCTATGATTTTTTTTCGTGATTTCAAAGACAACGCGATTACTTAAAAATTATAAATATTTTCTTAAATCTAATTATGGCACAGATGGGCACAAATGAATAGCTACTCATGTATATTTATCTTACAGGCGCACATACGATGGATCTAGGAGATCCACGATTTTGTAAAACGTTACTCTAGCAGGAAATGCAATATCCCGAAAACCTGAAGACGCACAAATGATCTTTTCGGCCCAGATCAATGCACAGCTCTAAGCTCTCTGCCCTCAGAATATTTCTCTCTCCGATCATTCGTTTAGAACTTTCCTGCTAGAACGATGTTACCCTAGCAGAATCCTAGATTTCAGTTTTTTTCCTTTATTCTTTATTCTTTATTCAGTAGCACACAAAACAGGTTACAATCAGGAGAGCGATATTAGAGTTCACAAAAGTTTAGATCTAAATCGTAACCCAAACATATGCATGCCTAGCATGGTTTTAACTTCAAATTTAAATCATTATACACTAGAGTGACTATGAAAGCATTAAAGAAATGATATTAAACATAATAAAAAATGTGTAGATAAGAGAGCAATAAGTGAAAGTATTGAAAGTTACTTAAAATACTTAGTGAATAAACTGTAATAAATCTAGTTATTGGTGTTATTATCCTTTAGATGAGAAATTATCTGCCGCCGAAACTTGTATAGAGAAGAGTGATAAATGTCTATATCTCTATTAGATACTAAAATATCATTGTATTGGCGACACATTCTAACCATGGGATTGTAATAAGAGGTGTTATTAGAATAGACTTGGAGACAAAAGGCGTTATAATTGCGATTTCGAGATCTAAAACGTGTATTGAAATTAAGAGCTGAAAGAAGAGTGGGAGAGTCTATTATGTTATGTATAATTTTGTAAAGAATAACAAGGCTTATACAGTCGCGACGTATATGAAGGGGGGTTACCTGAAAGAATTCCAAACGTTCCCTATAAGATGCCAGTGCACGGCCCATACCACGTCTATAACTTAGGATCTTCAAACAACGTTCTTGAATCTTTTCAATTCGTTTGCTGTGTACATCATAAAAAGGGGACCATACTATAGAATTATACTCAAGTACACTGCGTACGAGTGAGTAATACAGATGTAGTAAACTTTTGGTCTGTTTGAAGTCCTTCGTAATTCTGCAGATGAAACCAAGCAACTGAGAGCAGCGTTGGACAATGCTATCATAGTGATCCCGGAAAGATAGCTTACTATCAAATAAGACACCGAGGTCCTTGGCAAGATTCTTACGATCAAGTTTTTTACCTTCCAATGTGTAATCATAAGTGATTACTATGGACTTTCTGGTAAACGTAATAACAAAGCACTTGTCGACATTAAGTTGCATACAGTTTCTATGACACCAATCCGAGAGTCTACACAAATCACTTTGCATCCTAGCTGTGTCAGAGGCTTCTTCAACAGTGGTAAATATTTTAAGGTCATCCGCGTAAAGGAGACAGGGGCAAGAGAGGTTCTCGATAAGATCGTTAATGAAAATAACGAAAAGCAGAGGGCCTAAGTGACTGCCCTGTGGCACACCTGAAGAAGCAATGACAGGTGTTGAAAGATAGCCTTTGACGGCCACCAGCTGGGTCCTACGACTCAAATATGACTGAAGCCATCGAAGCAGGCTGCCATGAATGCCATATGCCGCAAGTTTCATACAGAGAGCTCTATGGTTTACTTTGTCAAATGCTTTTGAGAAATCTGTGTAAACAGAATCAACTTGTAGGTTCTTAGCGAAAGCATTGCAGAGGAAATGTTTATACTCAAGTAGGTTAGACGTGGTAGATCTATTTGAAACAAAACCATGTTGTTGCGAATGTAGGTAAGGTTTTATGTGGGAATACAGTGTGTCGTATATAATGCTTTCTAGTATTTTTGCAAAACAAGATAATAAGCTAATTGGCCGGTAATTTTGGCACTGAGTTTTGTCACCGGATTTATAGATAGGAACAACATGAGCAATTTTCCAAAGAGTGGGAAAACATCCTAATTGGATAGACCTGCAGAATAAAATATGCAAAGGATCACATAACTCTTTTGAGCACGTTTTAATAAAAATTGCAGGAATACCGTCCGGTCCTGGTCCTTTGTTGGTGTCCAGCGAGTTTAATTTATTTAAAATCATTTCTTTTGAGATCATTACAGAACCTAAAGCATCACAATTTCTTTCATCAAAATGAAAGCTTTTTCCTGCCCATCTTGTTCAAACACAGAACTAAAATATTTAGAAAAACAGCTCGCATATTTGTGATGGGTCGTTTGATGATTCATCACAATGTTTCATGGTTAAAGGAATTTGGTTCACCCCTTTTTAGTGTTAACAAACCTCCAAAAGGACCTAATATCATGTTCAACAGAATCTTCTACTGACGCAACAAATTTATGGTAACACGACTTAATGAGTTGCTTACTTAAAGCTCGGTAGTGAGAAAAGTCGTCATAATCGTTAGTATTTCCAAATTTTTTGTACAATTTATGATACTTGTTTTTCATATTAAGACACCGTATTAGTGCAGGGCTAAACCAAATGGGGTAGTTGGTATCTTTGTTTTTATAGAGAGGGGTATTTCTACTAATTATATCATTGACAATGTCATAAAATTTACCTAAGTCAGTATCGATGTCAGAACACGATAAAACAGAATGCCAGTCAACAGATGAAAGCTCCGATTTTATGTTCTCATAGTTACATTTGTAGTAATTGTAACGCCGACAATGTCGCTGTTTCAAAAAACCAGTGGTAATACCAACATTACAGTCGACGTCTACTACAATGGCAGGATGATGTTTATCTGAACGACTGAGGGGATCAGCCCCATACACCTGGACATCAAACGTGGACAAGACAAGATCTAAAAAGTGATTATTGGAATTAGGAATGTTGTTGAATTGTTTTAACTGACATACATCCATAGTTTCAAAAAGCAAAAGTGGTTTCCAGTTATGTGACTGACTGCTAATCATGTGTAATGAATCAGGTGCCTTTGTCCAGGATAATTCGGGAATATTATTGTCGCCAATACAAATGAACTCCTCACCAAAACCAGTGTTAACTACTACCTTGCACAAGTTATCATAAAAAGATTGCTGTAAATTACGAGGCAAGTCGGGAGGCAAATAACACAAACAAATATTTATTTTTTTATCTTTAGGATTGCATGGTAAGATAGTAAGCCATAAATCCTCGACATCACTGTCCCACGAAAACTGCCGTACAACTTCAATATTTTTCTTTACACCAATTACAATACCCCCACCTTCAGTCTTACTCACTGAAGTGCTAGACCGATCTCGCCTGTAAATATTATATCGGGAATCGAGTAACTCTGAGTCGCGTACGCTATCATTAAAATTGGTTTCCGTGAGACAGATAACATCGTAGTTATTTGACAATACGTTTAAATTTATATCATTTATTTTAGATCGGACTCTATTCACATTTTGGTAAAAGATTAACATTAAGATTATTTTACTTGATAAAATGAAAAGATCGAAACTTATCCTAAACTATTATCCTAAATTATACTAAGTTTTTCAAATACTCAAGATCTTTAATGTATATGCCACTTGAAGTATCACTTTTTCGAACGTAAACTCGTCCATACTTCGTCCAGACGTACTTATACTGGTTGTCCCTAGCGAAATCCGCCTGGCGGCGGCATACAACTGCTTACATTCCGGAGACAGATGCTCAACAACATATATTTTTTCACTCGCAACAGTGATTCCTAGATGCCGCGAGTTCAGGGTGTCTTTAGGATTAGCTTTATTAAATCTACGAGCAGCAGATAGTAGGGACTCCTTAAGTCTGGGGGATGATAGTGTTACCAGTATATTTCTGGGTCTCTTCGACGTGACATCCATCTTTGCGACTCTACGACACGCCTGAATACAGTTGTCAGAGATGGGACAATCGATGACTTCGCAGAGCTTTTTAAATAGTGACGTAACATTTTCATTTCGATTCTCTGGGACTGCTTGGATTTCGATGTTATAGCTACGTGCTGATTTGTCAAGGGCGGATACTTGGGTACTTAGGTGACGTAGATCAGCGTGCAGGCGTTCACAGTCAGCCTCCAGGGTCTTAATGGATGCTTCTTTAGTAGCTATACGCGACTTTAAGTCTTCTTGTTCTGAGTTGAAGAAGTCCGTGGCTACGTTAAGGTCGTTTTTAATCTCCTGAATCATGCCGCCCATTTCAGATCTTACCATAGACTTGACGTCTTCTCGGAGGACTAATCTAAAGTTGTCCATTGTAGATGCAAGGGTAGATTTTAATTTTTCATCAAATAATGCGCTGATTTTTTCCATAGTGACGCCTCCGTTGTTGCAGCCCGAACAGCAAGGCGTCGGGTCGGTATTAGATAATGATGATGCGTTATTGTCCTGTACATCAAACGACATGTTCATGTAGCTATCATCAAGGGGCAGTTGATGCTTTCTTATATTAGTATTATTATTTTTTCGATGCGACACATTAGAACACGGGGGGCAAGTCCATGTCATTTTATAAGTGGCTGGTAAGGTTAAAAATTGTTCATCTCCTATATTTAGACATATGTGATGGAAGCAGCCCTTACAACCCTTGCAGCGAAGAAATTTATCGCCTATTATTTCTCTCATGCAACTTTTGCAATTAGTCATTGTTGTCAATAATTTATATTACCCAGGAAAGAGACGAGTTCAATTGATCAAGAGAAATTGATTTGTTTACATGAACTCAGCACCACCTAGTGGTGAGTTGACATAAAAAGTTCTTAGTTAGCCAGGTCTGATTGATAAAAGCACGGAGAAAAGCAGAAGATAGGCGAAATCGATGTATTACTAGCAGCTTGCTCAAGCGCAAGGACAGGTAAGTAGTAACTGTACCAGCTAATAGATGTCGCCAGTGCTATGCTTGTTATATACTTTTTACGAAAGTGACAATGCAAAATTGATATGAGAGATAAATTGAATAACACTAAGAATTGTTCGAATAACACCATAAATAGTTCACCACAAATAGTTTATTACAATTACGCGAAGCAGTTCCCACAAAAAGTCCAACTAACGCATAAAATATATTGAGTCACTAGGTAGGTTACACTTTAAAGAAATTCACTTGTCCTTTATTTCGAGTATGATTTTGAGAAAATCACAATAACACCATGAAAACACTCTGATAAAGTAGAAGTCTACACTGTTTTTGCTGCACTACAGTCACTTTTACTATTTTATAAAATTATTTATATGCAGGAGCTCTTTGTTATTGTTATGTGCTGAGAAGCGCCATCTAGCGTCGTCGTTTTCCTAAACTAAAAGACGCACAAAAGTTTTATTCGCGGCACATGTACACTAGACTACGCACAACGTTTTGGTTCCATTCACTTAACTCCAGGACACACTTTCCTGCCAGGGTAACGCACACAAGACAAACATTATGCCGTATGTTCAGTTATAACACCAATAGTTAACTACATGTTGTAAATTGCTATTGATCGGTCGCAAGTAGAGATGGGCGCTTGGATAAATTTCCGGAAGGTAAAAATGGGAATGAATGGGTAAAAATTAATTTATACCCATTTATACCCGATATTTTTTATTTATACCGGGAAGAAATTAAAATGAAAGTAAATTATCCTTATTTTCTTTAATACTGATAAAATAATAATTAAAGTATAAATATTAGGTGTGTTTTAATTATAAGGAAGATAAATAACTAGTTGTTTTCGGTTCAAATATTAAAAAAACATAAACAACAGATTTAAAATCATATGTATTTAAATAATAATTTGAAAATAATGATGCATTTTTAGTATATGGCTGTTTAAAGTAGAATTAACAAAAAAATCAAAACATCTTCAGTTGTATTATAGACTAACTTTTGCCCGCAGCTTCGCCCGCGTGAATTTCCTTCGGGAACAGTGCTTTTTCCCGGGATGAAAAGTATCCTATGTCCTTCTCAGTACTTCTAACTATGTGTATGTGAAATAGGAAGATTGGTTAAGTAAATAAAGCGTGAAGAGGTAACAAACAAACTCACTTTCACATTTATAATATTAGTTAGGATTTGGAGGTAACTTCGCAATATTTTTCTATCGAGAAAATTTTATGCAAGCGTGTTTTTGAGAGAGTTAGTAATTAAGTTCCATAACGACCGGTCCTGCGCTGCCCGCATCCGGTCGTTATGGAAATCCTTGGGGGAGGCCTTTGTCCAGCAGTGGACGTCTTTCCTCTGACAGAGAGAGAGTGTGATTAAGTTGGCTGACATTCGTGTAAGGCGGGCCTTACGATTCGATGATCGCCTAGCCGTTCAATAGAATTCCGGCATTTGGCAAACTTGTTCGTCGCCCCGGCATAACATTTATCGTCTAAAACCAGTTGGCTGCGAATGAGTCAGAATAAAGATACCTATATCTTGTTTTGTAACCAAAACGTAAATTGTACACTTTATAAGTACTTTTATACACAGTACTTAATTTAAAAACTAAATATGTGCTTATTTCATAATAAATCTTAACGATATATTGTAAAATATCGTAATTACAAACATTTTAATTGATTTTAATTTTTACCCGGTATAAATTAAAAATTCCTGGGAAAATATGGGTATAAATGGATAAATTTCCGAGTCTCGGAAATTTATCGGGTAAATGCCCATCTCTAGTCAGAATTAAGATATTTCTTGTCAGGTCTTTTTGTAACCAAAACGTAAATTGTACACTTTATACGTATTTTTTTACACAGTACTTGATTTAAAAACTGAATATTTGCTTAAACACTTTATTTCATAATAAATCTTAACGATATATTTAAAAAAAAAATCGTAATTACAAACATTTTAATTGATTTTAATTTCTACCCGGTATAAATTATAAATTCCTGGGTAAAAATGGGTATAAATTTCCGAGTCTCGGAAATTTATCGGGTAAATGCCCATCTCTAGTCGCAAGTAATCGTTGGTCGCTCTCGCTAGTCGCCCGCACGCTGCACTGTTTTTTGTAGCTGAAAGTCGCCGCAAGTCGGTGCGACCGAGGTCGCGCGAAGTCGCCGGCACGCTGCACGAGCCCTAACTTGTCCTATTATGTAAACAATCTTTACAGTACTTTTTTTTAATTTGGTTGAAAATAAATCCAATATTAGTTTAAACCTAAACATTATAAAGTAAAACATTTATTACCCACGAAATTAATTTCCTAAATAGTCCATTTTAATTTATATTGTTGTAAAATCATAAAAAGATTGGTAAGATTTACATAATAGGACAAGAACAAGTAGGAAAAAACCAAGTTTATTTGGTTTAGAAAGTACTCTGTGGGTTTAGCTATCGTGTTTATTTTACGCTTACTCAAAATAAACCTAGTTTGACTGGACCTCAGAAACCTTTGCCTCAAAAAAAAAATGAGACAGAATATCTGTCCTGTCCTGTGACAGACAGAACATGTGGACTGACACTGACAGAAGTGACAGAAGCAGTAACCTAACCTACCTATCAGTGTGACCGTTTTTGGTATTTTCAGTACTAATTTAGTATAAGTTATTTATAGGGGCATTTCAGAATGGTGTTAGTATAATTTTAGTACTGAACCAAATTTTAGTATTATCTTGGTAGAATTTTAACTATTTGCTTTATTTTGGTATTTTCTTTGGTATTTTCGCGCGTTTTCAGGTAAAATCCCCTCCCTCCCTCCCTCCCGAAAATTTCGTCCTTTGAAAATTTCGGAATTCCTCGGAATTTTAAGAAATTCCGTTCTCGTGAATATTATCAAGAAAGTTTCCGCTTGTTCTTTGAAACCAGAGATGGGTAACCACCCGGGTTAAAACCCGAGACTGGGTTATAACCCAGTTACGACCCATTTCAATCCACCCAAACCACCCATTGACCGGGTGAAAACTAAATATTGTAAAAAAATATTTTTTATGTGTATTATTACAAGCGATTATTACGTAGGTACCCACCTAGAGTGAAACATCTAAATATTCAATGGGAAATACCTATAAATAGTACCACATTTTAACTATTTTGTGTTACTGTGTAATATGAATATGAACATCATATTTATCTCCTATTATTTTAATAACAAGCCACATGAAATTTTGTACAAAGGTCCCTCATGTGATGTAAGTGAGCACTAAGAGAGGAATTTTGGAAAATCTACGCCTAAGGGGGTAAAAAAGGGGTTGAAAGTTTGTATGAAACTTCGTCATTTTTGAAGTTATGTTCATGAAATTATAGATTTACGCTCTTATGTAATAAAAAATAATAACATTATAATTGAATATTAAATTTGTACCCCTAAGGGTAAAAAATAGGGGTTGAAATGATGTATGAAACTTCACCTTTTTTGATCCAATCTTCCTGTCGCATACTTCTTCTGGTCCAGTACGCTCTTGACAGAGCGGTTGTATTGATAAGGGCAGCTGTAATGCGCTTCACGACGTTTCCCCACCGTTGTCTGTTGGAGGTCATCCTGCTGCACTCGTTAACTGACCCTCCAATGGCAGACTTGATCAGGTCAGTCCAACGGGTGGGTGACCTTCCGTGCGGTCTAGTGCCTTCTGCCTTTCCTTGGACGACAAGGCGTTCTATGGACTGATTGTCACGCCGGAAAACATGACCGAAAAATGTCAGGATGCAAGATTGTACTATCGAAAACAGACGTTGCTTGATACCGAGTTCTTGAAGTATCGAGACATTTGTGCGAAACTCGGTCCACGAAACCCCAAACATTCTTCTCCAGCACCACATCTCCAGAGCATCTATTTTCTGTCTTTCCACAGACATATGGGAAATATAAGCGTCCTCACGAGCCTGGTCTTCTTGGCTATGGTTATGTTTATATTGCTCTTTAGTGAACGGCGACCGCCGCGAAGGTTAAAGTTGCCACTGGGAGCGGGAGCGATGTATGATGCTCGACCGCCCCGAAGGGAAGATCTTCCCGCCAGGCTAGGTATTAGGCCTGGGGAGCAGAGGCTCCGACGATGTTGCGTTGCAGTTCGTATATATAGCGAGTTGCCTTGGAAATTCTGATAGCGCGATTTAGGATTTTTCCGTTTTTGTTGATGAGATTGTGGGTTGTAGTATGGAGATTGAGTGGAGTCTGATCTGTAGTCTATTTGCGATGCTGTGAAGTTATTGTTGGTTGGAGAATATTCGTACAATCTTTGTTATTCGCAATTATTTGTCGATATGTAAGTGTAGTGAAGACTGTGACGCCATCTTGTGTCGACCTTGCGAAGTAGTATTGCTTGCCGCCGAGATTCTGTGGAGCCATCGTTTGTCGAGTCGTCGAGTTGCTGCATTCACTCGGTAGATGTGGATGCTACAGTATTCCCCCAAGACCAAAGGTCTGATGTGATGAATCTGCTGTGCAGTCTGTGCTTCGTAGCTTGCAAGGGCCAGCCTTGTGTGCCAGTGAATCGGGAAGTGCTTGTAATCTAGTTGAGACTGTCGGTAGACTTGTGTGCGCCGGTCCCTGCAGAGCCACCACCCTAGTGAGTGAGAGTGCACCGCCGTCTAAATCGTTCAGGCGTGGGCTGCAGAGTGCGTCGGTGCGGAAGTCGTCGTTGTTGTCGTTGTGGATGCAGGACTAGGAAGCTCAGGACCTGATGATACCCGTCGTCATACCAACAATCATTACCATGGTCTTGCCATTAATTCCAAGTCCAAACTCATGGCTCACTCGTTCTATCTTTGACAGTAGCTCTTCCAAGTGTTGCGAACTGGTTGCAAATAAGGTGGTGTCATCCGCGTAACGCAAGTTTCGAATCCTTTGTCCACCAATTGTTACACCATCCGTCCAGTCTTCTAAAGTGATACGAATTATAAGCTCTGTGCACACATTGAATAAAAAGTTTTAACATAATGCAACCGTGGCCTACTCCGGCACTAGTATGGAAATCACTTGACAGGACATCATCCGTGCGAACTGAGGCTGTGTCATCTTCATATAGACGTCTCAAAAGGTGTACGAAATGTTTTGGTGTGCCCATGTCTAGCAAGGTCTTCCACAATACGGGCCATTTCACCGAGTCAAAAGCTCTGGAGAAATCAACAAAGCAAATAAATACGGGCTTATTTAATTCTCTACATTTCTTGATAATCTGGCGTACGATAAGAATTTGTTCCCGACTTTCTCTTTACAAAACCTGCTTGTCGCATACACATAGTTAGAAGTACATAGGGTATCTTTCATCCCGGGAAATAGTACTGTTCATGTGGGAAATTCACGCGGGCGAAGCCGCGGGCAAAAGCTAGTAACGTATTAATGTAATTTTCGTTACCAATATATGATTCGGTATTCATTCGAAAAAAAATGTCTCTTCTCAGATTAGGTACAAGATGTCATCCTCACTAACAGTATAAATGCGGAAATGATATTGTTTATTACCTCTTCACGCTTTATCTACTGGACCAAACTTCAAAAAAATTCGCATACACATAGTTAGGAGTACTGAGAAGAACATGGTATACTTATTATTCTAAAATAATAAATAGTTTTATTATAAACTGTTTTCACCCATCAAATTGGGTGATAATGGGTTTTTAACTGGGTTATAACCCAAACCACCCATTATAACCCGGGTGGATTGAAATGGGTTATAACCCATTACCCATCTCTGTTTGAAACACATCACTACCCGTACGCTTCCTCTTTTTTTCGCTCCTCCGTACAATTGTCCCGTACGCGTACGCGGCCTTTTTTTTTGCTCTTCCGGTAATATTTTGAAAACGATTGTTCGGAATTGTTATTGAAATGCGTATTTTACACAGCATATTTCTAAAAAAAATGTTAAATTGTTAGTATTTTTGAATTTTAGTGATATTTTTAATTTTGCTTTTTAGTATTTTTTAGTACTGACAGCACAACTTTTGGTATTTTGTCCAAATTTTAAAACGGTCACACTGCTACCTATGTAAACATACAAATACATAATATGTTTAACGTAAAATAGTGATTTTTTCTCTGATACTTATGTAAAAAGATGGTAGTAACTTACCTAAATAAAGCTAAGGAAAAGAGAAAGAAAAAGTATTCTATTTAGTTCGTGCAGTAAAAACCAAATCATTTGTTCGATTTCTATTTAGTTTGTGAAGTTGTTTGTAATATATTGGGCAAAACTAAACGCAGGCGTTTCGCATTGCTGCCGCCAGAGGGCGTTCGGGGTTTTCACACTGCTAGGGTGGATGGCGTCGGACGGCCGCCGCCATTGCATTGCAGTCCCGGGCGATATCAGTTTCGGGCGATATCAGTTTGATTGATTTTAATACGCGGAGCGGTCTCGCGTTCTTTGATTGCTAATTAGCTTGAGTTGTGTTTGTGAATTTCCTGATTGTTAAATAACTATTGAACTTTGTGTTTGTGTACCCGTCATGGTGACTTTTTCTTGTGAGAGGTGAAACGTGGCTGGCTGTTCACATCTGGCTGTTCCCGAGTGAAACTACGGGAAGAAATCTATTTATTTGTCCTGGGGAATTGAGATCTCAAGGGTTAGGTAGGGTAATTAGGAATTCCCCCTTCCCGAAGACACTCAAGTTTGGATCCGAAAGAAAAAGAAGATTTAATTTACAGTAAGTGTTCAATTGTAATTAATTTATAGGTTAGGTTATCATATAGGGCCCTGTAGCTCCTTCATAAGCTACGGTGGTAGCTTAGAACTGCGTTAAGTTAGTTAGGTTTTAGTCGGGCAAACGTGGTGCCTCGTGGAGATTTCTTCCCGGTACTTATTTTTACCGGTGGTTTTTTCCCGGTGAAGTTCCGGTACAGAATTCTTCCCGCCGCTTCGTTTGTCCGGATTCTCTCTGCCACATTTTCTGGCAGCAGAGCGTAGTTGCTCTGCACAATTTCTGGTAGCAGAGCGTAGTTTATCTACCCTCTATTTGTTCGTTTGTAAAAAATAATTAATTGTTTGTAAAAATTATTAGATTTTTCTTAGTTTGTTTGTATAAGAATATTTGTAACCTTTTTTTTGTATTTGTTTGCGGTTTGTACCGTGCGTTCCGGGTTTGTGCCATTCTCATACCTACCGCGGTTCTTCGTGTAGTTGCTTGATTTTTTGTTGTTTTTTATTTACCTTTTGTTATTTTTTGTTTGTGACTTGACGCGATGGCGAAGGCCTCCAATGCTAGGGCGACACTCGCCAACGAATTGAGATGGTTTGCTGACGGCCGGAGGACTCCCCTGTCCACGGAAGGACAGGGAGGGCGCCATACTGCTAAGAGCGGATCACCTCCACTCACGATTGATTAGCGCGGAAGCGGCCATGGCGGCGCTTACCGAAGCCGATCTTACCCCGGAGGCCTACGCAGGTCACATGGCGGACATGGACCAGATCCTGAGGTCTCTGCACGATGATATCGCGGAGGCGGTGACCGCAATAAGGGCGAGACAGGCTGGCGGACCAGCCCCTCGCACACCTGTTAGACAGGAAGGACCAGCGGTTACTGGTCGGCTCCCCACCCTTCAGCTGTCCCACTTTGGGGGTAGGATGGAGGAGTGGGTAGCACTACTAAAAATATGTTTGAGTCCCTGGTCGTAGCACGACAGGGGATTTGTCAGAAGGCCCAGAAGATGGCCCTACCTCCTCTCCACTCTTGAGGATGAAGCGCGGTCGCTCATCCAGCACCTCCCGGGTGGAGGACGACCAGTACGATACGGCAGGAGTTATTGAACTCCCGCTACCGAAAACTTACGTTTGTTAGCGGATGCGCACGCCGCACAGTTGATGGCCCTGCCCAAGGTGGCCAACAGGGCACAGTTGCGCCTGCAGTTGCTCACGCCCGTTACAGTGGCCTGTAACGCGCTCCGCACACTGGGGCTGCCGGTGGACCAATGGTCCTTTTTGCTGGTGCACATTGTATTGGGCAAATTACCCAATGACATCCGCTCGCGATTTGAGCGCGAGAATGCGGAGCGGGATAGCACCACCCTACCAACATTCACTGACTTGGTGAAGTTTTTGGAGTTTGAGGCACGGGCTGCTGAGAATACCATGACGGACTCAGCGCCATCCAGAGCGCCTGAACGTAGGCCCTTGGAACCCTCATGGCGAGGGAAGCCCCACAGGGACGGCAACCGCCACCGCGTGGAGCTGGTGTGCGGGTTGCACACACGGCAGCAGTCGCGGGGGACGCGGACTGCCTGCAATGTGGCCGGATGGGCCACAGCCTGCTGCAATGCAGGGACTGGCAGAGACTGCCAGTACAAGATCGGCGCCGCATGGCAAAGCGGCATGAACTTTGCTTTTATTGTTTGGGCGGTCACTATGCACGTGACTGTCCCAGTGCCATACCATGCAGTGCATGCCGTGGGCGGCACCACGCGATGCTTTGCATGAACCGCAACGGGGATGGCACCCGGATGTTGAGGCAGGGGTCCCCTATGGGCGGGGGCGCTCCTGCGCGAAGCCCTCCACCACCGGACGGAGGACGCGGCTTCGCTCGTCGCACCCCCTCGGGAGGGGGTCGCGTACCTGCGCGGGTCTTGGCGGACCGGGACCACGCGCCCCAAGGTCATGGCCAGTATGTAGCTGGCCAGGCCCCGGATAGGGCCCCATGGGCGGGGCCCTAGACCGGACGTGAGAGTGGGGACACCCCCCTCCACGCGGGTTACCAATGCCCAACACATGCAGCCGCAGCGGTTTTCTCCGCCGCTGCACGAGTACCCACGGCTGGAGTACCACCCGCCGTACCATATGTATGGCCGGGCCGCGGGTTATGCCCCCCCTCAGATGGGGATGTGCACTCGCCCGCCATGTTATCCGGGTCAGTGGCGCGCCCCTGGTTTGGAGAGAGTGGGGAGCCCGTAACTAGCTTGCTCCCTTGCTGGGACAGAGCCGCGGACGGTTCTGCTCCCTACCGCGGTGGTCCGCGTATGGGGTCGTGGGGGGAAGCCATTAATTTGAGAGCTCTGTTGGACTCAGGGGCTCAAAGCAGTTTGGTTACCACTCGAGTGGCACACCAGTTAGGTTTAGTCGTGGAAGACTCGCCTGTGCCACTTCTTGGAGTTGGTGGCATACAAGTGAAGTGTCTGACGGGCCAGACACTTGTCACCTTTCTTCGCTGAAGTCCTCCACAATGAGGATCACGACTTCGGCTATGGTAATGGATACCATTGCGGGTTGGCACCCCTCGACAGACATACCGCCGGGTGTGTTGTCTTTGGTTTCGGGTCTGGATTTGGCCGACCCCTTTGTCTTTCATCCCGGCCCAGTGGACTTGCTCCTGGGCTCGGACGTATTGGGTTGGATTTTGTTGGGTACACAGAAGGCTCTGGGTTCGTCTTCACTGATGGCAGTGTCTACGATTTTTGGTTTTGCCCTGATGGGCCCTGTGTTTGATAATGGCACCGCGGAGGAGCCACCGGTTGTCGCATCTGCGTCCTTGGCCAAGACCATGCAAAGGTTTTGGGAGGTGGAGGAGCCACCTATGAGTTCCAGGATGGATCCGGAACACGCTGAGTGCGAAGCCCTTTTTCGATCGACCACGGAGAGGTTGCCCTCCGGTCGGTTTGTAACTAGGTTACCTTTTGTTGCCTCTCGTCCTAGCCTAGGGCAAAGTAGGGCGCTTGCGGAGAAACGACTGCTGTCCATGGAGCGACGTATGCAGCGTGACCACGTACTTCGCGATAAATATATAGAATTTATGCGCGAGTACGAGGATTTGGGTCACATGTCTCCGGCTCGAGTTGATTGGAGCTCAACTGAGCATTATTTTTTGCCCCACCACGCGGTGGTGAAGGCCTCAACGGGCAAGTTGCGGACTGTCTTTGATGGGTCCGCACCCACTTCGAACGGAGTTTCGTTGAATCTATGTTTGCATTCAGGTCCCAAATTGCATAGGGATATAATTGACATCATCTTGAACTTTAGAAGACATCAAGTGGTTTTTGGTGCGGACATCCGGATGATGTTCCGCCAGACAGTCATACATCCTGAGGACAGGCGATTCCAGTTGATACTCTGGCGTGAGCGCCCTGAGGATCCTGTGACGGTGTATGAACTCAACACAAACACGTATGGTTTGAAATCTAGTCCCTATATCGCCATCAGATCATTGCTTGAATTGGCAGAGCGGGAACGGATCCGCTTTCCCCGTGGGGCTTCCGTGCTGTCACGTGACTTGTATGTTGATGACGTGTGCACCGGAGCCCAAAGTATTGAGGAGGCCCTCCTACTGCGGGATGAATTGATCGAAATATTGAAGACAGGTGGCTACGAGCTACGTAAGTGGTTGTCCAATGAGCCTAGAGTTCTAGAAGGGATCCCGGAGGATCACCAACAGAACCCTCACCTGTTTGAGGATGTGGATGATCCCAACAGGATAGCGGTGCTGGGCATGCAGTACCAGCCGCTAACCGATATTTTCACATTCCAAGTGGACTTGGAAATACCAAAAGTCTGGACTAAGAGAACGGTGTTGTCCGTAATAGCCCGTATGTTTGATCCAAGCGGTTGGATCAGTCCAGTGATATTCTCTGCAAAGTGTCTTCTTCAGAGACTTTGGACTTTGGGCGTTCTCGTGGGACGAGCCGCTGTTTGGCTCTCCATTGGATGATTGGCTCGAGTTGTTTTCATCGATTAAGGAAGTCAATCGGATTGCCTTGCCTCGTCGAATATTGCCCCCGGGAAATATCGAGCCAGCCTGCATGGCTTTTGTGACGCGTCGGAGCGAGGCTACGCCGCGTCAGTCTATATGCGGACAGTTGACGCCGATGGCCGGGTCAATGTCTCGCTTTTGTTAGGGAAGAGCAAGGTCGCCCCCATCAGGACTAGGCTGACTATTCCCAAGCTTGAGTTGAGTGGAGCTCACCTTCTCTCTAAATTGTTGCATCACGTTGCCAGTGAGCTGGCGGCCACGGTCGAGATACGAGACATCTTCGCCTGGTCGGATAGCCAGGTCGCGCTTGCATGGTTGCGCGCGGCCCCACATACCTTGGAGGTTTTTGTTGGAAACAGGGTTTCCCAAATTCAAAATATTGGAATTGATATAACATGGAGACATGTGCCGGGAGAGCTTAACCCAGCGGACTGTGCCTCCCGAGGTTGTACGGCACCAGAATTGGTGTCACACCCGCTCTGGTGGGGTCCAGAGTGGCTGATGGGATCAGAAACTTCTTGGCCTGTCTGTCAGACAGATGTTACTTCTTTTGAGTTTGACTGGGCTCCGTGTACATGCTGTAGTCGCTGAGACGACGTCGGAGCCGGATTGGCTACTTGCTCGGTATAGCAGCTTGGATAAGCTTCTGGGTGTTACCAGTTGGATTAAGCGTTTCATACATAATTGTAGAAACCCACAGGCAAAGCGGTTGGAGCCGATTGCAGGTGCAGAAGAGCGCCGGAGCGCATTGTTGCATTGGGTCCGTGTCGTGCAGACCGGACGGTTTGAGTCAGAGCTTCGTATTTTGCGCGACGGACGCGCTAAGTTGAAGGGCGCGGTCGCTCGTTTGAACCCGTACATCGACTCGGATGGGCTTCTTCGGGTTGGAGGCAGGCTCCGGAAGGCGGATCTTCCATATGAGACTCGCCATCCTCTGTTGTTGCCCAAGGGCGGACCCTTGGTGCAGCTTTTGGTGTCTGATCGACACATTCGTAACGCCCATGCTGGGTGCAATGCTTTGCTGGCTATTTTGCAACGCGAATTTTGGATTTTGTCTGCCCGAAGAGCAATCCGTAGTGTTCTGTTTCGATGTATTGCATGTTATAGGTTGAAGGCATCCACGATGCAACCACAGATGGGTGATTTGCCCGCTGATCGAATCCGACCTTCGAGGCCGTTTGACGGCGTTGGAACCGATTTTGCCGGTCCCTTTTCGATCAAGGCTTCTCCCTTTCGTAATGCCCGTATTGTGAAGGGCTATTTGTGTGTATTTGTTTGTTTGGCCACCAAGGCGGTCCACTTGGAGGTGGTATCAGCTCTGACTACGGAGGCCTTCGTCGCCCGTTGGATCGCTTTGTTTCGCGTCGAGGTCTACCTTCCCTTATTAGGTCTGATAATGGCACAAACTATAAGGGAACTGTAAATTATCTTAAGGATGTTTCTGTGTTTATTGATAAGAATTGTACTAGTTTAAGTCAAATTGCTGCTCAAAGGGGAATAACCTGGAAGTTTAGTCCCCCAAGTTGCCCCCATTGGGGAGGGATTTTTGAAGCGGCTGTGAAATCCGCAAAGACCCACCTCCGCCGCATTATCGGAGAAACGGCTCTAACTTTTGAAGAGCTGGCCACAGTGTTTTGTAAAGTTGAGGCGGTCCTCAACTCTCGTCCTCTCTGTCCGCTATCTCCAGATCCAAAATGACTTGGAAGCTCTCACCCCTGGTCATTTTTTGGTGGGAGGGCCGTTGAATGCCCTGCCCGAATACCCGTGGAAGGATGAACGCGTATATCGGTTGTCGCGTTTTCAAATGTTGCAGCAAATGAGCCAGGACTTTTGGCGTCGCTGGTCGCTTGAATATTTGCATTTGCTGCAGCAAAGAGTGAAGTGGACAGACAGGACTGAGCCTCCCAGGGAGGGTGATTTAGTATTGTTAAAAGAGGCAAATTTGCCCTCATTGCTTTGGCGACGAGCTCGCATATTACGTTTGATTCTTGGCGGAGATGGCACTCCGCGTGTGGCTGAGGTGTTGGTCGACGGTTCGATTTTAAGGAGAGGTGTGACCTCTCTCGCCCGCCTTCCCGTAGAGTAAGCTAGCGGTCTGCTTCTCAGACCGGGACGGGGGGATGTTTGTAATATATTGGGTAAAACTAAACGCAGGCGTTTCGCATTGCTGCCGCCAGAGGGCGTTCGGGGTTTTCACACTGCTAGCGTGGATGGCGTCGGACGGCCGCCGCCATTGCATTGTCCCGGGCGATATCAGTTTGATTTTTAATACGCGGAGCGGTCTCGCGTTCTTTGATTGCTAATTAGCTTGAGTTGTGTTTGTGAATTTCCTGTTTGTTAAATAACTATTGAACTTTGTGTTTGTGTACCCGTCATGGTGACTTTTTCTTGTGAGAGGTGAAGCGTGGCTGGCTGTTCACATCTGGCTGTTCCCGAGTGAAACTACGGGAAGAAATCTATTTATTTGTCCTGGGGAATTGAGATCTCAAGGGTTAGGTAGGGTAATTAGGAATTCCCCCTTCCCGAAGACACTCAAGTTTGGATCCGAAGAAAAAGAAGATTTAATTTGGTAAGTGTTCAATTGTAATTAATTTATAGGTTAGGTTATCATATAGGGCCCTGTAGCTCCCTTCATAAGCTACGGTGGTAGCAGACTGCGTTAAGTTAGTTAGGTTTTAGTCGGGCAAACGTGGTGCCTCGTGGAGATTTCTTCCCGGTACTTATTTTTACCGGTGGTTTTTTCCCGGTGAAGTTCCGGTACAGAATTCTTCCCGCCGCTTCGTTTGTCCGGATTCTCTGCCACATTTTCTGGCAGCAGAGCGTAGTTGCTCTGCACAGAAGTAAATAACAACCTCAAAACACAAAGCTAAGATTAAAGTGCACCTAATTAAGGATCAAAGTTATCTTCCTCTATTATTTAGTTTGTGAAATTAACGGCAATGACGAGTTGGCGAGCGCCATCCCAATGTCTCCTTTCGTCTTCATCAACACTTCCTGAGATTAAAATTAAACGAGAATCAGACGACATCCCTCAACACTTTCCTCCGGACCTTGTTGGATTTCCAATGAAATCTGAGTCGACTGCTGCTTCACATGGGCCAGGTGGGATCAAAACAGAACCCGTAGATGCTGCTCTGGTTGAAATCAAAATTGAACCACATTCAGGATTTGAAAATAATGAAATTAAAAATGGTATGTACCGATGTTGTATGTTGTTACAACTTTATTCTACTTTTAATCCATAAATATTTAAGACAAGATACCTAAATATTTAAGACCGGCTCCTAGCCTGGCTCTGCTCAGATGCGAATTTCGGACAAAAGTATCCTGTGTAAAGGCCGATTTATATTGATCCAGTGTAATTGGATCCAGTACCACTGGAACCAGCATTGCTGGATCAAGAGACTAGATGCCGACATTATACAGAGATCCAGTTACGTATCAGCACCACTGGCATGGGTTGAGTGGGGTGCGGGGGGCGGTCACTGGAATGAAAAATAGGCGCATGGTCTATTCTGATCCAGCACTTTTGTTGCGTTGCCTCTTCTCCACTTGCGCTTTGGAGGCGGTGGTAACCTTAGCTTTAAGTAATTTTATGACGTCAACTAACCAAAAAACAAGAATGTGACGATTTATAAGTCCTATTTTTAAGCCTATATAAATAAAAACAATTGACTTTGACTTTATTCAAGGTTTCATTCTATCCATGTATGAAATATCATCAAAATCTGCCCAATATTTTTTTGTGTGAAACATACGCAAACATCCAAGCAATTCTCATCACTACTTTTGCAGAATCTTCAGAGCTGTCAGGAGAGGAATCATGTAACATGTTCCATATGAAATTTGAAATCGGTGAAGAGGGTCTCGTGCGCCCAGCTCCTGATACAGAGATGGTAGTGAAACAGGAGAAAGATGCCAGTAAAGGTACGTAACATCTACACTCTTCTTCTTGTTCTTTTTCCTTTCCCACATTAGGTAGGGTCGGCTCTCCTAATTTTAAGAAACATCTACAATAAAATAATGATTGTTGACTGGAGGATTGTCATTGAAAACCGGACATTAAATTGTCATGCATTTAATGCCCGAGACCTCTTTGGTCAAGATAAAAAGCTTGTATCAAAATTTTTTTGTAAAAAACCATGTATATTTTATTTTAATCTTATGGCATTTACTACTTCCACTCATTATAAATGTAACCATCAAAAAAGTTTTATATATCCACATCCAGGTACCTGAGATGTCAGGTGTTAATTAAAAACTTGTATTAGCCTTATTATCATTAATTATTACAAATGTGGAATGGTATGTGTCTGAAACACATACCGTTCCACATTTGTAAAAATTTTCTTAAATTATAACCCAAAAAACATTTACAGATGTCACTTCAATACAAACATCGGGAGCTGATAAACTGAAACCAGCTGCAGGAAGTACAACCAACAGGAAACAGCGCAAGTCTCGACGAAAGTCAACAACTCTGACTGGTCAGAACACACTGCAGTGTGATGTTTGTCAGCGACAGTTTAAGCATCGTTCTCTCCTGATTTGCCATTATAGAACTCACACTGGGGAGAAACCATTCGCATGTAATGACTGTGATCGTCGGTATAGCCGAAAGCATGATTTATTAAGTCACATGAGAACACACACTGGGGAGAAACCATTCCAATGTAATATATGCGATTGTCGGTTTAATCGAAATTATTCTTTAGTACTACATATGAGAAGTCACCCTGATGCGCAAATATTTCCATGTGAAGTGTGTCAACGTGAATTTAATCTAAAATCTAGTTTGTTGAGGCATATGGCATCACACACAGGGGAGATACCAATCCAGTGTAATATTTGTGGTTGCAATTATAATAGAAAGTATGATTTATTACAACACATGAGAAATCACACTGGGGAGAAACTGGAGAAACCCAAGAAAATATTTCAATGTGACGTGTGTCAACGTCAATATAAACAAAAATTTAATTTACGGAAGCACATCAGAACTCATACTGGGGAGAAACCATTCCAGTGTAAGGAATGTGGTTGTCAATTTAGTCGAATGTGTAGTTTATTAGTACACATGAAAACTCATTCTGGGGAGAAACCATTCCAATGTAATGAGTGTGATCGTTGGTATATTCATAAGTACAGTTTATTACTACACATTAGGAGTGTTCACACTGTGAAGAAACTAATATGTGAAGTGTGTCAACAAAGATTTAGTCTTAAGCAAACTTTGTTAAAACACATGAGAATTCACACTGGGGAGAAACCTCTTAAATGTAATGTGTGTCAAATAGCATTTAAACATAAAAGAACTTTATCGAGACACCTAAGAACTCATTTATAAGTGACAAACTTCGAGCATCAAAGATTTCAGCGCGGCACGAAAGGGAGGCGCCATAGATGTCTTTTCCCTCTGGCAAAGCTTAGGTCCAAGTGGACTTGAGCGTTTATAAAAACTGTTTTCACTCAGTCTTTTTGCTAGACAGAATCCATCAGTCAATGTGAATGACAGTATGGGTAAATGACTGAACTGTGTGAATGACTAATGCGCGATTTTCTGACAGCGATTTAAAGAAAAAAAAATAGTATAAAAAAGTTTCAACAGGTGGCGTTTTATTAAAAGCCGAGTCGTAATAATGACTACTTAATTGTGCGCTTTTTATTGTCACCCAGAGACCCACAAATGCCAATATTGATACTTTTTAGATGTTTTTTTATAAGATTTTATTTAAAAAAAAAGGTCAATCCCGTGCATCTTTGCTTTTTGTATGGTCTCGCCTCTTATTAAGCGCCACCTATGAAGTCATCTGGAACTTTTTTTTTAATTTGGGTCTCGAAAAATCCCCCATTGTATGCTTAGGCGCTGAATAGAGAATAACTTTATTTAAATTCAATTTCTTCAATTTTTTAGATATGGTGAAAAAATTCCATGCGAGCAGGACTTGAACCCGCGACCAGGTCTTTATACGACCTTGTTCTTCCAACTGAGCTATCGCATTTCAATCCTGCACATCGAAAATTTTTACCATATCCAATGCAATCCTAATGTGTTTCAATAGAAATTGGATATGGTGAAGATTTTCGATGTGCAGGATTGAAATGCGATAGCTCAGTCGGAAGAGCAAGGTCGTATGAAGACCTGGTCGCGGGTTCAAGTCCTGCTCGCATGGAATTTTTTCACCATATCTAATTTCTATATGAGATTACTTTAGTACTAATTGCATCTGAGATGCTCAAAAATCCAAAAATAAATAACTTTATTTCCCTATTACAAGTAAATGTTACAAGTTAGAGCGCCAACCAAGAGGAATAACTAAAGACAATTTGTTCTAAGTTAAACGTGTCAACATTAGAATAACAACTTCACAATATACTCTTATTGCAGAGAGGATAATAAACGATTCGATTTGAATCAATGAATTAGCCAACATGATTTTGATTTTCTATCGGAGCGATTTATTTATCCGAGTATCCTACTAATATTATAAATGCGAAAGTTTGGATGTGAGTTTGTGAGGATGTTTGTTACTCAATCACGCAAAACCTACTGGACGGATTTCGATGAAAGGTATACCGGTAGAAAAATACCGGGAATGGCACATAGGGTACTTTTTATCCCGAAATTCCCACGGGAGCGAAGCCCCGGGGCGCAGCTAGTTCGATAATAATTTCCAACTCAAAGGCTTTAAGCGTTCCTGAGAAAAAAAAGTTTAACAGACAGACGGACAACAAAGTGATCTTCTAAAAATACCGGTAATAGCATATAGGGTACTTATTTTATTTGAAAAAAACTCAGGCACAGTTTAGTACATATGGTCGAATAAATACAAGGTTGAAGGTATTATCGAGAAATTCCCACGGGAGCGAAGCCCCAGGGCGCGGCTAGTAATAAAATATACTCGCTGACAGCCCAGCCATCGCAATACTATTTCTATCCACAGAAATATTTTTTTTTTTTAAATAATAAATGTCTGTGTTTCTATCTCAGACTTATGCCGGCGCCAGACATAGCATCAAAGATTTTATTTGAAGACTGCAAACGCAAAGCTTTAAAAACCCTCAGAATTCTTTCCTTCCTGAGTCGAAATGGCATCTATATTTTCCCAGACCAGTAGGTGGCAACGACAATCGCCCTATCGTTGGCCTGGTAAAGCTCCTCTATGGTACACGATTCGGGACAATTTGGACACTACAGGAGGTGAGCCATAGCCATAGATTGCACAGCTCCGCAATCGCACATAATATTTGCCGAGAAACCCCACCTAACGAGGTTTTCACGGCATTTCCCAACAGCAGCCCAAAGTCTATTTAGAGTCTTCCAGACTGCCCAGGGGAGATCTCCACCCGGTGGGAGTTTCTCGGTTGGTAAGACATTAGTGGATTGCGGAGGGAACTTGCATTTCCATTGGTCCATCCTAGCTGTGGAGTTTCCTTGGCATGTTGGGTTGCTTAGAAAAGCTTTTTCGGCTTTTTAGGCGTGTAGGTGGTGGGATGGGAGTGACCATGCAGTGGATGGCCCCTGTCCTTCAGCTGTTTGTGTTTCTCCACCTCAGTCCCAACGTCACGTCGGACGTCTGGCGGAGCTATCCCCGATAAGGTGTATACGTGGGGTAAAGGCATGGGCTTCAGAGTTCCAGTGATTATGCGGCAGGTATCATTTAAGGCTACATCCACCTCCTTGGCGTGAGCCGAGTTGCACCATACTGGGCCCGCGTATTCGCCAGCCGAATAGCATAGCGCAAGACCACTCGTACGCAGGACATGAGTCGATGCGTTCCAATGGCTTGTGGTTAGGCGGCGTAAAATATTGTTGCGTGAGTTGACCTTGGCCTTCAGGTTTAGACATTTAGGTTTTTACGTCAGGAGCGGTCCATACGGTTACACCCAGATATTTTGGAGTAAAGTTGTGATTAATGACCACGCCACCCCTCGAGATCGTTAACTTTCTTCTGGTCTCCTGGTTTCGTAAGTGAAAAGAGGAGCACTCCGAATGAAAACCTCAAAAAATATTATCAAACACATTTGAATTTGAACAAACAATGAAATGATGCAACCTGCCACTGCCAGACATGCTTCGCATTCGCAAACAATTTTCTAAACTGCGTTTTTTTTTACTTGTCCTATTATGTAAACAATCTTCACAGTACTTTTTGATGAATTTTGTTGAAAATAAATCAAATATTAGTTTAAACCTAAACATTCTAAAGTAAAACATTTATTAACCACGAAAGTAATTTCCTAAAAAGTCTATTTTAATTTATATTGTTGTAAAATCATAAAAAGACATGGTAAGATTGTTTACATAATAGGACAAGTAAGAAAAAACAGACTTTACACAGTGCTGGTGCTGGTAGGGTAGACCAGGCCAGGCAGGATTCTACAAATTACAAACGTAGATATCGTGCTTCAATGAGCGATTTTTCTGACAGCTAATTAAGAAAAAAAAATCAGTATAAAAAAGTCTCAACAGATGGCGTTTTATGAAAGCCTAGTCGTAAAATAGCTGAACCTATATGGTGCGCTTTTTCTGTCAACCAGAGGCAGAAAAAAAATCACATAACAGTTTGATAGTTGCACAAATCATAATATTGATACTTTTTAGATGTTTTTTTACTATTTTTTTTTAGTGCCAATCCCATGATTTTTTTCTTTTTGTATGGAACTTTTTCTCTCGCCTTTTACTTAAGCGCCATCTATGAAGTAATCTGGAACTATTTATTTTTTTAATTTGCGTCTCGGAAAATCCTTCATTGTGTCTCAACGGCCAAAGAAATCGTAATAAAAGATAGAAGTATTACAGAAATCTTGTCACTTTATTTCAATTTCCTTGGATCTTGAGACACAATTGAAACACGACACTTACGTTTGTAATTAGTGGAATCGGCCCCCAGAAACAAGTTGAACGGGAATTTCATTCTTATTTTTATGGTCCCAGCCACACAGACATATAATAATAGTAAGCAGACTGAACATGTCATTTGAAATTGCATGGCAAAAACACACACTAAGATTATTATTCACACAACGACAGAATACAGGGTCGGATCTAAGATAATTAATTATATTCGGTACAGTGTAGCAAAACCAAAAATTTTGAGACGCTGAATCTTAAGCCGTGCGCTGTATGCGGACGGATCTGCATCAGCTTTTTACGATGGGAAATTCTATCCCTTTTGGGAAAAAATACTAGTCATTAAATCAATAAAATTTATTTTAAATTATAAAAATCACGTGCAATGAAACATTGCAATGATGTTAATGGTTGCTGGCGTCCATTCACTGTCCTGGTACTCGTAGTACGTAAGAGAAATACTCCCCATAACAGTTCTCTTTCTTGAGGTATTATTTTCTGGCATATTTTCCTTGTCCTGAAATAAAATTCACTGTCAGTATTTTTATAAAATGTGCATTTTAATCTTCAAGAAAGAATTCCTGAGATTTTTATAGAATAGGTACTAAATTCGTATATTTGCCTTGATTCGGCCCAGCCATAGTAAACAAAACTGGATCTGTCAAATGATCTATGCTATTTACGAAATTATTAAATTACTTGTAGTATTTCTTATGAAATGGTTATAATTAATACACTACTTTATAAAATAAATAATGATATTGCTGATAAATAGCATTCAAAAGTCTAATAATGGTTATTGTTACAAAAATAACACGAAATTGTATATTATCATTGGGCACGTCAAAAAAACATGTATTGCTTACCGAAGGAACGATATTCCACGAATATTTTTTTATGAAACACTTCCACATATTGTACACGTTGCATTTTATCATTTCTATTGAGTTTAAAAGCACAAAACAGTAAAAAATAATTTTAAATATTTATGACAACTGTGACAACACAACAAATATGACAGTTAAGGATCATTTCGCATGAAAAATCCGGCTTGGATGATAAATCTTTCAGTGTAGTGGTTCGTGTTGCAATACATTGCAATGCTAAGGAAGGAAAGGGACAGAGTTATGTGACAGTCCTTATCATGAACAGGATGCAAATATTGTCAAATAACATCAGTGTGTGTGTGAAATTTGTGTTCCTTCTGCTTATATTTAAAAAAAAAATTTACTTCTGTGCCCAGCCCCAGCTCGAAGAATTTGACAGATTTGGTAAATGGAACACCAGCAGAGCACCAGCCTAAGCATGAAATTAAATACTGGCAACAATGTGCAATTGTCAAAATGTTAACGTCAAACGTCAATGTCAAAGTTTTGCGGAAAGAAATCGAGATGCGAAATTTTTTTGATTTCACTTCACTGATTCACTGGATTTCACAATAATTTCTAAATAAATTCGTAAAACACGTCCTTGATATACATAATAAAAACATTTTATCAAAAATATCAGTTCATGTGAAATATGTTCTCAAGAGTACCTAGTAAAGCTAGTATTGTTCCCGTGAAAATAATTCGTTTAGTTACAATGTTTGCTATCTAGTTTTGTGTTTAAACAGTTGTTGCTATCTTATCTTTTACGTCATTATAATTTGGCATTGTTCCCTTGTTTGTGTACGGTTTTATTGACTCACAAATGCTGTAGCAGCCCTGTTGGCAACAGCTAGCCAGTTTCCTTTCCTCGTCGACCTTGAACCTCCGAAACAGCTGTTCGTGAGTACAATTGTTCTTTTTTTGAAATTAAAAAAATGTTGCTTGCTTTTTAAATATTACTGATATTTCTCTATTTTTAATCGAATATTCTTATAAGAATCTGTTTTCGCGCGTTAAAATGCATGCACACCTTTCTAATGCAATTTCATAACAACCTTGTGATATTACAAAACTTATATTCACTTATCATCATACTATGCGCGTGTAATAATTGAAAATATATTGCTTTTTAATCTACTCTTGTTTCTAAACCAAGCAATCTTTTTATTTTCAATATGACTTATATTCAACTTCTTTAAACAATGTTTTAATATTTATTATCTTTTGGGTTATATAATACTAGCTGCACCCTGGGACTCTTCTCCCATTGGAATTTCCAAAACCCTATAAGCTACTCCTAGTATTTTTAATGTAATATCTGGGGGAAGATCGTATGCTTAATAGCCAAAATTAAAGAAATTGATTAGATGTTTCATTTGCACAGTTGTTTCATTATACATGTACTACATGTTGTAGTACTTAAAGGTATAAAAAACCACTTTTATTCTCTTTATTCCCAGAGCAGTATAAGTTATTTTAAATTGTTATCCGAACTTGCCCCAAATATAATTTTTTTACCAAGGCTAAAAAAAAATATGTTGTGTTTACAAGTGTTAAAAAAAGAAACTGTTGAGTTTATCAGACCAAGCAAAATTTAGCTAAGCTATGTTAATTAAATTAAGGATTGCACTACACTTGAATGATTTGTCTCTAACAGATATGGAGAAATTGAATATTTTGTAATGCTCTTCCAATTAAAAAAAAAACTGCTCTTACCTCAACACACCTCAATATTTTTTTTTAATATATTGCGCAACATGTGACTTTATTACATTGTATTGGTACAATATGTTTTGCCTAATACTGTATGAGCAATATTTTTCATACTTTACAACATCTTAAATGTAATCAGTTAAGTTATTATTATCTACATAAGTAATTACTATCTTCATGTTAAATTAAATTATTTTGTGATAAGTAACCCCACTAACCTAAAGCTGAGTTCAGATTACGCTATAATATAATAGCATATAGTATATAGCTCATAGCATAACAATATCGCGCACCATACATTGTTATGGACACGTTCACACTGTACTGTGCGATATATTATTGGCTTACTATAAGCTATAAATTGGTGCGATGCGCTCAATGCGCTGTGCTATATTGCTGTGCCCTCTCCCCGCCCGTCCATAAGCGACACGTCTGGTCTGGATCCTGTGCAAACGCGCGGCCATGAAGCTTGCTATATACTTTTAAATGCTTGCGATAATATCGCGTAATGTGAACGCCATGCTATATAGTATAGCATTGCGTCATTCTTTGCTATACTATAGAGCACAATATTATAGCGTAGTCTGAACTCAGCTTTATAGGTACCGCTATTATAGCAACAGTATAAATTTTTTATTTCTTTATGTGAATAAAGGCACAACAACAAAGTGACTTCTCCTTAATAGAGACATTAAGAAAAGTTCCGATGGACACATTCTTATTCAATTTATTTATAAAACTAGGTTAAAGTAAAAAAACTTATTAGCTTATAACTGGGCTAGATTGTAATAATTTTAGCATACTTATTAATTAGTATGATAGATATCTATACACAAAAAAAATACTTCAATAATAGCATTGCACTTACCTAAGAGAGCTTGGGCTGTAGATACTCATCTTGATTATGGAAATCAACATACATGTATACAAGATACATGCAAAAAACTTAACCCTTCCTTTGTATTCAGATAAAAATATGGAATTTTGCTTGCGCCTTCGCTTCGCCTGTATGAATTTCGCACGTGCAGTGCCTTTTTTCCCGAATGATAGGTACCCTATATCCTTCTCAGTACTTCTAACTATGTGTATGCGAAATTTTAGGAAGATTGGTTCATGAGATAAAGCGTGAAGAGGTACCTAACAAACAAACTTACTTTCGCATATATATAATACTAGCTGCACCCCGGGGCTTCGCTCCCGTGGGAATTTCGAAATAAAAAGTACCCTATGTGCTATTCCCGGTATTTTTCTACCCGTGTACCAAACTTCATCGAAACCGTCCAGTAGATTTTGCGTGATTGAGTTACAAACATCCTCACAAACATCCTCACAAACTCACATCAAAACTTGTTTAGGATAGGATAAGTTTGGATGGGAGTGGGATTTTAATAAATCATTTGTCAGTTATTAACCTTGAAAACCATTTTTGATCACCTTCAGACTATTTCATGACATAACATCAACAGAAAACATTTTGGCAAATAATATAAATAAAATGTAGAATTTGGTGCGGGTTAAAATAGTCCCTCCGCGCCAATAGTTCTTATATCAGTAGGTAGTACGGCTGCCAAGAGTATTTGGCGCCAAAATTAGCGCGCATAAACAAACGGTAAAAATGTTTTTAGGTAGGAATTCTCAAATTCTGAATCAGGTGCTCTGTATTCATCCTTTAGCGGAGTTCCCTTAGACATTGGGGCCTTCAAGAAAAGAGCCTAATGTCTCAAAAAGTCGGCAACGCATCAGTGACCTTTTAAGGGTCGTTGGTGTCTATGGACTGCGGTGATTGCTTACCATCAGGCAACCCGCATGCTCATTTGCCTACTATTCTGTAAAAAAAAATTGTTTCGAAGTAAGTAGGATAAATAAATAGCAGTGGACGTCTTTTGGCTGAGAGAGAGAGAGAGAGAGAAGTAAGAAGTAGAATAATTATTAGTCTGTACTTGAGATATTTAAGAAAAAACCATGGGGCTCTTTATAGGGCCAGTAGAAGCCAAAACGATTTTTCAATTTTCGATCAAATTTGATGCGGTTTTCACTGTTATGTTGTTGAAGGTCTAACTTAAAATATGGCGTAAGTTTCATCTTGATACGTGTCGCTTAGAACTTGAGATAGGTACTTACGATAGTCCCCCCGAACGGGTTCCCATCTTGTAGCGATGGGGGCTCAGTACCAGCGGTTGCCTCGGCCGCAGGGAAGCTAAGAGGAACCCATGGCCCGGGAGTGACGACCCCGGGCCGGGAGGAGGCCGCTTTGAGTGGCCTGGCTGTGAGAGTAGGGGGCACGGCCCTACTCTCACAGCCGTGGTAGGGTCGCGGGGGAAGAGGAGTGCCGGTATTGCGGTGCGCCGTTCTCCCTATCCTCCGCGACCGAGCGTGGCCGTGGCGCTGGGCACGGTGTCGGTGGGGCCGCAGGGGAAGAGGCGTGTCGGTATTGCGGTGCGCCGCTCTCCCTGTCCTCTGCGGCCGACGCGTGGTGGGCCTGTCTCGGTCGCAGGGGATAGGGACAACCTGTCCTCTGCGGCTGAGATATGGTAGGGCCTGACTTGGTCAGGTCCCAAAAAGTTGACGGCTGGTTGGGTGGCGGAAACGGGATTCCGTCGCTCGGCTTAACGGCCCTCGGGTGGAAAGGCGCACCCGGGTCAAGTGTGCCTTTACCCTAGCGGGAATTTTGGTGCTTATCCTGCTGGCCGCTCCGACCCTCTCGCTGGAGAGGTGCTTCGGGAGCGAGCCGTGCTGGGGCCGCCGTGGTAGCGGCCGCCGCGCCAGGGCTGTGGAGCGAGAGTAGCACACGGTCCTGGCATATATGCGGCAGGGGTTGACTCCGTGTGGTTTTAGTGGGTTCAAGTCCCACATACCCGTCCGGCTTCCCGTGGCTGGATGGACGAGACGAAGGTCTTTCCACACGTTAAAAAAAAAAAAAAGGTACTTACAATAGTAAATACCGCGCGGACGAAGTTTCTGAGCCGGCCACAAGCTAGTGTAAACTCCGTTTTTCTTAATTGTCCTATTACGTAAACATAGTAAACATGTATTTAAACAAGCTGTGAATAGCGTGGTTGGTTACAAAATTATTATTATTTTAGATTCAAGTCTTATTTTTACAAACTATTTTATTTTGTGACTGTTTGTTGTTCCGTAATAAGAAAAAAAATGAACAATCTTCACACTACTTTTTGTTGAATTTTGTTGAAAATAAATCTAATATTAGTTCAAACTTAAACATTCTAAAGTAAAACGTTTATTAACCACGAAAGTAATTCCCTAAAAAGTCTATTTTAATTTATATTGTTGTAAAATCATAAAAAAACATGGTAAGATTGTTTACATAATAGGACAATTATGAAAAACGGACTTTACCTATATTATTTGT